>JAJOZX010001616.1:285000-387500 GCA_023014485.1 Bathynomus jamesi
GGTATTTTCTTTCTTCAACAATGTCAACAGTAACAAAACTTTTCATTAAAATTTCAAGTCCATGGTAGCCAATTTGAATAAAAGAAAATAGATATACAATTTGGGTTTATAAAATTATTAAAATACTTAAAATAAAGTCAACATAATAAATAGTTTAATATATAAATTATAAAGTACAACTTAATATAGAATTATTATTAATATGGAATAGAAGATTACAATAGTTATAATATTTAGAGATTAGCTAGTTAGAGAAAAAGTAAATTTATGGACAATTTAACTTATTAAGCTTTGCCTTTTTCGTAAATGTAAAATATTTTTTTATATAATTACACTTTGAAATGAGTATAAATTATCATAAATAGTTTTTTATCTGTTCAATTTTCTATTAATGTAGGTTTGGTTTTGTAATTAAAATTTAAAATTTCAAAGAATCGGTGAGAGAATGGGTTAAATTTGGCCGATGCCGATAACCCAAAAATGGCCGATTCTGCCGGTGCTGACGACGATGCCGATTAATCGGTCCACCACTAATTGTAAGGACTGTCATATGGTTTGCGCTCAATGTAAAAGCATTAGATGCGTAATCTATGCAATAGAAGTTGAGAAGAGAGATTGTAATGATTGCAGACGGATGTTTTTCAATAATGATTATTTTAATCTCCATAAGACGAATGATACATGCAGAAAGTTACAGATTTGCAAATGTGGGCTGTTTCATACGATGGGTGAGAGCGGTACATTCAAACATAGGTGTGATGAAATCAGAAATATAAGGCGAGTGAAAGATGATGAAAGATGACAAACCTAAAAATAAATCGTGCATTACTGTATACTACGAAATAGAGACTTACACTAACACGAGACGAAAGTGTCGCAAGTGTGGTAAGCATACCAATACTTTTAAGACGACTATGAGAGAATCACCCGTGAAGTTGGTTGTGGACTATATTGTCAGACTAGCCGACTAGTTGCAAAAAATGAATGTGTATGGTCTGCGGATAATGCCACAAAGTTTGATACACAGTTTCTTTATAAGGAACTACTTGAACATGAGACATCAGCAATATTCATGGGTGACCCCTTGAAAAGAGGTAATAAGCTCATACAAATGCAGATAAGGAATAATATTAAGTTCAAAGAGACATTGTTGTTCACGCCTTGTAAATTAGCTAAGCTACCTAAGGTGATGAAGGTGGATGCCGAGGTTTCTAAAGGGCATTTCCCTTACATATTCCTCACTTGCGACACTAAACTACGTTAGGTTATCCCCCTCCCTCAAGCATTACTTTAACTATGACCGGTATGAGTGCGAGCGAACGAGAAGATTTTGGTAAGTATTATATCTTCATTGATGAAAATTCGTACATTATAGTGGATGAATGTGAACATTATTGTTTGAGCGATGTGCGTCTGCTTACAGCATGTTTCCAAACCTTTAGAAATATATATACTACCACGATTGCCTTTCTTTGATTTACTGTATTCAAGAACAACTTCATGCCAAAGGGTACTCCTCTCATCATTCCACAGAACAAAACACGGAGTTACGTGTATAAAGCTCTTTATTGGTTCACGCACTTACGACAACAGAGAGGCGCGCATAAAACACGCTCGCAACACTGGAGAAATGGCGGTTAAAATCAATGGCAGAGTTTTCTGGGTTGGTGGATTGAATTAGGACCCCCGCACCAATGAGAAGACAGTGTACTCCTTCCATGGATGTCTTTGGCACGGATGCCCACGTCCTGAGTGTGGTATCACAGATGACTACAACGGTAGTTCCCCTGTCGATAGTCTGACCTGGACCCGTACTCGTGACCAGCTTATAAATGTTCACAATTCACTCACAGGATATTATAGGAACACGAGTATGATGAATGGATGGAGACCAACGAGCAGTACCGTGACGAAATAATGGCTATTAAACGTTCAGTGGTGGTGAACACTCTCAAATGTGGTGACAGTTTGTTTGGATAGCGTACACTTTCAAATTATACTTTCCATCTACGGACGGGGTAACGATTCATTACTTTTACTACTATTTATACCCGTATGTAATAAATAATAATCCATACCCCGGAGGTACTACTGAAAAGTTCGTGGGACCCGCCCTAGACAGCATCGAAGAATTCTCAGACAATTTAAACGAGAACGTTTTGAACTATCCTTCGTTAATGTGCTTCCCGCTTCATGATTTATGAATGTCCATCTTACCCATTGTCAGAGTTCACAAGTTTATGTTTTCCATGTGCGTTTTCCGGTGCTGTTTCTCCATCTCCTCCCACCTCTGACTTTATTATATCTGAAATTAGAATCGCTTTTAAAGATGTTTTTTCTGCCCTATCTGGGCTCAACTCTAGGAAAGCGTACGGTCATGATGGTGTCCCTCCTGCTGTTCTTAAAAACTGTGTTGACACCCTGCCGAGGCAAACTCTTTCATTCAGCCTGTCACATAGAAGGGTGACCACTCTCAAACCTCCAACTATCGTCAATTGCTTTGATTTCTTGCCTTTCTGAAGATTTTCAATCTATCCTTAATATGAAGATTGTTAAACACCTCTCTTCTCACAATCTTCTTTCAGATCGTCAGCATCGGTTCCGGAAGAGACGCTCTACTGGCAATCTTCTTGCATATCTCTCTGACTCTTGGTTATTTTCCTTTCGGGATTTCGATGAAACGTTTGCTATTTCCCTAAACATATCAAAAGTTTTTGATAGAGTCTGGCACAAATCTTTAATTTCGAAACTGCCCTCCTTCCGTTTCTATGCTTCTATCTGTGCCTTCATCTCTAATTTCCTTTCTAGCTTCAGTTGTAGATGGTCATTGTTCTTCTCTTAAAGGTATTAACAGTGGTGTTCCTCAGGGTTCTGTCCTGTCATCCACTCGTTTCCTTTTATTTATCAATGATCTTTTAATTCGCACTTCCTGTCCTATTCACTCCTTTGCCGATGATTTCACTCTTCACTTCTCCACCCGTTACCCAAAGTGTCTCTCACAGCAGTCACTTCATGATTCGCGTAGGACGGCTACGGGATACCTGACCTCTTATCTTTCCGCTGTATCTGATTGGGGCAGAAAAACTCTTGTAAACACTCAGTTCCTCTATCTGTCTACTCCTCACAATCTTCGACACGACTATCCCCTTATCTTCAACAACACACAACTCAATCCTTCCTCTTCTCTTAACATTCTTGGTGTTTCCTTTTCTCGTAATCTTTCCTGGAAAGATCATATATGCTCTCTTTCTAAAATAACTTCTCAGATGTTAGGTGTGCTGTACTGCCTCCTCGGTTTCTTCACCCCCACTCAGTTGCTGTCTCTCTACAGGAATCTTTTTCGCCCCTGTATGGAGTGTGCTTCTCATGTGTGGGGTGGTTCAACCCACACAGCCGTGCTTGACCTGGTGGAATCAAAAGCTTTTCGTCTCATCATTTCCCCGCCCCTTACTGATTGTCTTCAATCTCTCTCTCTTCGCTACAGTGTTGCCTCACTCTTTCTTTACTATCGCTCTTTCTTTACTATAACGGACACTGCTCTTCTGAACTGTTTAACTGCATGCTTCTTCCTTTAAGGAGAACACGCAGTACCAGACTTTCTACACTTTCTCATTCTTTTTCTGTCCAACTCTCTAACGCAAGGATTAATTGGTATTTTCAATCTTTCATCTACTCAACTGGTCAACTCTTGAATAATCTTCCTCAATCTATCTTTCCTCCTGCCTATGACCTCCCATTTTCAAACGCAGAGTGTCTAGGCATCTCGAAAACACCGAACCTTGGTTTTGGCTCTCTTCTTCTTCTTCTATGGGGGGGGGGCCGCTTTTGCCTGCATTTTACCTTGGCCCCTCCTTCCTGCATAAAAAAAGCATACAATTAATCCGAGGAAAATTCGTGGCGTTTTTACAAGCCCCGAGTTGGAGCTAGCCGTTCGTCATGGGTAGAGAATACTAAAGATTTATGAGGTGTGGCTGTGGAGATTCCAGAAATGTTATAACCTCTACACTCCTTATATCAAGACCTTGAAAGACAAAGTTGAGGCGTTAGGATTTCCACGGGGAGTTGAGACCGAGGACGAGAAAGCGGCCTATATTCAGCGTTACCGCGATCCTAAGTGTATACAGCTTGTGCGGGAGTATATTGCACGAAACCATGGCAAGCGCTTTAGCTTAAGGCTTTGTTTGAACAGTCTTTGGGGCAAGTTTGCACAGAACACTGACAAGGAGATCGTGCATTTACCTCAAAGTTTGGACGAAGTATGGGATTACGCCAAAGCTGATGATAAAGAGGTTCTTAAAATTGTGCATGTAGATATTACATACATTACGTTACAAATGGACCAAGTTGGCTACATACACATCCCGGTCACACATATCCCTGTAACTAATTTTACAATGGGCTACGGGTGCATCAAGTTTTGGGGCCAAGTGCATTTTCTGAATCAACGGGTCCTGTACGCTGATACCGACAGTGTGGTGTTTACAGCGTAGGAAAGTCTAAGTTAGCTTTAAACCCTAGACCCTATCCCGAAGCTGGGTCCTATCTGCTTAGTAGATAACTGGTGAGGGAAGCTATATTTTGGGGTCACTTTGCTAGTGACCCGTTGCCACCCGTTGCCCGCGTCGGGATTCTATCATGAAAGAAAAACTTTAGTAGTTGCCATTTACTGTTACTTATTCGAACCATAGTGGATTTAATATCGCAGGAGTGTTCCGTGTTCTATGCACAGTCTGTGTATTACAGAAAAACCATTTCAGGGGACCATTCTGAATTATATATATATATATATATATATATATATATATATAGAGAGAGAGAGAGAGAGAGAGAGAGAGAGAGTACAAAATGACTAAGATTCATAAATGAAGCATCCGATTCAAGATTTTAAAAGATTATCATTTATCTTTAGAGAAAGAAAACTTTCAACAACAATGTAGTGTTGAAAATGCTAAGTAAACAGTTCAAAGTGACAATATCATTGTAGATCCAGCTTAAGTAAGTTATTAAAAAAAATACACGTGCTAATTTAACAAATATCAAAGCTATTTCGAAGTTTTCTATGTCAAACTACTTAGGATATGTGTAAGCTTCAGTGTAATGTGATACTTTGTAATATTTAGTATGGAATTTTTTTCTGGTTGCTGTCATCCGCTTGTTTGAGATATACAAATGTTTAAAGTTTAGATCCCAAATCACAAACGGAAAGACAGTAATAGTATTAGTAGTAAATTGTATTTAATACATTCTCTCACAAGACTTTGCCAACTCACATTAAACCTTCAATATTCTATCCAAGTCACGGTTCTAGGCGTTGAAAATTAGTAAAATTTCTTGATTAACAGACCCCTCCTCCATCAAAAAGGTTTGAAAGCCCCTGAAGTAAACCATAAAACATTATTTAAACAGGCCCAAACCGAAGTCAGACTCGACCCATAAAGCTTCATCTGATGCTTCCTCAACTCGAATCCTCAGCGTCTCTCTGATTGGCTAACCGTAATCATAATTTCGTGACTATGATCTCTTTCTCTATACACCCAGCAGTAAATAAGTGTTTACAATTGAAGCTATTGTATTCGATAAATAGCATTTTATTTTTGTTAATAATTTTATTTACTATACTACAGATTGACAATATGATTTTTATGTTTGTCTATCTTTATACATCTATAGAGACAGATAAACAGATATAGAAATAGATAGATAGGTAAATAGACAGACAGATAGGCAGATAGATAGCTACGCAGTAAATACAGGGTGGCCCAAAAGGTACCTACCAACATTAACTTACATTTTCCCCAAAACCAATGAATAGAATTCGATGAAAATTTGCTGACACACTATACTACTCACGACATTTGTTTAACATCAGTTTGGAGAGAATATCATTGGGTTGGACTATCCGAAGCACTATGGAAGCGGCATTGATTGGCCTGCCTATTCGCCTGATCTCAACCCATGTGACTTCTTTTTGTGGAGATACCTCAAAGATAGAGATTACCAGAGCAACGCAAAGACTTTGGAGGAGCTGAAATCAGGGTTTCGGAGCCGGTAAAAAAACTTCTGGCTCCGACTCCGGCTCCGGAGCAGAAATTTTTTACAGTCTGGCTCCGGCTCTGGCTCCGGCTCTGGCTCCGGCTCTTTTATAGTAAATTCTGTTAATTATAAAATAAATATCTAGATTTATATAACTAATTGTCCAATTTAAAATATTGCACAAAAATATTTTATTATTAAATCACTTTAATACTCAAAATTTAAATTTCTTATGATTTTAAATTAGGCAAATATAATGATAGAATGAAGTTATTTAAATAACTAAAGGAAAATGATGAAACTAAATGATATTAAATATTTATTAACAATGGTAGCTTATATAAATTAGAGAAACTTGCCTCCTAATTAGTTCAAAGTTCAAACTTAAGAATTCTCGTATGGAAAATAGTAACAATCAAACTTTCTGAGATAATATATGCATCTTTTTTTAAGTGTTGAAACTTGAAAGCTTCATGAAAGCCAACTTGGTTTGAAAAAGAGCTGAATATTTCAAAAAATTCAGTTTTTAAATTTTTAATAGGTTATATTATTTACTTAAAGAGATTTTCTTTTAGTCAAAAAGTTTTGTAATTTAATTAACAAAAGCAATTCAACTAAAAGTCAAAAGTTCAAACTACTAATACATATTATAAAAGAAAATTTACAAAATCATTTACCCTACGCTTATGAAATCAATACTACTCCTTGGATTAACAAATGAAAACTAATGCAAAATTTTTTTTATTCTAGCTAAGGTATAATCAAACTAATTTTAAACATAAAATCAAGATATTCTTCTTGTAAATCTGTTTCCTTAAAATAATTGAAAATGAAAATTACTAAGTTTATTTATAATTTTTTTTTTTAAAACAAGATGGCCTCAATTATATTTTTTTTAAGTGTAACCTTAAATCAGACTTTATCTTTAAAGTTCAAACTACATATTAAAAAATTAAAAAGTTTGCAAATTCAATGATACATTTACAGTATCATAAATCATAATACTCCTTGTATTAAAAAATGAAAGCAAAATAATAACTTTTGCAGAAATTTTTACTAATGTAGCTAAGGTAGGAAACTAATTTTTAACATAAAATCAAGATATTCTCCTTGTAAATCTGTTTCCATAAAAAAAATTATGAATTAAAATTATTTATCTAAGTTTACTTATAAACATTTGTTCTTAAAAATAACATAGCCTCAACAATATCTTCTTTCATACGTGCCCTTAAATCAGATTTTAAAATTTTCAGTGCTGAAAATAGCCGTTCAACACTGACTTGTGTTGAAGGCATAGCTACTAGAAGATTTGCAACATCTCTTATAACTTTAGGATACCTTTCTATTACTTGTTCAAAAGACAGTTTTGACGAACGGTCAAATTTTTCAATCTCAGGAAAAGATTCCTCAACTTGCAATTTGAGGGTACACATTGGACTGAGAGGTGGTATTAGTTCACTTACTAAACGAGGACGTTTTGATTTCTTACCATGTTGAATATCAATAATTTTTTCAAAATCAAACTCGCTGACATCAGAAGTGGTGGAAGGAGATGATGATTTTGATGATGATGCAATAATCTCGGTTCCACATTCCTCTCTTAATAGAGAGACTTTATTTGAAAGGTCTAGGTTACTTTTCATTCTGATTGCTATATTGCATAGGGCATCCTTGGCTTTAACTACCTGTTCAGATGTTAATAAGCATCTATATCTAGGATCTATATAAACAGCAGCAAGCAATACTTCATTATCAAGTAAAATATTTTCTCTCCTTTCCATGGAACTTTTAATGTCATCAGCTATGGTGCCTTCTATCTTGGAAAGAAAATACATCAAAGATTTCCACTCTTTCAAAAATTGACCGGGAGTCAAATCTTCACTTTTAATTTTTTTGTTACTATATATGGCTGGTACAGTACTCTTTCCAATCTTCTTGCTTGTTCCCACATTATTTCTGAAAGATTCACATTTGAATTTGCCATGTCCAAAAGTACAGGTTTTAATTCTAATAAGCGCTCTATCATTAAATAAGTGCTGCCCATCGAGTAGGTTGATCTAAAATAGCAACCTTGCCTGCACGTCTTTTAATTATTTCTTCCACTTTTGGGTTTCTTGCTGCTACTACAACCTGTCTCAACTTACCTATGAGAGAGGTAGCATGTTTATCTCTCAATCCATCGCAAATAGCAAGTTGCAAGGTATCTGGGTTTTCTGGAGAAGTGTGAAATTTCAGATACAATACTGTCAATTTCTTCTACACAAGATGCCACTTCCTGAGTGTCTGTTGAATCATCATCATGTTCACCAAATGTTTGTATATCATCTTCTGAAGTTGCCTCTTGATTATCATTCAACTTCTCAACAGTTTAATCATATTTGATGCATTATCACTGACAATGCAGAGCACAAATTCTTTCGGTATGCCGTACTCTTCCAGAGTTCTCATAATTAGATCATGCAGGTAGTCACTAGTTTGCTGAGCATGTGTGTCTTTTACTGCTATAGTGCGGGTGAGGATTTTATTATCATCATCAATAAATCGGACATTGATGGCAAAATAATGTGTCCGTATTCGTGTGCAACCATCAACTTTTAAATATATGAAGCGCCCTTTTAATTGCTCTTTGAGAGCAAATTTTTCTTCTTTTGATTTTTCTATCACTAAATGACGGATATTGTCTTTATCTAAACTAATCTTGAATTTCTGAGCCATTTCTTCTAGTAGACTGCGCATAGCTGGCTTTTCAAACATAGATAGAGGCATAGAATCTTTAACAACTAACTCAATTATGCTATTTTTAAAATTATCTGTAGTCATTGAGATAGTGACTTTTTGAGACATCAAAAATTTAGTAATGTTTTGCTGGTTGCTTTAGTTTTTGAACTGCAGAAGTACTGGGTCTTGAAAGCTCAAGCATTTGCTTCTTTTCTTCCATCATTTTTGATATTTCAGGATGTAATCGACTCAAGTGTCTTTTCAAATTATATGCTCTTGAGGAGACATCAGGCTTTTTGCTTTGAGGCTTGGTAATTTTAGTTCCACACGTTGAAATATTTCCCGAAGCATCAGAAACTTCACAAATACAAACATAGTGTTTCTTATCTGAACTTTCAGTAAAATACTTGAATATATCAGACTTCTTTATTGAATCTCTATCCATTATGAAGGGTCATAGACTGATAATTATAATTAAAGAATCAAGTACAAATTACAAAGAATCTGAAAAAAAAGAAATTTAGCAATACAAGATAATTGACCTAAAAATAAAAATAGTTCAATCCAAGTCAGAAGGACCAACCTTACTAGGTATGTATCTAGGTAGTTACCTACTTAGATAAATAGTTAGTACCTACCTACCTAAGGTCTCCACCGCCATAAAAAAAATTTTACCTATATAATTAAGTGTTGTTAAGACAAATCTTCCCAAATATTTAATGGTTAAAAAAATGGAAATTTGCAGATTATTCCTGCAACTCCCACACCTCCATAAAATCCAAGAATCCTATGGTACCATTTTTCGTAATATATTACAAGAATTATAATTTGCAACTAAACCTATATTTAACAAATAACAATTTAGGTAGCAATATATCGCCCGGAGCCAGACCATGGAGCCGTATTTTCAAGGTTTCTGGCTCCGGCTCCGGCTCCGGCTCCAGGTAAGCAAAATTCACTGGCTCCACCGACTCCGGCTCCAACTCCGGCTCCGAAACCCTGGCTGAAATCATCGATTGAACGTCAAATCGTCGACATTCCGACAGAGGTTCTCCACAGCGTGGTATCGAATTCTGGGATGAGGTTGCGAAAAATCGTCGAAGTTGGGAGACAGTACATCGAATACATTGTCATATAAATGGCTTGAGATGCTGATTTGAATGGCGTTTGAACTAGCTTTGTACTTTCAATTGTGTTGGTGAAATAAAGGCTTAAACTTAGTAGGTATCTTTTGGGCCACCCTGTATGATACACTGCATTATTTATTTTTGTTTCTTTTGTCTGAGTGAAGAAAAGCATAATGGACTTTACAGAGAAAAATGTATAAAGCAGGCATTGGAAGAAACCGTTCAGTTGCGTTTTGAAGTTTCAAACACAAATAAAGAAAAGGAAGTCTTCAAACATTTCGATAGAAAAAGAAAATATAAAAAATTATAGGGAAATTGTCCAATAAATTTAAATGGTTCAAATAAAAATTATTGTTTCTCTTTTGTTTCATTTTTTAGTACGAGAAAATCAAAGGGTTTGAACGTTTCTTTTGATTGCAACGCAAAAACTACTTGCGTCTTCTACTCAGTTATTCAAACCTCATTGCTTTTATATATATATATATATATATATATATATATATATATATATATATATATATATATATATATATATCTTTTTCAAGTTACATGTAAAGAGGAAATCTTTTCTCTTTAATACTTTGTGAAGGGCTTCTGTGTTCTACATTTTGCATGGAAAATGTTAAATTATATCAGCTGTGCCTCACATAGTGAAAAACGTCTATATTGAATTCGCCTGTGACGAGTATATTTTAAAAAATTCAATTTCGAATAATTAAAAATAATCATAATTAAAAAATAGCATAGCGCAGTAACTGTATGAGAGGAAGAGACCGTATTTGAAAAGGCAGAGTGATGTATGGAGTGGGAGGATGCTATGAAAATGATGAAAAAGGAATGTGTGGGGAGGGTGGGTGTATGGTGGTGTATGAATGTTTAACGAACCCGCGGGGGAAGCTACAGCTTCCTTGCGTAAAGGTGAATGCAGGATGATACTAATCAGGAAACCCAGAAGGGGCCCATCCAGGGTATCGAGAAATAAGGGTCATTAATATAAATAAAATAGGTTGTAAAATAGAGGGATACAAAAAGCGTTAAAACAAAAAAAATCATCGACATATGCCTGATAATATATATATATATATATATATATATATATATATGCAGTGAAATCACAGAACAACACGTGATTTTTTTTAATAAGCAAACAACCTCAGGGAAAAGGAAAAAGAAACACGAAATCCGAGCGCTTTCGTGATATATTCACATCTTCAGGGACAAGAAAGAAATAGACAGAATTTACCAAGTAAATGAGTTAAATACGCAAGCGAAAAATTCCCCAATTGGCAACTCAATTTAAAAAACAATAAAACAATCTAAGATTTTTTCCCAATAGATAACTTACTGTAATCTAAATTTAGGCTATTAAATTATTGAATACATAAAAACTATAAATGAAATTAGACAATTAACATGTACAGTAAAAAAAAATATTATAACAGTTATTAGAAATAGTATTTAATTAAAACAGGCAATTAAGTGGCAAGAATCTAAGGAAACAAAAGACATGGTGCAATCGTCGTCACGTGCTCCTTCCAGAATATTTTGAATATCTAAAAACAATCTAAAAAATTTTTTTTTCTCAATAGATAACCTGTTCAAAAGTCTATTAAACTATCAAGTACTAAAGACTATATAAAAGAAATAATACAATTAAAATGTTCACATAAAAATGTTAACAATTATCAAAATAATATTTATTAATTAAAGCAAACAATTAAGTGGCAAGAATGAAGGTCAAATAATACACCACCTTTCTATCAATGTACGAGTCTAATTCATAAAGCCCAGGGCTAATATTAAGAACAAAATCAGCATTATTCTTGATTACACTCGATTCAATTATATTTCTACTAACAATAGATTTACTAATACTTAATTTGGAGGCATTTTTCCAGTCAATGGGATGATTAGTATCTCTTCCGTGAATGAAAATGGCGTTAGATTTCTGGCCGGTTCTTATACTGTATTTATGCTGCTTAATACGTAACTTAAGCGTCTTGCCAGTTTGACCAATGTAAAATTTGTTACATATTGCGCGTGGAATTTTGTATACACAACCCTGTTCACTTAAAGGGAAGTTTTTAAAGCGCTCGGATTTCGTGTTTCTTTTTCCTTTTCCCTGTGGCTGTTTGCCTATTATATATATATATATATATATATATATATATATATATATATATATATATATATATATATATATATAGAGTTAGTTAGTTAGTTATGAGTACTGATCATAAACTTGAGTCAGAAATTTCTCATGCATAAAAACCAACTCGTACAGTACATAATTTACACGGAGTAAACCGACTGAATATATGATAATTAGGCCAGCAGGAGAAATAGAAAGCTGAGGCATTCACTACCATCGTACATTTCAGATATTTTGGAGCAAATCATTTTGTTTTTATAAAAATGTAAAATATGCAAATTGTAAAAAAAAAAAAAAAAATTAATTAAATAAAAGTTGCAATAAAATTGGAAACAAATTGAATGGAACTTACACCAGAAATGGAATTAAGTTGAATGAAAGTTGTGATAAATACTAGAAATAAACCGAGTGATCGTTGCAATACAGTTTGGAAATAAATGAAATGAAATTTACGGAAAAATTAAAATAGATGAAATTAAATTGCGATAAAAATGGAAATAATTTTAATGAAATTTACGGAAAAATTAAAATAGATGAAATTAAAATTGCGATAAAAATGGAAATAATTTTAATGAAATTTACATAAAAAATTGAAAATAAATATAAACTCTCGTTAGCAAACTGGCAATTGAAATAAGTTCTGTACAAAATCAAAAGCTTTCAGAATTAAATAAGAAAAAAAAATCAACATGTAAAAAGCTTTCGTTATAAGGCGCTCTTTATATATTGAATTTCATTGAAATTTTTCCTTTATTTCGTATACGAGTTACAACTGAAATTATCAAACAATAATTATAAAATTGATTTAATATCGAAACATCGACAATAAATATGCATTCGCAAAATTTTAAGTAATTCGAAGTGTTTCAAAATATTTAAATAGCTTAACCCTTAAATGCATTTTTTTTATGTATCATACCTTATACAGAGTCATCAGTAGTGCGTGTATTAAAAGGTTAAATCTATATTAACATAGTCAAAAGATTAAAATTATATCTCTCTTTTCTTTCTTTTCGTTCTCTGACACTGTGTTAGAAGTGTGGAAGGAAATCCACAGTATTTGCAAATGTATGGAAAAGCTGCAGGCTCTGGATGACTCGGTGCCTTCGAGATATAAACCTATCATCCATGATCGAGGAGATCACACCAAATACTGAATACTGGCCTATCGTTGTAAATTATTTATTAGCCATTTGCTGTTATTTATTTGGCTGTCTCCTATTCTGTATTCAACTAGAAATGTATATACTCGTATACTACATACATACATACATACATACATACATATATATATATATATATATATATATATATATATATATATATATCTATATATATATATATTTATTATTTTTTCACCAAAAGTAGCACTGAGCTGTGTGCGTAATAGATTTAGCAATTATTTTTTTCTTTTGGTGAGTCTTTCCCCATCATCAGTGTGTTAAGTAAACTAAATGAGTTTTAAGTGAATATCGATTTAGTAATCTTTGTTTTTCGCGGCTTAACTTTATTTACTAACTCTCGTTAAGATGAAATACGATACAGCGCGCATATCTATTAAGCTAAAATACAATTTCAGTATTATTCCGTGTAATGTGTGGAACTGCCTACAAGTAATTCGAGTTACATAAGCGCTGTATGGCCTTGTGTATAAATTTGGGACTGCAGCATTATTTGAATTATTCTTGTGATAATTCATGGCAGAAAAGCACTTCAAGACGACGTGTATACACGTACTGACGCACTTATGATTTACAGCTTTCTTAAAGATAAATTTTTCTAACGCAAACTCACGAGGAAAAAATAAATTACGTTTTGAATCCTTTCACGTATTTAAGGGCCTCCTCAAGGGAGTGATGAAACTAATCTCGTAAGTACTCGGGATTAGTTTTTATTTTCCTCGTGGGTATACAGTATATCATATATCCAATTTTTGCATAAAAGCTGAATTCTCTAAACTCAAGGTCCTCGATACTATCTGATATCCTTTCTATTGATATAGAATGTTCTATTCAAGGACTAACTTTATCAAAATTCTTGCTGACCTCTTCTGAATCCTCTCTCAAAGAAAAGAAATGTAAACACTTGGATGGTAAATTTCAAAGAAAATATTTGGGGTATACTCGAGTGCCCACATAGCAGAAAATGAAATTCAATTTACTCGGCGGCGTGTTTTTCCATTTTGATCCAAGAAAGAAGTCTGACGGAGATAAAGTATAGTCGTGAGGAATGTTATTACAATGTCATTTCTTTCATTTACTTTTTCCTTCATTTGCTTCTTTTTAACATTCACTGAATCCGAAGATGCAGCAAAGGACCTCCGCTTTCCTTTTAAGCTTCATTGATCATCGTCCATTGAATGCGATGACGCTGAAGAAGAGGACGAAATGTAAATGGAAGCTGTTTATCAAATTGATAAATAAAGTCGACGAACGTGTTATTAATGTTTATGGATGGCGTCCGTAAGTCTTCAGACCCTTAAAAAGGTAGGATTTACCCGCAACTTCCGCTCATGCAGAAGAGAGATTACGCAACCCTCCTGAACAAATAGAATGGATTAGCCAGTAAATTACTCTTTAATAATCCCTTTCTCGTAGGTGAAGAGAGGCACAGTTTTGGAAGAAGGTTCGCCTAGAAACATAACTTTCTAAGATGCATACAAAATTACTAATTATAATATTCTGTATTTGGTGTGGATATTTTATGCTTTTTGTTAACACTAATAAAATTTCTAAAACAAAACCAAGTAACCTGTATAATCTTTTCTAATATAGAAGCAAAAGTTGTCTCTTTCATTTGGCACAAATGAAACGATATAAAACGAACACAATTTGGTGCAAACGCTATATTCCGACACTTCTGTGGCGGAAGCCAAGTTTTGTTGGTACAGTTAATGGCCTGTCGGTACACTGTAACACTATTACTGTTGTTATTGATACAATTAACTCTTGACAGCAAAGTAGAGAAAAATAAATTCTAATCGTGTGGCGTTGCCTACAAAAAATATGATCGTGTTGTACTACAGAGAAGAGCGTAGAATTGGGATTGTTGTATATTTGTCACTTAACGTGTTTTTCATTTAATATTGTGCAAAATCTTTCACAGTTTCCATTTTCTAATATACATATATATCGTGGCAAAACAAAAAAAAATAAAAACAGCCATACTTGAGGTTAGTTATTTTATTGGGCCAGCTAAATGGCGAAGAATTTTAAATGTTTATTATACAAAACTCAGGCCTTTAGATTATGCCCCAATTGGAAACTTGAGCGACCATAAATAAGAAGCCTTTATAAAACTGTTACTTTTAATTGAAGATATCTCATTAAGATTTAATATACTGTATAGTATAATACCAAGATATAAAAACATAGTTTGCAGAGCTTGTAACAATGGCCTACGCCCTTGAATCAAACAAAATAGTCTAATTTATAGAAATGCAATTAATCTGACTAGATAGCAAAGGAATTTGTATCAGAGGTCTTTATTCACCTGTATATAGGTTTGAACTTACATTCATTCGCCAAATATGTTATGTTGGAAAAAACCTATTTACGCCTAGTGAAAATGAGAGAGTTATGAACGTTTAATCAGTGCATACAGGTAACTCGTATTGGCGGTCCATATCACATATACACCATTATTTCCATAGATAATACTTTATATTTCTCAAAAATAATTCTTTAAAACTTATGTTAATTTATTCGTTTTACTCCAACAAACATTTTTTTTTAAGGACAATCTCGCTACTTCTTGACCTCGTCCCAACACCGCTTCCTATCATATCAGCGGTTAAGCGATGTTGGGTCTATTTGAGTTCTTATAAAAAGAAGTTCACACACCACACACACACACACACACACACACACACAGCAACAATCTTTTCATAATTTAAACCAATTCTTTTATTTTATACTATTCAGGAAAGTCTTGGTAAAGAAAAATTAGTTGATACCCAATATTTTGCTTCTTTATGAAGTGGAGGGAGGGAGACAAAGAGGTAGTTTTAATTTCTGTTGAACAGGGTCGGGAACTGGAAGAACTATTATAGAAAATCTTTCTTTTGTATTCTTCTCATATTTAGCTAGAAATTCCGTCAATTTTTTCTCTTCTGGTTAAAAGAATTTCAAAAGATATTGTTCTTCATTGAAGTGTGGAAATGTAACGCTTTAACTGATCTTACTCGTATACTGTTAGTTGAACCATGGTCTGTCTATAGTCTATACGAAGGCAATGGAGATGTCAGTTTATATGGAAGTACATGTCGAATATGCCAGCTCTTTTACTACATATAAAAATTATAGATACTAAATGTTCACATTAATATTCCAATCAGACAACAGTATCAACTAGCCAATAGTGGCTGTCCAGACAAAGTTTAGGTGATCTAAATCTAGTGTCCCAGTGAACAATGTTATGCTCATAACGTTATCTAGAAGCTTTTCGTTGGGTGATTGGTTCACCACTTTTAAAAGGTAGTTACCAAAATTGGGAATAATTTTTTTCTTAAATTGACCAGTTTCGTTTATCGTGTTCCTGGCCACGCCGCAATACTTCTTCCCGTTAGATCAGCGAGGTTAAGTGAAGTTAGGTCTGTTCAGTAGTTGAATGGATGACTGTTCGTTGCATTCCGATAATGTAGCGACTCGTGGTTCGCACCCCACGTAATGCTGTAGGCAGGATCGCCGAGAGCTGCCCAGGGCCTCGGGGAAGGATTGGTATATGGGCCCGCCTGTTTACTCAGTATTTTATTATGAATATTTTTGGTGTACATAACAAGCAAACTGATTATATGTCCAAGTCACTATTCAAAACATACAGTATGAATAAACAACTCAGAGGAAAATGACCATTTTATTTTTCGAATCAATTATATTAATTCTATCACCATACAATTTACAAATGCAGTACCAGTCCATGCAGGCAAAACAATTGTTTACTGCAAGATTTTCGTAATTATAAGTGTACTTTCTTTGCCTTCTCTCTAGCAAGGTGGTAAATGATTCTGATGAAATTTAAAGTGCGGGCTAACTGGCTTTCAATTACAATGGTTCCCAGATCTGTCAGTCGGTCTTGGGCATTGGTGGACCGCAGATAATATTTTATCTGTTTCAGTTTGACTATGATAATCTCTATAAAATGTATGTTCATTAATTATATTTCCTCTCTGTTATTTAATCAGTTGCTTTATTAGTATTTTTAGATTTTATCCCCCCTCTTTCCAGGTCCGCTAGAGGTCCAGGCCCCGGGGATTTATCCCGGCTTCCCCGCCCTCTCGGCGGCACTGGCTGTAGGTCCCATCCATCACATGACCTCTGCCGTTATGTTGGTTAAAGAAGCTTATTATTATGATTATTCAAACCTTCTGTTGACAGGCCTGTATGTTGTATTCATACCTAAATCTGTAATATATTCTTTAATTTTCACTCTATGCATGATACTGCAAAAGAAATGATTAAAAAATGCATAACACAATAATTAATTCTTGCCAGTCAAAAAGAAAAGCCTATATAATTAATCATTTTTCATAATTAGTTTCCTCCAACCATTAATCAGTGTTAAGACGTAATTAAAAGAATTAATATTAACTAATTCTTTTGAATTATTAAGTTATTAATGAAATCTTTATTCTTTTTAAACGTCTCTTTATTTCCTTTCTAAGGTAATTATTTATGACTGGGGATAAGGGATGTAAAAAGTAGACTCCCAACGCTTTCTCAGTGTGTCGTGAGAAGCGACTAACAGAGGTCGACGGTTGGGTTGTAACCCCATTGTAGGTATTAATTGCCAAGTGTGGTTTGTGACTAGGGTTGCCTTGCCAGACATCCAGGATTGTCCTGGAAGAGTCGGAAATCGTTGCTGTTAGTTCATTGTCCAGAAAGTACCCTATCCTGGACCATATAATATTCAGGAATCTCTCAAGAACTACCAATTAAACTCTTAAATGGATGGAATGTTTTAATGAATGTACTATTGCCATTAGACCAAAGGAAACTGACACCGTTTGACGTTTGTTGTCAGTGTTATGCCTTTTCCCCACCTTCGTTCATGTGGCAATTACATGATAAGCTACGTACTCGGCTATAAGTGTCAGCCTCATTTCTGATAATGTTGTACATTTACTCAAACCATAGACAATTTGTGCTCTGTGGAGCACCTATTAATTGCTTATCTTATCAAAGGACATGACACAGAAGAAAGGAAGTGGGTAGTGATCTTGCGTTACTTTACAGATTTAGCAATGTATCCAGGATTTCCCGTAAACAATTTGGCAACCCTATTTGGGACCTATCGCCGTTCGATTAAGTGTGTTACAGCGGAGGACCGTGACGCTGGCATTTGTACACTTCCTTCGCTTGGGATAAATCCACTTGTGTTAGAAACATAAACTAATCGTCATTCATTTCATTTTCATCTTGTTGAATTAACTGAAGTCTTAAGAAATCATGAAAAGAGTCTCAGTCGACTACAGTTCCACTTTCAACCTAAACATCGCCAAATAAACTCTCATACTGAAAAGAAATCCACCATCACTCCGTTTGGCTCTATCTCTTCCAACATGGATCTTTCCAACAAGCAACCATTCCCAATCTTCTGTACAATTAGTCCCTCACTACGTTAACAATTTGCACTGATGATGGAAATTGAATTTTTCCGAAACGTCTGTAAATAAACATGTACCATTTTTCGTCCTCCTATTCCTCGCTAAGCTATGCTTCCCTAAGAACAAACCATTCAACCAAATTTTATATATATATATATATATATATACTGTGTATATATATACAGTATATATGTATATATATATATATATATATACATATATATATATATACACAGGGTGTTTGAAAACTTTCTGTACAAATTGTAATGGGGATAGGCGACACCAAGACAAACCCTTTTCGTCTATAAGTGTATGTCCGCTGACGTCACCATTCGGCGCGAGAGGGTGCCGCTGCAATTGGCTAAAAGGTGAAGTGGGCTAGACTCGCGCTTGCTGCGGGCATTCTTAAATCGGACGTAGTACGCGTAACATGTTTATTTAAAGAAGGCATGTTTATTTAAAGAAGGTGCTGAAAGTAGCGACCGGTAGCATCAATGCATGCCCGACAGCGTCGAAGCATTGACCGACGTACACGTCGAAAGATTCCCGGCATTTCGGGAACAGTTCCAGCGGCGACAGCGATTCTTGCTACGAGGTCTTCTTCTGAGTAAATGGGAGTCTCGTACACGAGGTTCTTCATGTGTCCCCACAGGAAGAAATCGAGGCATGTTAAATAAGGAAAGGTTGATTTTCCACATTTTTTTAGATATCGACTTTGGACTAGTCGAGATAGTCAGGGCTTAATATGATAATAACTGACAAAAATTTCAGATCCCTAGCTTTAACCGTATTTTGAGGAAACCGTTTCAAAAATCGTCAAAAAATCGTACTGAAAAATACCGCATTTTCGCAATTTTCGGCCGAAAAAATCATGCTATTTTCATAAAAAAATCCTGAAAAAAGTTACAATTTTATTGAAAAAAAGGTAAAAAAAAACATGCACAGAGTCAAATAGACCCATTTATATCACAAGATCATCATAATTTTCACTGTAAGAGCCCTTAGAAGCAAAAGAAGGCCTCATCTGGCGGCTTAGGGCTTTGGCCAGAATGTGTTTGTGCCTTGATTCGAGCCCTCTGGTCTCTCTTCACAGCAGCTTTATCCACAGATCCCAGCTGGAAAGAGCCCTTGGGTCCTATTTTGGCCCTCTGATCTCTCAAGTATTCCCTCTCCTCTACTGGAACCTGAAATATTAAAGTATATTAAATAGCGGATCTAAAATAAGAGATAAAATCCTGAAAAAAAATTGATTATTAATTTCTATTACCAGGGGGGGGAAGGAAGATTACAGGAGGAAAATGCGGATATTTTTCAATTACAAGCATTGAATTTCCTTCCATTTAAAAAGCACCTAATCGCACTAAGTTAGGCCAGTTAAAAGTTAAAAAAATAATAGCATTACCTTCTTACTGGGAGGACAAGTGCAGATTATGTGCTGTGTTTGACAATTTTCTTTCTTGCACTTCACAGCATTGTCATCACAGGGACGAACAGGTAGCTTACATGTGCAAGCAGAAATGTCAAAAAGTTTATCCTTTTCCTCCAGATTCTGCTCCTGGACTGTAGAAAGAGATTTCCTGTTTATCTCTTTTGCTTTCTTGAAGCACACTTTATCCACAATTTCACTACATAATATTCCTCATACAGGGGCAGCCGCGGGTTCACTGCCTGCCAGATCTCAATCACATCCTTTGCTATCATTTTAGCAATATCATAGTCTTTCAAGTCCGGGTGGCTGTTTTGGAGGAAATAACTGTACTGAATAACTTGGCGGAGGGTAGGAGGCTCTGTTTTATCCAAAGGGGAAGGCTGGCCACTGAATTTTTTGGCACTATCACTTCGAGTTAACACTGCAGACTTCCGTTTTTTACCCATTTTTATGAAATATCTGAAAATAAACACAATTAAATGAACGCATCACAAAATAACTTAATTTAATACACATTTTATAGGTAAATATCATTAAAAAATACCAAATAATACACTAATAAACATCTATAATGCATTTACAGTAAGTTTCAAGCATCGTTTTGTTAAAAAAGCCGAATTTTAATTGATTATTTTGATGAAATAAGGTCCGATATTTTGTTTGTTTACATTGCGCGAATGCCGAGCGCGCGATTTTACGCTAAAAGTCGGCAACTTTACAACTTAAAAATAATTAACAATCCTCAAAAAATACAATCATTTTCACAAATATGAGTTGGTGCAATGTTTTTTATACATTAATACCTTTCTATCTAGACTACTCCAAGATCACAGTTCCAAAATCAACCTACCCTAATCTTAAATCGGGCGATCTCGGTGGCCAGGCTACGGGCCCACCCCGGCCTATCCATCGGTCCCCAAAAGTGGCGTTCAGATAATCCCGCACATCGTTGCTGGAGTGTGCTGGGGCCCCGTCGTGTTGAAACCACATTCGTCTACGAATAGCCACGAGAACATCTTCCAGCAGTTCCGGCAACGTTTCTTCAAGAAATATCCGATAAACCCGCCGTCGAGTCGGGCAGGCAGCAGGTACGGCCCAATCAACTTGCCATGGACGATACCCGCCCAAACATTGACGGCGAACCGTTCTTGATGAGCATGCACCCGTGTAGCATGTGGATTTGCGTGCGCCCACACGTGAGAATTGTGCATGTTAAACACACCCTCACGTGTGAAACAGGCCTCATCTGAGAACAGCACATAAGCCGGAAAATTAGGCTGCACCGCTGTCTGCTGCAGAAACCAGCGTGCGAATTCCAAACGAAGAGGGTAATCCCGAGGTTGTAATGCCTGGACTCTCTGACGATGAAACGGATGTAACTGCTGCTCGTGCAACGCTCTCCAGACCAGGTCGTGGTTCACACCGAGGATACGTGCAACACCTCGCGTGCTTGCGCTTGGATTGTCCTCAAATCGCCGTAGGATTTCTTCTTCCATGTCAGGAGTGCGCACGTTTCTCTCCCGACCAGTGTCATGCATGTTTGCATGGAATGTTCCAGTTTCTCGCAGTCGCCGATGCAAATGCGCAAACGTTTGGTGGTTTGACACACGTCTGTTTGGGAAGCGCTGTCGGTACAACCTCACAGCAGCTCTTCCGTTTCCATTGGCAGCCCCATAAGTAGTATAGCCGCAAAAGGGGAGAGTGCAGGAATGTTGCAGATTATTATGTAATGTTGCAAAGGGGGATGTTGCAAAGGGGGAGGGGGTTGTTGCAAAGGGGGGTTGTTGCAAAGGGGGGTGGGGGGAAAACTTGGAGGCGGCGTTATCCCCCAAGAGAAAGGAGGAGGAGGAGGAGGAGAGAAAGGAGGAGAGGTGTTCACCTGGCAGGAGCCAAGTGCACACTAAGACTTCCAGCCGGGCTGGCGTTGTTTTATAGGCTCCGAATCAGCCAGAATCAGCCAGTTGGCTGAGCCAAGGTGAGAGAGACGCCTGAAGGAGAGACAGCTGAAGGAGAGAGAACTGAAGAAGAGAGAGACGCCTGTAGGAGGGAGAGACGCCTGTAGGAGGGAGAGACGCCTGATGGAGAGAGAGAGAGAGCTGAAGAAGAAGAGAGAGATGCCTGTAGGAGGGAGAGACGCCTGAAGGAGAGAGGATAGGTGCACATGCAGGAGTACACATGCTGGAGGTACACACATACATGCAGGAGTACACATGCAGTAGGTACACATGCTGGAGGTACGCACACATGCAGGAGTACACATGCTGGATGTACACATGCTGGATGCAAACATGCAGGAGAGAGAGAGAGACGCCTGAAGGAGGAAGATACATGCAGGAGAGAGAGAGAGAGAGAGAGCTGAAGGAGGGAGAGAGACACCTGAAGGACAGAGTGGAGTTCTCCCCCAATTTATTTTCGTTTCCCTAACCTAAGAGGCCACTATGGGGTTTACCAAAGGGCCTGAAATAGAAGGAGCAGAGCTCCTTACTCGGCCGGAGCCGAGGGGGGAATGGTTCTTCACCAGTTTCGCGATCTTTTATAATCCTCTATTCTGGCTGAGTTGCCAGATAGCGCAAGGTATTCCAGATAGCGCCATGTGTCCCATTAATCGTGTAACACATATATAACGGCTGTTATTCCAAATGTACTTGTATATATAATAAACTAATGAATCATATAAAATACCACAATATATATTTATATGGTTATACAAGATTCAACCGTATAAAATAACACAAGCGCCTCTTTCATTACGCTTTAATAGAATTAGTAAAGTTACCCTATTTCGTTAGACAGAAAACGAATTTTTATAAGGGTTACCCAACTAATTATCCACCATTCAATAAATAAATAATAGCAAACGTGAATAAAGAGTTCCAATTCAATGGTATCTATATCGACATAAGCTTATTATTATTGTAACGTTTGCTCCCAATATAAATTTTCCTAAATAACAGTAAAACCAATTAATTATGAACTTCATTTAAATACAGCTTCATTAAACTTGAAGATGAACGAAACAAATAACATAGTTGCCAAATAGCGCAAGGTATTCCAGATAGCGCCATGTGTCCCATTAATCGTGTAACACATATATAACGGCTGTTATTCCAAATGTACTTGTATATATAATAAACTAATGAATCATATAAAATACCACAATATATATTTATATGATTATACAAGATTCAACCGTATAAAATAACACAAGCGCCTCTTTCATTACGCTTTAATAGAATTAACAAAGTTACCCTATTTCGTTAGACAGAAAACGAATTTTATAAGGGTTACCCAACTAATTATCCACCATTCAATAAATAATAGCAAACGTGAATAAAGAGTTCCAATTCAATGGGTAACTATATCGACATAAGCTTATTATTGTAACGTTTGCTCCCAATAAATTTTCCTAAATAACAGTAAAACCAATTAATTGAAACTTCATTTAAATACAGCTTCATTAAACTTGAAGATGAACGAAACAAATAACATAGTTATCCATAATTCAGCCCTCACGAATAACGAAACGAAATGATCATTTACGATACAATTCGAAATACGATAATTTACGATACAATTCCACCAAACGAGATGAAAACTTATGAAGCATATAGCCTCATTCCTGCGACGAAAAAAATGAAAAATGACGTAAAATAAAGAAATTATTCATTTGGATTTGCCCAAGCCACTATAGCGGGGTCGAATCGTGTCTCTAGGGACACGATTCGAACGAAAAAGGTCTCTAGGGACCTTTTTCAGGTCGAGGGATTATCCTTCTACAAGCTATTCGAGCAGAAATCACCACTGACTCCAGATATTAATTTTATCATTGTTATTACTTCTACAAATATTTACGCGTATTTTAAAATATAATTTGAAGCCAATTAAATTCTGCTTATTAAATAACTTTTTTAGACACTTGATTTTTATTATAAATATTTAAGTCACGAATAACAGTGGGAAAAACGTACACACAATATATATATATATATATATATATATATATATATGCTACACACAGACCGTGCATGGAACTCTTCTGGGATAATTAAATCCACTATAGTCCGAGTAAGTAATGACAAATACCGCCTCCGTGGTGTAGTGGTTAGCGTCGCGGACTACGAATCCATCGGCCCAGGGTTCGAGAACCGACGGCAGCCGACGCGCAGCAAAACCCAGCTGTTCATCCTTCCACACAATAAAGAAAGTGGTTGGTAGATAAATGGGTACCCTAGGAAGCCTAGTGGTCAAGACGCTGGGCTAATGATGGGAATATATCCGAAAAACATCGTAATGCACGATTTTTTCTATGTAGCAATAATAATTAACTCTTTCAAATACGTGATTTAAAATAACAGGACCATTTTACCCGAGGCAGTAGTATATCCGAAAAACATCGTAATGCACGATTTTTTCTATGTAGCAATAATAATTAACTCTTTCAAATACGTGATTTAAAATAACAGGACCATTTTACCCGAGGCAGTAGTATATCCGAAAAACATCGTAATGCACGATTTTTTTCTATGTAGCAATAATAATTAACTCTTTCAAATACGTGATTTAAAATAACAGGACCATTTTACCCGAGCCAGTAGTATATCCGAAAAACATCGTAATGCACGATTTTTTCTATGTAGCAATAATAATTAACTCTTTCAAATACGTGATTTAAAATAACAGGACCATTTTACCGGAGGCAGTAGTATATCCGAAAAACAACGTATAACCTAATTTGCAACTATAGTTTACCTTGACTTTCATATGCTTCTATCCTGTTTTATTAATAAAGATTTTTAACTTTTAATAACGTATGAATAAAGATTTTTAACATTTAATTTTATTTTAGTATTTATTCATGCCACGCCGCCTTAGACCACAGCTTAACGTTGAAACCGAATGTTCTTTTTAAAATATAATTAGGATATAATTTCTTTATTATAAAATAAGTTAACAATTATGTTAACAAACAATACTAATAATTTGTAAGATATAATATAAGGGACTACCATAGAAATGTAAGTGCCTATAATTCGATTTTATATATATGTTACTCGTCCGGTCTCGTTATAGCGGATTGGTACACGTCATAGCTCCACCCAGCTACATCGGCAGCCAATCACTACGAACATCTGGTCTTTTTGGCGGAGCTTGGCGAATGTGCATATAAAAGGGGTATTTTCAGTTGGGAGTAACAGTAGCTATTTTCGCATCAGTGAATAATCAACCATGGACCTGTACGTCTCCCCAGACTTGTATGAAGAACGTGATACTGCAGCATTAACCACAATTAGCCTTTTCAATGCTGCTGATTGTGGCGAACTATTTTCGACGCAAACCGTAGAAGATATTTGCAGTGACGCTCCTTACAATCCGACGCAAGGGACTACCATAGAAATGTAAGTGCCCATAATTAGAATTTTATATATATACGGAGAGTTGTAGTATTTCGTCAAATAGATACTAGTCAAAAATGTCAATCAATGTTATTTCCCCATCATGCTAAAATCGAAATTGGTAATCGAACCAAAGATATCTTCCATAATGGAGATCTGTCTGTCTGTCTGTCTGTATATGTTTTCCTTTAAGGTCCGATGAGGATTTGACACGAGTTATACAATCTTTGAAGGGAATATGGATGATATACTGATCAGTCAGCAGTGTCACACATCCTCCACCATGGACCTGTACGTCTCCCCAGACTTGTATGAAGAACGTGATACTGCAGCATTAACCACAATTAGTCTTTTCAATGCTGCTGATTGGGCGAACTATTTTCGACGCAAACCGTAGAAGATATTTGCAGTGACGCTCCTTACAATCCGACGCAAGGGACTACCATAGAAATGTAAGTGCCCATAATTAGAATTTTATATATATGGAGAGTTGTAGCATTTCGTCAAATAGATACTAGTCAAAAATGTCAATCAATGTTATTTCCCCATTATGCTAAATCGAAATTTTTATGGCGTTCACTCCTCGAACCAAAGATATCTTCACATAATGGGGATCTGTCTGTCTGTCTGTATACTCTGTATATGTTTTCCTTTAAGGTCCGATGAGGATTTGACACGAGTTATACAATCTTTTGAAGGGAATACGGATGATATACTAATCAGTCAACAATGTCAAATAATGTAAGTGTTTTTCGATCTTTTTGGGATAAGAAGACGCAATATATTTTCATAAATTTATTAAATGAAAGAAATCAGTACAATAAACGAATATACAAATATACGAACAAAAACATTATAATATACAGCGAGTACGTACAATTGGAAAACGGTTTTTTTATCTGTCTGCATACCATTTCATCGTTTCGGTGAGTGTGACACGGGTCAAATAAATTTAAAAAATTTATAAATTCTTTATCATTTGACATATGCATGAGAAATGAGACACAGTACATTCCGCAAACATTAGTAAAATATCCCTGCATACGAAATGGGTTCCATACAACTTCGGGAATATGTAACTGAGCGAGAAATTTTACAATAATAGGGTCACTCCAGGGTTGAGTACCGAGTGAATCAAAATAGTACAGGCGCTGTCTATTTTTAAAATAGACCGCGATCCAGTGAATCCCTCATTACCGATGATGTCTGTGCTCACAATAAGACTACCGCATTCTCGCGTACTTGGCAAACTCAATGTTTCATTCTTCGCAAACACGCCGATAAATTTGGAACGTGTGACTCGCTCCATTACTTTCTGAAGTGTATTAGCATCCATTTTAAAAGTCAGTGATAACGCTTCTAAATCTATCTACTTCTATTAGGGCTTGCGATTCGAGATATACTAGTACACTAATAGGAGCGTCTATAGGCTTGGCGAATTCCAGCCGCACTGAGATGTTACCGCTCTGCTGTGGTGTTAAATGGGTATTTACGCTAGCAGATAAGTCAGGTGTAATGTCAAACGGATAAAGGTTAATTGATTTTTCGCCTGTGCACACACAAAGGAGAAAGTGAAACGCTAATTGAAACATGAGTTATTTAATAAACGAGATATTCAGTTAACACAAGAATAACAGAAAACACAAGAAAAAACAAATGCTTAGATTTGGTGATCACAAACAACAGAAAACCTAAAGAAACCTGTACTCGATATGAAGGGCTTCATATCGTTCAGTAGTATTTTTGTTCCCACTTTACAACCGGATGGTAAGTCATCTTTAAATACGTCTAGAATACAATCAAAAGCACGCACAAAGAGTTCGTCGTTAGTTACATTATTAAACACAAGTTTATAAACACGCTTTTCCAATCGAGGGTTTATTTCTACCGACCCGAGCTTTTCAATCGTGAACACGTCTTCACTCAACATAGCGGCAATTGAAATAATCTTCTAAATCGTTACGACAACTGCGCGTTATATAAAGAAATAGTTCTTCAGGATAATTTTCACGAACTAGGCATATTTTATAATGTTTTACTAAACATCTTTATACACCGGCGCATTATTTGAGAGGAACATATGCTCATATTTTTCCTTTCTGCCCGTCAAACGATACTCATCTCTAAAGTCTGTTAAAAACTCACGCAGGACACTAGCCACAACCTCACTACGAACCTCGTCATGATATACATTAATATAGTGATAAAAATACTTAAGATTGTCCATGATCACGAGATTCACATTTTCAGTCGTAGGGTATGAGTAATCGACATGGTGTAGCATGACGTAATGCGGCTTGTCACACCACCCATCCGCAAGACTCATTATCCATACCTGCTGCTTCTCTTCTGCACGCGCTGTTTCTTTTACTTTAGACTTTATAAAGTTTAGATCTGCAGCATACTTCAGCACATCGTCAGTGCAACGAAAGCCTTCAATGGTCTCACCAGAACATCCGTAGAGTATTTGTACATCTTGGAACTTCACACAATCCAATGTGGTTTTAAAAGAGGCATAGGAGGGGGGGAATAGGAAGTTTTTCGGTATCCACCACATCCTGGCACTTTGCTGAATACCTTTCATAAACGTTGTACAAACAATATTAAAGGTAGCCATTTGAATACGTCTGATTTTTCTTCTGAATACACGTCTGATCTCTCGGTCTTACTGCAGTCGACTGATCACGCAGGGAATCACAGATAGCAACATGACTCAAGGTCTTACAGTGGGCGGAGCTTAGAATTTTCGCCTGTGCACACACAAAGGAGAAAGTGAAACGCTAATTGAAACATGAGTTATTTAATAAACGTGATATTCAGTTAACACAAGAAATAACAGAAAACACAAGAAAAAACAAATGCTTAGATTTGGTGATCACAACAACAGAAACCTAATACTTTAAAGAAAGCATTCTATTAAATACTTTAGCCTATGTTCACGAATGAATACCGGTTTAAAATAGATTCGACAAGAAGACCGGCTGGACTGATTTTATAGAAATTCAAGGATTCCAAGTTGATCACGAGAGAAGTTATGTAGTCATCTTCCATGCTGCAAAATCTCATCGTTAGCCTGCCTGCTCAGAGCACCGACAAGAGGTAAAATCGAATCCACATCAACACAAAATTTTAGTCGCTAAAATAACAGCCTGAGTATTGTTCATGTTCTAAATTATCTTTGATTCGTTTTGATAAAATTGAGTAAACTGCAGCCTTTGTTTCCTGATCAGAAAACTCTTCGTCTTTTTCTGGTATGGTGCAAGGCTTCGTTGCAACCATATTCACTGCACGAGTCTACTTCACAGTCGTTGCCTTCTAATCTAGATTTACACTCTTCACTAATGCATTCGATGGGTGAATAATCATCTTGGTTGATATTATTGACACATTCGAGAGGGCTCACTGGGGTAACGGACACTTCAGGTAATGGCGCGGGCGTTGAGGTGGGTCGGGGGACAATCTCCTCAGGTTGCCCTTGTGGCGGGGCAAATATTGTGTGGGGGTAATTATGTGTTGCTTCTAAGTAAACAAAACGGGCCTTATGTAACACAGTGGCAATTAATAATGATTTATGCAAAGATGCACCAGCTCTTCTGGAACGTCTGGATGCAATTTTACCGAGCGATATATTTATCAACTTGTATGCTTCAAACCCGTTTGGAACGTCAGATATCATGTTCACCACCTAGGAATTGGTCAAGGCACAGAGAGCTAACTAACACGACTCTATCCTCTATTACCAATCTTGTAATGAGTTAAAGTGAAAGTTTCGCCTGCCTTTATACAATGTCGTTCTGACGTCGTTATCAAGCTCCACACAGGGAACTTCCAGGAAGTAACATGAATCACGTTGCTGTTCTTTCACCTGTACACACACACACACACACACACACACACACACACACACACAAGGAGAAAGTGATACGTTGGTTGAAACATGATTTATTTAATAAAAGAAATATTCAAGCTATATATATATATATATATTACAAACACGTGTAATAAATAAGTTAACAACAGACATCAATGATATATTCAAGACATATATATTTAAAACATGTGTAATAAACAAGTTAACAAATGAATTATGTTAACCCGAGAGACGACGGACGGAGTCATTACAAGCACGGCGGAGCCGAGCTTGTAATGACTCCGTCCGTCGTCTCTCGGGTTACAGAAATTCAATTGTTAACTTATTTATCACACGTTTGTAAATATGTCTTGAATATAATCATTGATGTCTGTTGTTAACTTATTTATTACACGTGTTTGTAAATATATATATATATAGCTTGAATATTTCTTTTATTAAATAAATCATGTTTCAACCAACGTATCACTTTCTCCTTTGTGTGTGTGTGTGTGTGTGTGTGTGGTGTGTGTGTGTGTACAGGTGAAAGAACAGCAACGTGATTCATGTTACTTCCTGGAAGTTCCCTGTGTGGAGCTTGATAACGACGTCAGAACGACATTGTATAAAGGCAGGCGAAACTTTCACTTTAACTCATTACAAGATTGGTAATAGAGGATAGAGTCGTGTTAGTTAGCTCTCTGTGCCTTGACCAATTCCTAGGTGGTGAACATGATATCTGACGTTCCAAACGGGTTTGAAGCATACAAGTTGATAAATATATCGCTCGGTAAAATTGCATCCAGACGTTCCAGAAGAGCTGGTGCATCTTTGCATAAATCATTATTAATTGCCACTGTGTTACATAAGGCCCGTTTTGTTTACTTAGAAGCAACACATAATTACCCCCACACAATATTTGCCCCGCCACAAGGGCAACCTGAGGAGATTGTCCCCGACCCACCTCAAGCGTCCGCGCCATTACCTGAAGTGTCCGTTACCCCAGTGAGCCCTCTCGAATGTGGTGTCAATAATATCAACCAAGATGATTATTCACCCATCGAATGCATTAGTGAAGAGTGTAAATCTAGATTAGAAGGCAACGACTGTGAAGTAGACTCGTGCAGTGAATATGGTTGCAACGAAGCCTTGCACCATACCAGAAAAAGACGGAGAGTTTCTGATCAGGAAACAAAGGCTGCAGTTTACTCAATTTTATCAAAACGAATCAAAGATAATTTAGAACATGAACAATACTCAGGCTGTTATTTTAGCGACTAAAATTTTGTGTTGATGTGGATTCGATTTTACCTCTTGTCGGTGCTCTGAGCAGGCAGGCTAACGATGAGATTTTGCAGCATGGAAGATGACTACATAACTTCTCTCGTGATCAACTTGGAATCCTTGAATTTCTATAAAATCAGTCCAGCCGGTCTTCTTGTCGAATCTATTTTAAAACCGGTATTAATTCGTGAACATAGGCTAAAAGTATTTAATAGAATGCTTTCTTTAAAGTATTAGGTTTCTGTTGTTTGTGATCACCAAATCTAAGCATTTGTTTTTTCTTGTGTTTTCTGTTATTTCTTGTGTTAACTGAATATCACGTTTATTAAATAACTCATGTTTCAATTAGCGTTTCACTTTCTCCTTTGTGTGTGCACAGGCGAAAATTCTAAGCTCCGCCCACTGTAAGACCTTGAGTCATGTTGCTATCTGTGATTCCCTGCGTGATCAGTCGACTGCAGTAAGACCGAGAGATCAGACGTGTATTCAGAAGAAAAATCAGACGTGTATTCAAATGGCTACCTTTAATATTGTTTGTACAACGTTTATGAAATGGTATTCAGCAAAGTGCCAGGATGTGGTGGATACCGAAAAACTTCCTATTCCCCCCCCTCCTATGCCTCTTTTAAAACCACATTGGATTGTGTGAAGTTCCAAGATGTACAAATACTCTACGGATGTTCTGGTGAGACCATTGAAGGCTTTCGTTGCACTGACGATGTGCTGAAGTATGCTGCAGATCTAAACTTTATAAAGTCTAAAGTAAAAGAAACAGCGCGTGCAGAAGAGAAGCAGCAGGTATGGATAATGAGTCTTGCGGATGGGTGGTGTGACAAGCCGCATTACGTCATGCTACACCATGTCGATTACTCATACCCTACGACTGAAAATGTGAATCTCGTGATCATGGACAATCTTAAGTATTTTTATCACTATATTAATGTATATCATGACGAGGTTCGTAGTGAGGTTGTGGCTAGTGTCCTGCGTGAGTTTTTAACAGACTTTAGAGATGAGTATCGTTTGACGGGCAGAAAGGAAAAATATGAGCATATGTTCCTCTCAAATAATGCGCCGGTGTATGAAGATGTTTAGTAAAACATTATAAAATATGCCTAGTTCGTGAAAATTATCCTGAAGAACTATTTCTTTATATAACGCGCAGTTGTCGTAACGATTTAGAAGATTATTTCAATTGCCGCTATGTTGAGTGAAGACGTGTTCACGATTGAAAAGCTCGGGTCGGTAGAAATAAACCCTCGATTGGAAAAGCGTGTTTATAAACTTGTGTTTAATAATGTAACTAACGATGAACTCTTTGTGCGTGCTTTTGATTGTATTCTAGACGTATTTAAAGATGACTTACCATCCGGTTGTAAAGTGGGAACAAAAATACTACTGAACGATATGAAAGCCCTTCATATCGAGTACAGGTTTCTTTAGGTTTCTGTTGTTTGTGATCACCAAATCTAAGCATTTGTTTTTTCTTGTGTTTTCTGTTATTTCTTGTGTTAACTGAATATCTCGTTTATTAAATAACTCATGTTTCAATTAGCGTTTCACTTTCTCCTTTGTGTGTGCACAGGCGAAAAATCAATTTAACCTTTATCCGTTTGACATTACACCTGACTTATCTGCTAGCGTAAATACCCATTTAACACCACAGCAGAGCGGTAACATCTCAGTGCGGCTGGAATTCGCCAAGCCTATAGACGCTCCTATTAGTGTACTAGTATATCTCGAATCGCAAGCCCTAATAGAAGTAGATAGATTTAGAAGCGTTATCACTGACTTTTAAAATGGATGCTAATACACTTCAGAAAGTAATGGAGCGAGTCACACGTTCCAAATTTATCGGCGTGTTTGCGAAGAATGAAACATTGAGTTTGCCAAGTACGCGAGAATGCGGTAGTCTTATTGTGAACACAGACATCATCGGTAATGAAGGGATTCACTGGATCGCGGTCTATTTTAAAAATAGACAGCGCCTGTACTATTTTGATTCACTCGGTACTCAACCCTGGAGTGACCCTATTATTGTAAAATTTCTCGCTCAGTTACATATTCCCGAAGTTGTATGGAACCCATTTCGTATGCAGGGATATTTTACTAATGTTTGCGGAATGTACTGTGTCTCATTTCTCATGCATATGTCAAATGATAAAGAATTTATAAATTTTTTAAATTTATTTGACCCGTGTCACACTCACCGAAACGATGAAATGGTATGCAGACAGATAAAAAACCGTTTTCCAATTGTACGTACTCGCTGTATATTATAATGTTTTTGTTCGTATATTTGTATATTCGTTTATTGTACTGATTTCTTTCATTTAATAAATTTATGAAAATATATTGCGTCTTCTTATCCCAAAAAGATCGAAAAACACTTACATTATTTGACATTGTTGACTGATTAGTATATCATCCGTATTCCCTTCAAAAGATTGTATAACTCGTGTCAAATCCTCATCGGACCTTAAAGGAAAACATATACAGAGTATACAGACAGACAGACAGATCCCCATTATGTGAAGATATCTTTGGTTCGAGGAGTGAACGCCATAAAAATTTCGATTTTAGCATAATGGGGAAATAACATTGATTGACATTTTTGACTAGTATCTATTTGACGAAATACTACAACTCTCCATATATATATAAAATTCTAATTATGGGCACTTACATTTCTATGGTAGTCCCTTGCGTCGGATTGTAAGGAGCGTCACTGCAAATATCTTCTACGGTTTGCGTCGAAAATAGTTCGCCACAATCAGCAGCATTGAAAAGACTAATTGTGGTTAATGCTGCAGTATCACGTTCTTCATACAAGTCTGGGGAGACGTACAGGTCCATGGTGGAGGATGTGTGACACTGCTGACTGATCAGTATATCATCCATATTCCCTTCAAAAGATTGTATAACTCGTGTCAAATCCTCATCGGACCTTAAAGGAAAACATATACAGACAGACAGACAGACAGATCTCCATTATGTGAAGATATCTTTGGTTCGATTACCAATTTCGATTTTAGCATGATGGGGAAATAACATTGATTGACATTTTTGACTAGTATCTATTTGACGAAATACTACAACTCTCCGTATATATATAAAATTCTAATTATGGGCACTTACATTTCTATGGTAGTCCCTTGCGTCGGATTGTAAGGAGCGTCACTGCAAATATCTTCTACGGTTTGCGTCGAAAATAGTTCGCCACAATCAGCAGCATTGAAAAGGCTAATTGTGGTTAATGCTGCAGTATCACGTTCTTCATACAAGTCTGGGGAGACGTACAGGTCCATGGTTGATTATTCACTGATGCGAAAATAGCTACTGTTACTCCCAACTGAAAATATCCCCTTTTATATGCACATTCGCCAAGCTCCGCCCAAAAGACCAGATGTTCGTAGTGATTGGCTGCCGATGTAGCTGGGTGGAGCTATGACGTGTACCAATCCGCTATAACGAGACCGGACGAGTAACATATATATAAAATCGAATTATAGGCACTTACATTTCTATGGTAGTCCCTTATATTATATCTTACAAATTATTAGTATTGTTTGTTAACATAATTGTTAACTTATTTTATAATAAAGAAATTATATCCTAATTATATTTTAAAAAGAACATTCGGTTTCAACGTTAAGCTGTGGTCTAAGGCGGCGTGGCATGAATAAATACTAAAATAAAATTAAATGTTAAAAATCTTTATTCATACGTTATTAAAAGTTAAAAATCTTTATTAATAAAACAGGATAGAAGCATATGAAAGTCAAGGTAAACTATAGTTGCAAATTAGGTTATACGATGTTTTTCGGATATACTACTGCCTCCGGTAAAATGGTCCTGTTATTTTAAATCACGTATTTGAAAGAGTTAATTATTATTGCTACATAGAAAAAATCGTGCATTACGATGTTTTTCGGATATACTACTGCCTCGGGTAAAATGGTCCTGTTATTTTAAATCACGTATTTGAAAGAGTTAATTATTATTGCTACATAGAAAAAATCGTGCATTACGATGTTTTTCGGATATACTACTGCCTCGGGTAAAATGGTCCTGTTATTTTAAATCACGTATTTGAAAGAGTTAATTATTATTGCTACATAGAAAAAATCGTGCATTACGATGTTTTTCGGATATACTACTGCCTCGGGTAAAATGGTCCTGTTATTTTAAATCACGTATTTGAAAGAGTTAATTATTATTGCTACATAGAAAAAATCGTGCATTACGATGTTTTTCGGATATATTCCCATCATTAGCCCAGCGTCTTGACCACTAGGCCTCCTAGGGTACCCATTTATCTACCAACCACTTTCTTTATTGTGTGGAAGGATGAACAGCTGGGTTTTGCTGCGCGTCGGCTGCCGTCGGGTCTCGAACCCTGGGCCGATGGATTCGTAGTCCGCGACGCTAACCACTACACCACCGAGGCGGTATTTGTCATTACTTACTCGGACTATAGTGGATTTAATTATCCCAGAAGAGTTCCATGCACGGTCTGTGTGTAGCATATATATATATAATATATATATATTATTGTGTGTACGTTTTTGCCACTGTTATTCGTGACTTAAATATTTATAATAAAAATCAAGTGTCTAAAAAAGTTATTTAATAAGCAGAATTTAATTGGCTTCAAATTATATTTTAAAATACGCGTAAATATTTGTAGAAGTAATAACAATGATAAAATTAATATCTGGAGTCAGTGGTGATTTCTGCTCGAATAGCTTGTAGAAGGATAATCCCTCGACCTGAAAAAGGTCCCTAGAGACCTTTTTCGTTCGAATCGTGTCCCTAGAGACACGATTCGACCCCGCTATAGTGGCTTGGGCAAATCCAAATGAATAATTTTTTATTTTACGTCATTTTTCATTTTTTTCGTCGCAGGAATGAGGCTATATGCTTCATAAGTTTTCATCTCGTTTGGTGGAATTGTATCGTAAATTATCGTATTTCGAATTGTATCGTAAATGATCATTTCGTTTCGTTATTCGTGAGGGCTGAATTATGGATAACTATGTTATTTGTTTCGTTCATCTTCAAGTTTAATGAAGCTGTATTTAAATGAAGTTTCAATTAATTGGTTTTACTGTTATTTAGGAAAATTTATATTGGGAGCAAACGTTACAATAATAAGCTTATGTCGATATAGTTACCCATTGAATTGGAACTCTTTATTCACGTTTGCTATTATTTATTGAATGGTGGATAATTAGTTGGGTAACCCTTATAAAATTCGTTTTCTGTCTAACGAAATAGGGTAACTTTGTTAATTCTATTAAAGCGTAATGAAAGAGGCGCTTGTGTTATTTTATACGGTTGAATCTTGTATAACCATATAAATATATATTGTGGTATTTTATATGATTCATTAGTTTATTATATATACAAGTACATTTGGAATAACAGCCGTTATATATGTGTTACACGATTAATGGGACACATGGCGCTATCTGGAATACCTTGCGCTATCTGGCAACTATGTTATTTGTTTCGTTCATCTTCAAGTTTAATGAAGCTGTATTTAAATGAAGTTTCATAATTAATTGGTTTTACTGTTATTTAGGAAAATTTATATTGGGAGCAAACGTTACAATAATAATAAGCTTATGTCGATATAGATACCCATTGAATTGGAACTCTTTATTCACGTTTGCTATTATTTATTTATTGAATGGTGGATAATTAGTTGGGTAACCCTTATAAAAATTCGTTTTCTGTCTAACGAAATAGGGTAACTTTACTAATTCTATTAAAGCGTAATGAAAGAGGCGCTTGTGTTATTTTATACGGTTGAATCTTGTATAACCATATAAATATATATTGTGGTATTTTATATGATTCATTAGTTTATTATATATACAAGTACATTTGGAATAACAGCCGTTATATATGTGTTACACGATTAATGGGACACATGGCGCTATCTGGAATACCTTGCGCTATCTGGCAACTCAGCCAGAATAGAGGATTATAAAAGATCGCGAAGTGGTGAAGAACCATTCCCCCTCGGCTCCGGCCGAGTAAGGAGCTCTGCTCCTTCTATTTCAGGCCCTTTGGTAAACCCCATAGTGGCCTCTTAGGTTAGGGAAACGAAAATAAATTGGGGGAGAACTCCACTCTGTCCTTCAGGTCTCTCTCCCTCCTTCAGCTCTCTCTCTCTCTCTCTCTCCTGCATGTATCTTCCTCCTTCAGATCTCTCTCTCTCTCCTGCATGTTTGCCTCCAGCATGTGTACATCCAGCATGTGTACTCCTGCATGTGTGCGTACCTCCAGCATGTGTACCTACTGCATGTGTACTCCTGCATGTATGTGTGTACCTCCAGCATGTGTACTCCTGCATGTGCACCTATCCTCTCTCCTTCAGGCGTCTCTCCCTCCTACAGGCATCTCTCTTCTTCTTCAGCTCTCTCTCTCTCTCCTTCAGGCGTCTCTCCCTCCTACAGGCGTCTCTCCCTCCTACAGGCATCTCTCTCTTCTTCAGCTCTCTCTCCTTCAGCTGTCTCTCCTTCAGGCGTCTCTCTCACCTTGGCTCAGCCAACTGGCTGATTCTGGCTGATTCGGAGCCTATAAAACAACGCCAGCCCGGCTGGAAGTCTTAGTGTGCACTTGGCTCCTGCCAGGTGAACACCTCTCCTCCTTTCTCTCCTCCTCCTCCTCCTCTTCTCTTGGGGGATAACGCCGCCTCCAAGTTTCCCCCCCACCCCCCTTTGCAACAACCCCCTCCCCCCCTTTGCAACATCCCCCTTTGCAGCAACCCCCTTTCCAACATTACATAATAATCTGCAACATTCCTGCACTCTCCCCTTTTGCGGCTATACTACTCCCATACACCGTATGCATGTCAGCCATCTCAGCAGTCGTGAAGCGCTCCATGTTACGCGTACTACGTCCGATTTAAGAATGCCCGCGGCAAGCGCGAGTCTAGCCCACTTCACCTTTTAGCCAATTGCAGCGGCGCCCTCTCGCGCCGAATGGTGACGTCAGCGGACATACACTTATAGACGAAAAGGGTTTGTCTTGGTGTTGCCTATCCCCCATTACAATTTGTACAGAAAGTTTTCAAACACCCTGTATATATATATATATATATATATAAATTACTGTAATTTTATAATATGTATAGTATGATCATTTTATAGTTTATCTTTATAATAATACATAAATACAGTATATTAACACTGTAATAAAGTTGTAGTCGTCAATTTTAGAAGGAGCTTGTAGACACCAATCGACCATGGAGATACTCCCGGGAGGATGTTAGGCAGGAGACAGGGAGTGCTGGAATCCCCGTTTCTCCTATCAATGTCCTCCTTAACTGATCTTTTTCTGTGTCTCATCTACCCTGTGAGCAGTCCAGCATTCTCTCAAACACACACTTCTCCCTCTATTTTTCACTACACACGCATACATTTTACACACTATACAACCTTCCCAAAATTAAAAAAAAAAATCGGAGACCTTGATTTTGGCTCTCTCTTTCTTATAAAGGGGTGGGGGCATTTTTGCGGGCATTCGCCCTTGTCCTCTCCTTTGTACATAAAAAAATAAATTATACATTGATAAAGTTTTTAACTTTTAATTATTATCAAAATCATTTTAAACATCAATAGTTATAAATATTACATCAAAAGTCGTACGAAAATGTGTTCGCAAAATTATTTCCGATTTCATCAATTTCTAATAATTATCATTTCCAAAATCCTTCACTTTCAAAATTAATTCCAACATTCGTAATATCCAAAATTATTTCCAACATAAATCATTATCAAAGACATTTCAACATTAATTACGAACATAAATCACTGAAAAATATCGATAACGTTTTAATGTTTTTCAAAAGGGAAATCAAAGGTTATTGGCAATTAATGACTTCCTTTCCCTTCCATTCTTGATGCCATTTGTGTCAGGTCTGGTTGATAGCTGTGGTGGTTTGGAGACGAAGACAAGTTTTTCTACTGTCACAGTATCAGCCGATTGCAAATAGGATTGAAAGAAAAAACTTGCTTCTTTTGTAATAAATATACTTTTCATATTATTTTTTCGATGAATTTGGATGCCACACACAAAATCTTTTCGCGTGCCTTGGGTTGCCGACCACTGATCCACAACAACTCTAATATATTATATATAGATATATATATATATATATATATATATATATATATATATATATATATATATAGGTACAGGGTGTCCGAGAATTATCTGTACAATTTTTGGCTGTTATTAAAAGTCAACCATGAAGTGTAGAAATTCCAGTGTTACCTCATTTTACAGAGAATCTCATTAAGTTTTTTCTGATACCAAGTTGTGACAAGTTTTTTAGAAATTCCAGTGTGTCCGAACATTATCTGTACAATTTCATCTTTTAATAAAATTCTTGATAACACACGTAAAATTCTTAAACAAGATTATTTAGAATCTGTATTTTCAAAAGTTTCTTTTATTAAAGTAACGTTGTTACAAACATTCGATATGTGCACCGTTAGTGATTCGCAAAACATCCAATCGATACTCCAAATGTTGCCATGTACGCTGCAGCATATCCACATCAATTCGCTCAATAGCAGCTGTGATTCTTGCTTTTAAATCATCAATGTCTGTCACCCGCGTACATTTCTAAAAAACTTGTCAAAACGTGGTATCAGAAAAAACTTAATGAGATTCTCTGTAAAATGGGACAACACTGGAATTTCTACACTTCATGGTTGACTTTTAATAACAGCCAAAAAAATTGTACAGATAATTCTCGGACACCCGGTATATATATATATATATATATATATATATATATATATATATATATATATATTATAATATATATATATATTGCTCATCTTATTAACTTTTAATATTTTAAAAAATTTTAACTTCTTAATCAAGGTACTTTTGTGTACACTTTATTTTGTTTTTAATAAACGCAGTTGTATTTACGAGTAATATATGCTAATTAATAATTACTATTAATTTTTTAATCTGTTGTTAATAATTAATTCATCATTCCCATTTATCCCATCTACAACATTTATTTCATCAAACGTTCAACGCTCTGTTCACTAATCTTTTATGTTTAACTTTTGATGTTCAAAATTACGATGTTGTTTCAGCCTTTCATGTTTGTGATTTCTTCCTCTACCTTCAACTTATCTTTTAATCGGTCCTATACAATACCTCCTATTTTGATTTATAAATATTTTGTTATCTTTTACTTTTACTTTGTTCCTGAAGGACCACAATTTTGAGTCGCGGTTGTACACCCTATGCGGAACGGGATATTTAGAAGGCGATTTATACGACTTAATCACAGACACACACCTAACCCCAAGTGGATTATTTTTCATCATAGTTGTACTGCTGTTTAGACTGAAAGAATTTAAGTTGCGCACGAGTTGCTGGAATGCAGCTGAAATTCCTTGTCAATACCAGACGTATTATAGCCGGATTCCTTCAACATTTAAGAACATTTTGAAGTTTGTACAGAAGTTCAACGAAATAGGGAATATTCACAGTCACAATGCACCCAGGACCATCCGATCTACATCTGACAGAACTGGTGAGAACAGAGAACACATTCTGTCCGCTTTTCAAGAATGTCCCAAAAAGCCACCAAGAGTCTGACTAGAACCAGCATTCGACGGATGACTAAAGAAATGGGACTGAAGCCCTATTGCCCTCATTTGCTGCGTGTTTTGAACGATGATGACACCGATAGACCCTGATTTAAATTTGCCGGACCCTTCCTTGACTTGGTTGCTTGCGATCTTTCTGTGATTAACAGAACTGTTTGAACCGATGAAACCACGTTCAAGTTGAATGAGCGTATCAACCTGTATAACCATATTTACAGTATTTACAGTGCTGTTGAAAATCCTCATGTCGTGATTACGCAAAAGCCAAATGTCCTTACTGTATTGTAGGCATCATCGAACCGTCACTGCAAACAGCTATCTTGTAAACAGGAATGAAGAAATTATTCCTACTATGATACTATAAATGAATTTAAAGGAAATCATCTTTATGCGAAAAAGGATTCCCGTCCATTAGCTCGCCGCGGTCACGACTTCTTGAACAAAATGTTTTCTGATCGGTGGATCTGCTACCACCTATTTGAGATGTTCTGGGGCTCTGCCTGATTCACTTTTTATAAACTTCTGGAACATTCGTGGCCTTTTCTCAAACTTTCAATCTGTTGAACACCACCTCTCCTCCTCTAAACTTCACCGGGGGGCACCGGGGGGGCCGGGTCGTTTCAACAAGTGATCAGAAGTTATTTGAGAGAGCAACAAAGCTAGTAAATAAATATAAAAATGATATTTCCTCTGGATTTCCAAGTCAATTACTCTCTTCTCGAATGTGCTTTAAAACAGACATTGAAAAAATGACGACAATCCATGAGCTATATTCATTTTTAATTAAAGACAACAGTACTTTGTGCTCAAGTTTTCCCGAAGTTGTGACTGCCATAACATTGTTCCTCACAATTCCTGTGACAGTTTCAAGTGCAGAGAGATCGTTTTCAAAACTTAAACTAATAAAGAACGATCTTCGAAATTCTATGAATGAAAAAAGATTAAGTGGACTCTCAATTATATCAATTGAAAACAAGAAAGCTAGAAATATTAACTTGAAGGGTTTAATTAATGAATTTGCTGAAAGAAAGGCAAGAAAAGTCAAGTTCTGATGCTGTCGTAAGTAAACTTTTATTTCACGGTATCCTTTTTAAAGCTCAATATTTTGCGTAATGTTTTGCCTTCTATGCCTCCATGCGTACAAGTAGTATCATAATTCTTAAATATATGCTAAATAAATAATGCAAAGAAAAGCAATATAAATGTATAATAAAAATTTTGTTAGGGGCCCGTAAATAAGTTTTGCCCCGGGGCCCGTGACACTCTTGCTCCGTTCCTGCGACCACGATCTTATATCTGTTTCCTGTTCTATCGCTCCAATTCGGCATTTGGATCTTCTCAAGAGGAGGCGCCTTTGGCACTTTGTCGCCACTGATTGGGAGGCCCTTAGGCAAAACTTCTGTGATTTCCCATGAAATGATTGCTTCTTCCGTGAGAGGGGTCCTTCCGAGTGTACTGAGCGCATCAAGGAGGTGATTCTCTCGAGCATGGAGGCGTACATTTCATATTCTATTCCTATCAAATGCAAAAATAACTTGGATTAACTTTACTTGTTCTAATGCTATCCGCAACGGAGAGGAGTCTTTCAGAAGGTACCGTCGCCATCCAACTCCTGACTCACACTCAGCTTACATTTCTGCCTGAAATCGTGCAAAATCTGTCCTTCGACTCGCCAAACATTCCTTCATCCGACAAAAATGTGAAAACCTATTCAATTCTAATTCTTCTCGCTCTTTTTGGAATCTAACTAAGAACCTCTCCAACAACTTTAATTCCTCCTCTTTCCCATTCCGACGGCTCAGTTGTTGTTCTTCTCCTGACAAAGCTGAACTCTGCACTCAAACTTTCGCCTCCAATTCAACCCTGGTGTTGTTCCTCCGTCTCCTCCCTCTGACTTTAAATTTCAAATTAGAATCTCTTCAAAAGATGTTTTTTCTGCATTATCTGGGATCAACTCTAGGACGGCGTACGGTCATGATGGTGTTCCTCCTGTTGTTCTTGAGAACTGTGCTTCTGTGCTGACACCCTGCCTAGGCAAACTCTTTTGGCTTTGTCTTTCATCTGGTACTTTTCCTTCTTGCTAAAAGTTCTCATTCATTCAGCCTGTCCCAAAGAAGGGTGACCGCTTTCAACCCTCCAACTATCGTCCAATTGCTTTGATTTCTTGCTTTTCTAAAGTTTTTGAATCTATCCTTAATAGGAAGATTCTTAAACACCTCTCTTCTTACAATCTTCTTTCAGATCGTCAATATGGGTTCCGGAAGAGACGCTCTACTGGCGAGCTTCTTGCATATCTCTGACTCTTGGTCATCTTCCTTTCGGGATTTCGGTGAAACTTTTACTATTGCGCTAGACATATCGAAAGCTTTTCATAGTCTGGCACAAATCTTTAATTTCCAAACTATCCCCCTTCGGTTTCTATCCTTCCATCTATGCCTTCCTCTCTAATTTCCTTTCTGGCCGATCTATAGCTGTTAAAGCTATTAACAGTAGTGTTCCTCAGGGTTCTGTTCTGCCACCCACTCTTTTCCTTTTATTTATTAATGATCTTTTAGTTCGCACTTCTGTCCTTTTCACTCCTATGCCGATGATTCCTCTCTTCACCTCTCCACCCGCTTCGCAAAGTGTCCCTCTCAACAGTCACTCCATGATTTGTGTAGGATGGCTATGGAGCACCTGTCCTCTGATCTTTCTGCCATCTCTGACTGGAGCAGAGAAAACCTTGTGGCTTTCAATGCCTCGAAAACTCAGTTCTTTCATCTGTCTACTCGTCACAATCTTCCACACGACTATCCCCTTACCTTCAACAATACACAACTCAATTCTTCCTCTTCTTTTAACATTGTTGGGGGTTTCCTTTTCTCGTGATCCTTCTGAAAAGATTACATATACCTCTTTCCAAAATAGTTTCTGAGAAGGTAGGTGTGCTGTACGCCTCCGCAGTTTCTTTATCTCAATTCAGTTGCTCTCTCTGTACAGGGGTTTTGTCAGCCCCTGTACGGAGTATGCTTCTCACGTATGGGGTGACTCAATCCACAAAGCCGTACTTGACTAGGTGGAATCAAAGGCTTTCGTCTCAATGAATTTCCCGCTTCTTACTGACTGTCTTGAATTCCTCTTTCTTTGCCACAATGTTGCCTCATTCTCTCTTTACTATCGCTATTATAACGGACACTGCTCTTCTGCACTTTCGAACCCTTTCAGGACGACCGGTACAAATTGGTAGCATTTCAAATACACACATTCATAACTTAACCCTACAAAATTTATGGCCTTAAAAGGTTAAGGTGAGCACGCAGCAACAGACTTTCGACACTTTCTCATTCCTTTTCTGCAAGGGTTAATCGGTATTCTCAGTCTTTCATCTACCCAACCGGTGAACTCTGGAATGTCATCTATTGGTTTTTAATAAAGAATATAATAATGTTTAATAAGAAATTTAATAATGTTTTGTGTGAAATTAAGATACGTAAAATGAATTTTCCGAGTGTCGTGTATTGGCCTTTTAATAAAGAATATAATAATGTTTAATAAGAAATTTAATAATGTTTTGTGTGAAATTAAGATACGTAAAATGAATTTTCAGAGTGTCGTGTATTGGCCTTTTAATAAAGAATATAATAATGTTTAATAAGAAATTTAATACCATTTTGTGTGAAATAAGATTGGTAATGAAATTGTTTGAAATATAAAATACTATTTGGCAACACTCCTGATGCCGAAGGCACGAAAAATGCCCCAAAAGGCAGTCTCGGGCGTGGTTTGTCCCAATTTGGTTGTTTTCGTTTCTAATATGTGATTGTGATTTTAAACTTACTTTAAAGTATCTCTCTCCACGGTCAAATTATAACGATGGATCCGCACTCGCTTTCCCCCGTCTTGTTCATTGTTTCGGCGTAAATAAAAAAATCAGTAAATAGTGATGATCGTTTGTAATTTCTCCCATTCCCTCGGATTGTTCGAAATCTTAATGGTGGCCACGCTCACCAGTCTACCCGTTTGTAAGACACAGCGAAACGAGTGTAAAGAAGTAAAAAGAGTGATAATAGTAGAAAGAGTGAGAAGAGTGAGATAATTAAAAGAAAGCGAAAAGTAGAAATAAAGACTTTTTATTTTTACTATAGGAACAATCTTCTTCACTCCATCTTTCCCCCTGCCTATAACCTCCAATTTTATAAACGCAGAGTGTCCAATCATCGAGAACTCTGGACCTTGATTTTCGCTCTCTTCTTCTTCTACAGGCGGGGAGGGGGAGGGGCTTTTGCGGGTATTCACCATTGGCCGCTCCTTCTTACATAAAAAAAAATTGCTGACAGGCATAGACAATGAAGTAAACGACAACAATATAGTAACAGCCTTTGCTGACAATACAAGAATCAGCAAAATAATCGGCACTACAGAAGAGGTAGAAGCCCTACAGAGTAGTGATGTAGGACTCAAGCCCAGTCTCGTGACCTTGTTTCTGGTGTCGGTCTCGGTCTCGGGTGCTAAGGTCTCGGTCTCGGTCTCGGCCATGGTGGTCTCGACTACATCACTGTGATGTCCTCAAGTGCAACGAACACTTATTTTGTTTTAAGTAGGCAGTTAACTGCCGAAAAATGTTACAAACTATGAATTTGTGAATAAATTATGAGTGAATTTTGCAATTGTCACTTGATAACCTCTTTAGAATCTTTATTCCTGAATGTGAAATTCAGAGCTTAGGAATTAGGCATTACACAATATTGAATACGTGCAAAAATTGTATATGGTCTCGGCCATGGTGGTCTCGACTACATCACTGCTGCAGAGGGACACAAACAGAATATATAAATGGTCAGAAGAAAATAACATGAATTTTAACACCGAGAAATTTTAGCTCTTGAGCTATGGAAGAAATGAAGAACTAAAACAGACAGCAGATAGATAGGAAATTCATAGAAACATGAAAGCAAAAAATTTAGGGGTAATAATGACGGACGTTGTAAAATTTGAAACGCAGAATCAGATAGCGATAAACAAAGCAAAATAAGTTACGGGAGAGCTACTGAGAACCTTCAAAAGAAGGAACGAGAAGGTACAAAAAATAAGAAACTAATAAACTAGAAGTTCACAGGAAATTTACAGCCAAGACTGACGACTGCAAAGAGCTCAACTACTGTACTATGAAAGATTACATAAACTAAATCTGTATTTTCTGGAAAAAAGAAAAGAGAGATACACTATGATCTACATATAGAAAATGATCGGAAAACTGGTTCCAACCTTAAACTAAATCCAGTTAATGTCCAAACAACAGTGGAAAATAGGAAACGTGGAATGTGTAGTGTTCCCAAACTAAAGACCATAGAAGGGACACCCTCAACATTGAAAGAAAATAGCTTGGTTGTCAGGGGGCCAAGACTTTTTAACCAGCTTCCAAAGGACCTCAGGAAAGTCACAGGGGTCAAAGTTGAAATCTTCAAAAGAAGACTAAATGCTTGGCTCAGGACGGTACCAGATGAGCCGGATGTGCCTGGCTATGCGCAATGAAGATAGCAAGAAAGCAACTCGTTCCTCCATCAGGACAGGACTAGAGGTGGGGCCACGAGCTTGACCATCGTGTGAAGAGAGACCGACGCAAGGAACATTTACGATGTTACCATGTGTGTATATATAATATATATATATATATATATATATATATATATGTAATGATAATAATCATACTAACTGAAGTAAACTTGATTATTAATATAGAAACTGGCAACATTTGCTTTCCATAATTTAACTAAATTTTGAGGAAGGAAGTCAATTTGTGACTGCATGGTGACAGCTTAATTAAAAGCTGTCTTTCGTAATCGGTGTTTAGAAGTCGATGTAGAAAATGAAAAGTTAATAAAATAATATAAAATATAGAAATTTTGATCAAAATATAATTTTCAAATAAGGCAACAATTAAAATGTACCATTCATGAGCTGTATGGTTAATTTGATTTAAAGTCGTAAAAAAATTATTTTAAATCTAAATTGAGCTAATTTGAACGTGACTAAGACATTCAGGGATTCGGTTTATATATAAATACTTACGTAAACACAATAGTTAACAGCTTATATACAGACAATGATATAGTTAATGTCTCCCCATTATGCTTCGTATGAAAACGAAATGTTATGACTTTTTTTCTGAACAACAAATGCTTATTATTCCATGATTTTTCCCTCTGTACATTCTTTTACGCAGCTATTCCTCTCCTTAGACTTTACGACATAGCAATCAGTATGACATAAGACGCAATTCCAATCAAGTTTAATTGTCACTTCCACTTCTTAATGTTTCTGTTTACGCTTTGACGGACTAAAAATATGGTAACGACGCCCTGGAGCCTTCTTCTGATAACCTCAAGAAGAAGAAGAGATCAATCGAGGGGATCATGTGTGCTCCGAATGTCATCAAAGAGAAACCAAGAATCAATTGGCTTTCAACGTTTTATGACGAGACGAAGCGACGCGGACATTCCTGCTGTTTACGATTTGGTTGGGGGAAAAAAACAAAAAGAGGTGGACCCCAAATACCCTTCAAACGAAGGAGGATAAGCGAAGCTAAACAGAAAGTTCGTGAAAAGAAAGAATGCGATGAAGGAATAATATAATTCGTTTATATAATTATAACCACAATCAACGATTATGAAATTAATTGCTTCGCGTCTACGCGCTTAAAGTGTTATAATTACAAGGCTTAAAATTCTCATACTTTCCCACCTGAGCTGAGCCTTATGCTTAAATATATTATTTATAGTAAAAAAGGCTTCTGTAAAGCCCAAGGAACCAAAACTGATCAATAATACTGTAGGTTAAATATAAAAACTAAATTTTACCTAATTTATTCCTTCGATATGTGGTAAATTTAATTTATTCTTACTCGCTTCATAAGAATTATTATTTCAGGAATACAAATTATTATTATTATTATTATTATTATTATTATTATTATTATTATTATTTCCAGAAAATGAGGAAACCCATTACTAAACTTTTATACCATCCGTACGGTAGCTCAGTGGGTAAAGCTGTTTTTCCCTATAAGCGAAGTGAAGACACTGAGGTCGGGGGTTCGAATTCACTGATGTTGGCAGTAATAATGTAAGAGTTAGCACAATGGCACGCATTAGTTAGCTTGAGCACTGTGCCAGTTTCTGGCCCTTATCACTGATTATTATTATTATTTTCACAGTATAACGTCGTTAGATGCGAATGCACCTTAAAATTTTAAGGGCACCCCTGAATTGAGCTAAATCGGAAAGGTTGGTAGCATCATGAAAATTATTTGAAAAGTTTAACGTACTGACGCTTGGTTTTTCGCTTGTATGCGAAGGTAATAACTGTATGCTATCGTAATAAGCTAATTTTATTTGGAATTGTAACTGTCTGTGTTAAGTGTCACTGAACCTTTATCCCTTTACTGCACAGAGGTCTTTTCCGAGACTGAATAAAATAGTCTGGCGTTAGCCAAAACAAAATCAGTAAAGTTAACGCTATCCGCTAAAGGGTTAAGTCAATTGAAAACCGAGTTACAATTAAAACCTGATTCTGGGAAATTTTGACGTAAAACAAGTGTTACAATCGTTGGCAGTGTTTCACGCTACTTGATTCAGTATTTTGAAGCCTCTCATAGAAGAGGTTTCATTTACGGGACCTGCTCTTGTGCTTGTTCATCTTGTTTCCGGGTTGAAAAGGAGCCGGTATTTGCCTGTAACGTTTTGGACTGATAGAGCAGCTTCGACTGTAAAGGTTAGAATTGTCTTAGTCTTTTTTTAGCTCCTTCTTATAGTTAGTGCAGCTCAGGTATTTGAATCTAATGTACATTGTTCATAACTTATAAATCTACCGTATTTCCCGGCGAAAACGCGCACTTTTTTTTCCCCCAAAATACTCCAAAAATGACCATGCGTTAAAATTAACTCGTTAAAATTGTACATGTGAAGTGAGGTAGGAGGTATATTTTTTCCTAAATTTTTATTTTCCTAAATTTTCTCTTCAAAATTAGGGTGCGCGTTAACGCCGGGAAATAGGTATTTATTTTGTAAATACATTTCCTCAAGATAAGTGAAGTTGTTTCCATCCCTCGTTAGATCTGCCTATAGTAACGCAATACAACCAATTACACCCACAATAAAGAACTCGTGGTTTACTGTAACTTGCGCTGGGCTGACCTACCCTAAGGGACTTAAAACCCCTCCCCCTGATCCTTCCGGTGATACGAGGTACCCCTAATAATAGACCCATCCTATTATATTTTATATTAAATATTACTAAATTTTCCTTTCTTTCCTCATAATTATGTACCATTGGTTTCAAGAGTCGGACTACACGTACTTTACGCGTTGATCAGCGAAATTAAACTACGTTGGATGTGAGTAGCAGTTTCATGGGTGACCTTCATCTGTATCCAAATAATATAGAGACCCGTGGTTCAAGCCCCACATAAAGCTGTAGGTCTCAACCTTCATATGACCTTAGCTGTTGCGAAGGAGGGTTAAACAGCCCCAAATCAAACCAAACAGTATCCCAACTATTGGAATCGATGGTATTAACCAGATATGCACCTTACACACACACACACACACACACACACCTTCGTATAAGCGAGGTACTACCTTTTAACATTCGTATACCTAAAAAACTAATTAACCTAACCTTAATGTCATCAAACAAAAATGGGCGTGATAAGTGTTTCCGAGGCAATTGAGGACTCGAAGGGTGGTTTCTATTAAGTCATTAAATGGTGAGGCACCCGCTAATCTAGTCTAACCAAACCTTAACTAGTTTACCCTAGCGTAATCTAACCTAATCAGGACGAAAATATCTTTTTGCAGACGATACAAGTGTTTCTACATTTTTATACACATTTTTTAATGTTTCGAAGTACCAAAAGTATTGCCTCACAAAATGAAATTACCCCTCTACACACACACACACACACACACACACACACCACACACACACATTCACCATATACAATTTAAAATGAGTAAGCAACAAGCATAATCTTATTGAAGCGAATCCTTGATGCATACCAGTATTTAAACATAAGGAACACCATTTTCAATTACAGATTGTCATTTTTTCAGAAAAAAACTTTCTCATCCCAAACTCAAAATTACTTTGGAATTAGGATTTGCGTCAATTCTAGAGACGTATCCTACTACGGCCACATACTGGAAAAAAATGGAGATGGACAAAAGTTTGTCCATCTCGCAATTTCATCTACCATTGAACGATTTTTATCTGGATTTTATAGGAAACTGATTTTTCAGTATTTTGCAGTCTTCATTCACTCTGGACATAACTACTTAAATAATAAACGTAACATAACAATAACAGTAAATCAGAATTAATGACATTTCCTATAAACATATATCGAAGATGAGAGTCAATATTATAATCGAGTAGCCAGATGGCGTTTTTTTGGTGAACCTTTCATTTAAGGTTATAAAAGCTTTTTTAGCAGTTTTGTGTTCTAAAATATGTGTAGAATTGAAAATCAATGGGTGCCACTCCGGCACCCTTGAGCATTTCTCTGTACAACTCTACAAACTAGGTAGGGGTAGAGGGGTCTCTGAAGTCTCCGAAAACGTGTTTTGAGGATTTGAGGAACCATTTTCGCCACTTGATGTGCTTTTTTTCCCTAGATTTGTCTATCTATATATATATATATATAATATATATATAAAATATATATATATATATATATATATATATTTGTGTGTGTATATATATATATATATATATATATATATATACTAGGGGCACTCAATATATTTTGCCCCACCCTTTTTTCTTAGCTAAATAATAGACCATGGGGCTGAAATGTCTTTTGGCCCGTAAGTTTGAACTTTCTGCGCTTCACATAACCGGATTTTTCCAGTTTGAACCTCCCCTCCTTGTACGCTTTTAAACGCCCTTGTATAAAACTGATGGTTAACGCAGTTTCGAAAATGGCGTCTGGCAGTGATGTGCGTCGTAAACAGAGAGCTGTTATCGAGTTTTTAACCGCAGAGAAGGAAACAGTTGGAAATATTCACAAACGTCTACAAAACGTTTATGGAGATGCTGTTGTTGATCGAAGCACAGTTGGACGCTGGTCTAAACGTGCGAGATCATCAGAGAGAGGGAGAGCCAGCCTCGATGATGAGCCACGCAGCGGTCGCCCGGCATCGGCTGTCACATCTCACACTGTGCAACGTGCTAAAAGCATCATTCGATCAAATCGGCGCGTCACATACAAGGAGCTATCACTGGAGCTAGGAATTAGTGAAGGAAGTGTGAATACGATAATTCAGCAACTGGGATACTTAAAAGTGTGTTCACCGTTTGTTCCTCGCGAACTGACTGAAGATCTCAAAGCCCAAAGAAAAGAAATTGCTTCTGAGTCGTTGGTTCGATACGAGACAGAAGGGGATGACTTCCTTTCACGAATTGTGACTGGGGATGAGACTTGGCTACACCACTTTGAACGGGAAACAAAACGCCAATCCATAGAGTGACATCACGCAGAACCCCCACGCAAGAAAAAGTTCAAAATAGCTCCCTCTGCAGGGAAGGTTATGGCCACCATCTTCTGAGACATGAAAGGGGTGATTCTGGTGGACGTTATGAAAAAAAGGACAAACAATCAACTCAGAGGCATATATTGCTACCCTATAGAGACTCTAGAGACGTATAAAGCGAGTTCGACCGGAGAGAAAACTGGAAGACGTCCTTCTTTAGCACGATAACGCAAGACCACACAACAGTTTGCAAACAAGAGAGGCCATCACAAAAATGCGCTTGACTGTGTTACCCCACCCTCCATACAGCCCGGATCTGGCACCTTCAGACTTCCATTTGTTTGGTCCAATGAAGGATGCTATTCGTGGAAGAAAGTTTCAGAGTGACGATGAGGTTGTTGAGGAGGTTAAGAGGTGGCGCCAGCGGAACCCAGTGGACTTTTACCAGCAAGGAGTAAAGGCCCTTGTTTCGAGGTGGAGGAAAGCCGTAGAAAAAGATGGAGACTATGTGGAAAAATAAAAACTTGTAAAAAAGGTATGTAACTACTTGTGTACAAAATTTCTGGAACTTACAAGGAAACTTGGAAAGAAAAAAAAAATAGGTGGGGCAAAATATATTGAGTGACCCTCGTATATACAGTATATATATATATATATATATATATATATATATATATATATATATATATAGTGTGTATATGTAAAATGAACAATGAATAATCAATATTCATTTTTACATAAGAACCAAAATCGCTTAACGCGAGTTTGGATAAAAATTTATTTGTAGCTTTCTATTTTCGTTTGTGTCACAACCCTACGATCTACCATTTCTATAGTTTAGTCGTATCCATTTTCCATTTGTTATAGAAGTTTTATAATTAATTATGATTGTCTTGCATCTCACCCTCGTCCCTAGATTATGCATACACATTGCATATAACAGGATTGGAACCCGTAGTTGTACTTCTTAGTCATTACTACCCACTCTTTGTCTAATTCATCTTTTCTAATAATGACTTATACACTATGACGTCATAAAATAACTTAATTCTCTTTACGTTTCCCATACCTTGTACACTGAATCATGCGCTTAGTATTTGGACATCTTCGGTATTCAATGTATGGTAAATTCTTTAATAAAAATGTTGTGGTGTTATGTAGTATAAATATTATTATTCAACCATATTCATCTATACGTCATTAATTTCCCTTGATCATTATCCCTATATAAATTTTATTAAATATTCATTTTTACTCGTGTCAATCTATGAAACACAAAACTTCATGCATTCGTTCGAAACGCATAAATACGTTCTCGTATTATTTTTTTCATTTTTATTTTTAATTATATCACTTCCCGAGATGAACTCGAAAACGCTGAGGTTAGGTGATCAAATTTCGCGAACTATAGCATAAGTGAACGCTTCAAAGATAAAAATATCTCCTCTCGCTCTGATTTCAAATTTATAACATGTTATAACATATTATAACATATTATGTTGTATATAAATCCATACCGTATGTGCTCATGTACTTTGTATTACATTTCTAACATCTTAATTGTCTATTAATATGAAACACTGTAAAAAAAAAAAAAAGTTATAGTAACTGTTTAATTGTAATTAACTGTAATACTTTAATTTAATATAACGTAATGTACTTTAATGAAACTGTAATTAAATGTAATGATTTAATATATACGGTAATGTAAGAATGTACTTTAAAATGGAAGTGTAATTAAACAATAAGTGAATATGAATTAATTGGTAATTGTAATCGTAATTGTAATGAACCAAAATTAATACGTACTCAGTCGTGTACTTAATTTGTACTTATGTACTACTATGAAATTATATTGCTTTCATAAATGTAGACTCGGCGAAAAATACAAATTAGTTTTTTTATTTTTTAAATTTTTATTTGGAATCTTTCAAACATCTGATCATGTGTTTAAAAGGGGGGGGGAACTTAACCTTCAACTGCCGTTCCCCAACATTTAGGTTTATATTATACATGTATTTGTAAAATGAATGGCACTTCATTACGGCACTTCATTACGACTCCTTTGTTAGCAGCCTCGCTGCGAGGAGGGGGCAGAGGCCCCTTGCCTCCTTAACTTTTTAGATTCCGGCCTGAGCCATGGTCGAAAGAGGTCGAACCTCTACCCCTGTAAATTCAGAGCACTACCTGTACATTTTTAGAAGTAAACTACCGTAAGAGAAACTTTTTATTTTCCCCTTCGAGCCGTGCTCTCTTCAGAAGAACTTAGTCAGTTAAGTCGATAAGTTATAAAAGAAAAGTCGATAATTTTAGTATCAGAGAAAGTATCAGAGTATTATAGCAAGAGAAGAATTAATAACTGGCGACCCTATAGCCAGGATAAACATTTGTCGACCCCATAAAGCGAGAGAAAGAGACAACCCAAGCACCATAGAAGATATTGGGTCAAACAGTCTGGCGACCGAAAAGAATTAGAATGTTATAGAAGAAATATCCGTTGCTGCCTCCTAACTAGAACCCCCGTCGATCCGAACCACCCCAGGGCCATAGACGGAGGGGTTAACAGTCTGGCGACCTTTACCAGGATAAAAGTCTGGCGACCCTGCCCCAGGATAAGAAGAAGATTTTAAGAAGAGGATTTTAACAAGTGGCCACTCTTTGGCCAAGATAGAAATTACCCTGTATCAGGATAAAACCAGTTGACCGGCGTGTCACGACTTCCAGTTCGTAACATCCACCCTTGAACCGGTGTGTCACGACTCCAAGTTCTCCACGCCTAGTTTTCATCCAAGAAGAAGTAGCCAGCAAGACGTCTTCAGGACACGTCTCAAGGATTTCCCCATAGAAAATTTTGTTAAGTACAGTTTGTTTTTTTAAGTAATTTATAAACACTTGAAAAGTCAGTATTATTAACAGTTAATAATAAGTATCAAGCCAGAATTTAACACAAAACACAGTGAACACTTCAGACACCAGTGATACATTTTTTTTAGTGAAACACTAATTTTCACAGAAGTTAAAAGTAAGAGAAGTTAAAAGTAAGAGAAGTTAAAAGTAAGAGAATTAATTTCAGAGAGAGTTAATTTCAGAGAGAGTTAATTTCAGAGAGAGTTAATTTCAGAGAGTTAATTTCAGAGAGTTAATTTCAGAGAGTTAATCTCACTATTATAGTCAGTATAGAATAATTTTATTTTATGTACCAAACATAATAGTACAGTACCTTCGCGTACATTAGAGTGAAATATTGTTTACATTTTTTATTTTTGTTTGCAAATTTTTTCAAATTATTGAATTGAATTGACTTGCAAATTAAGAAAGAGTTTATAGAGTTATAGAGATACTTGATTGTATTTCAAGTAAGTCCAGAGGATAATAGTCTCCACTTGATTGAGATCAAGTGCAGTCATTTTCCGTTTTCAGTTAATCTTCACTTGATAGCAGTTCAAGTGCAAGTCAGTTTCATTTTCAGTAGACTCCACTTGATAGAGTTCAAGTGCAGTCAATTTTAGTCAAGTTAGTTTCAGAATACTTCAAGTTAGTTTCAGAATACTTGATAGAGTTCAATTTAGTTTCAGAATACTTGATAGAGTTCAAGTTAGTTTCAGAATACTTGATAGAGTTCAAGTTAGTTTCAGAATGCTTGATAGAGTTCAAGTTAGTTTCAGAATACTTGATAGAGTTCAAGTTAGTTTCAGAATACTTGATAGAGTTCAAGTTAGTTTCAGAATACTTGATAGAGTTCAAGTTAGTTTCAGAATACTTGATAGAGTTCAAGTTAGTTTCAGAATACTTGATAGAGTTCAAGTTAGTTTCAGAATACTTGATAGAGTTCAAGTCAGACAGTCTTATTCCAAGTCAGTTTTATTCCAAGTCAGAGTTTTATTCCAAGTCAGAGTTTTATTCCAAGTCAGTTTTATTCCAAGTCAGTTTTCGAATCCCAAGTCAATTTTATTCCAAGTCAATTTTCGAATCCCAAGTCAATTTTATTCCAAGTCAATTTTCGAATCCCAAGTCGAGTTTTCAAGTCCCCAGTCATTTCAATGCAGTCAATTGAATTCAACCTTTTCTTTGTAATTTAAGAGAATTTAATTTAAGAAAATGTAATTTAAGAATTTAATTCAACCTTTTTTTTGTTGTAAAAGAGAATTAAATTCAACCTAAATTGACCGGTTTGTGTCTTTAGTTTAATTTTTGTTTGTTTGTAAGAAGGAAATTGACCGATTTGTTTTTTCTTTTCATGCCATTGTTGCGTATATAAATATATAGTTATGTATTTTATTATTTGTAACAAAACCGTTTTTACAAAGGTTGTAACGATTTTGGTAATTATTGTAATGTATATGAGGAACATTCCGTCCCTCCGTTTGTTGAACTCTCTTAATTTTTGTTTTAAGTAGTGTGACAAGCAATCTTTTTTTTAAAGAGCAAAGTGCTCACGAAAGACGTATTGTCAATTTCAAACTTATACCCCCCTGCTTAGTCACTCAATTCCCCCGAATGTAGTACTCCAAACTTTGTTTTTGTTATTTTTATTTTATTGTAACACCCCAACCCCGGTTCAACCGTGTCAACCAGAGAAATGGTTCAACCATACTTAATTCCTCTTTGGTACTATGGAACATAACTTCAATTTAGGTTGTGTTTTTTTATATTACAGTATATGTTTAGTTCATTATAGTTTATAATTGATTTCTATTTTCAATTTTTATGTTTTATATTTTTTTTTATTCGATGAATACTGAGTAATTGTGTTAGTCGAATTTAATTAATTGTGTGTCAAAATAACAAATAATTCAAATTCTATCAACATTCAACGAAAGAGTATGATTTTTCTACTTAACATGCAAAAATTATTAAACCTTTTTAATATTTTTTTTTATTATATAAAAATAATTTTTAATGTAAAATTTACCTGAAATTATTAAAAGAAAAGATTGTTCGAAATGCTTTCCTTCCATTTCAATAACACTTTATTCTTGGCCGAAACTCATCTAAGGTTCGATTTACTTTTATTTTTTTAAATATTATAAAATTATGTTTAGCTCGTTGAAATGCATAATTGATTTCTATTTTTAATTTGCATTCTTAATTTTTTTTAATTCAATTATCGTACCGATACTTCTGGTTAATGTTAATGGTTATATAGTTCATATATAGCTAGGAATGTTACTAGTCGAATTTAATTCCATCTTCAAAATTTAATTTTTAATACCGCTAGATTTACTTTCATTAATTGTAAGGTCCTCTAAGTTCGTTTTTTTTATTACCTTAATATACGTGTAACTGATTAATTATGTAAAATCTATAATCCTAATTGAATTTTATTACTTTTGACACATTCGAATTCATTTACGTTCCGTCCCTCCAGTCACTTTTGCATTAAAACTCGTATGCAAACATCATCATTATAATACATCATAATTATTGCTTACTATATATAAATTCTCGCTCATGCATTTATTAAGTTATTTTATCTGTTCCTTAAAGTATATATATATATATATATATATATATTATATATATATATAATATATATATATATATATATAATCCTAATCCACCAATGACCCCTAATGATCTAGTTCTTCAAGGGATGAACAAATTACTCTCATATTCTACATACTATTGTACCGACTCACTCATCTACAGATGCTTCTTACCAATATTTATAGATACATCTGCACACTGACGTATAACTTCAACTATTCAACTATAAATCCCCTTTCTCCTTTTGAACGTATCACCAACCACTACAATCTGTACCCAATAAACATAAATACACATTTGACCACAGGTCTATACATCATCCACTACGTAATTCGATTTGTACCTACAACAGTCAATAAAAATGCATGTATGCACACTATATATACTATATATACAAACCTTATGCTAAAATCATTGGATATCACAATAAACTATTTCATTGCGTGTAAGTGCTAACTCTGCTATTTATATAGTCTTAAGCATTTTTGCTTACTATATATAAATTTTTGCTCAGGCATTTACTCAGTTAATTTAACAATCCTCTCAGCTAATCTGTCCCTCAAAATTATAAGATACACACTTTGTACCTGGTACACACAAATACACACTAGACCACAGGTCTATACATCATCCATTACGTAATTCTATTTTTACCTACACTAGTCAATAAAAATTAGTTTATACAGGGTGGGCCGTAAGTTTCCATACATAGGAAAAATAAGCATTTTTTTATGGACAACCATTTTTATTTATATAATATGCTCTACATGGTTGCCATTGTTTTGAAAACACATTTCAATACGTGTTCCCCACTGTTGATGAACACGCATTAGCACAGTTGACGTTATGCTTGTAATGGCGTTGGTGATACGTTCCTTTAGATGATTTATGTCTCGTATCTTTTCCTGATACACCATGGCCTTCAAGTGCCCCCAAAGATAGAAATCAAGGGGGGTGAGATCTGGGGATCTGGGAGGCCACTCCACAGGACCACGCCGACCAATCCAAGCATCCGGAAACTGCTGATCCAAATACCGACGCACGTGAAGACCATAATGAGGTGGAGCTCCATCTTGCTGGAAGTAAACTGGGAAGTTACCTTCCTCGTTTAGCAGGGATGGGAAAATCTCTTCTTGCAACATGTTAAGATACCTTTCGGCATTAAGATTTCCACTGACAAAAATTGGTCCAATAATTCTGTCACCCCATATCCCGGCCCACACCATCACTTTACCGGCACCTTGCATCTTCGTCGGACTCAGCCAGTTAGGGTTAGCATTACTCCAATAACGTATGTTTTGCCGATTAACCTCTCCATTGACGTAAAAATTTGCTTCATCAGTAAACAAGATCTTACGTCAAACGTATATTCTTAGGGTATCTGAAACATAAAAACAAACGTTTAATTTTTCCTATGTATGGAAACTTACGGCCCACCCTGTAGATTGTACGATTTACGTTTTTCCCTTTTATCTACTCTATTCATTATGTACGTAATTTTTCCCACAGAAAAATAAAATTTTGTAAAAAAATTTTACAATATCATTGTTTGTCTAACTTAATTGTTTGTCTAAATTAACGTATTAATCCTTTTATTCTGTTTGCGTAAAATTTAAGTTTTAATCTTTGAATTTTTATAATTTATAATAGCCCTCTAAGCGAGTGTCATGTTAAAAATTTGATTACTCTGCATTGTACTCAACCACGCGAAATCGTTCTGTCTAAAATTTGTATTGTAAAGAAAAATTCGTCATCTAACTTGAATTAGTTAGGAAGTTATTCTCTTAATTCTATTGTATTAATTGTACCCTATTATATTATTGTATACATATCATTTTAAAGGGGAGAGCAATGTAAAAATGAACAATGAATAATCAATATTCATTTTTACATAAGAACCAAAATCGCTTAACGCGAGTTTGGATAAAAATTTTATTTGTAGCTTTCTATTTTCGTTTGTGTCACAACCCTACGATCTACCATTTTTATAGTTTAGTCGTATCCATTTTCCATTTGTTATAGAAGTTATTATAATTAATTATGATTGTCTTGCATCTCACCCTCGTCCCTAGATTATGCATACACATTGCATATAACAGGATTGGAACCCGTAGTTGTACTTCTTAGTCATTACTACCCACTCTTTGTCTAATTCATCTTTTCTAATAATGACTTATACACTATGACGTCATAAAATAACTTAATTCTCTTTACGTTTCCCATACCTTGTACACTGAATCATGCGCTTAGTATTTGGACATCTTCCGTATTCAATGTATGGTAAATTCTTTAATAATAATGTTATGGTGTTATGTAGTATAAATATTATTATTCAACCATATTCATCTATACGTCATTAATTTCCCTTGATCATTATCCTATATAAATTTTATTAAATATTCATTTTTACTCGTGTCAATCAATGAAACGCAAAACTTCATGCATTCGTTCGAAAACGCATAAATACGTTCTCGTAATATTTTTTTCATTTTTATTTTTAATTATATCACTTCCCGAGATGAACTCGAAAACGCTGAGGTTAGGTGATCAACTTTCGCGAACTATAGCATAAGTGAACGCTTCAAAGATAAAAATATCTCCTCTCGCTCTGATTTCAAATTTATAACATGTTATAACATATAACATATTATGTTGTATATAAATCCATACCGTATGTGCCCATGTACTTTGTATTATATTTCTAACATCTTAATTGTCTATTAATATGAAACACTGTAAAAAAAAAAAAAAAAAGTTATAGTAACTGTTTAATTGTAATTAACTGTAATACTTTAATTTAATATAACGTAATGTACTTTAATGAAACTGTAATTAATAATAACTTGTAATGTACTTCATTGAAACTGTAATTAAATGTAATGATTTAATATATACGGTAATGTAAAAATGTACTTTAAAATGGAAGTGTAATTAAACAATAAGTGAATATGAATTAATTGGTAATTGTAATCGTAATTGTAATGAACCGAAATTAATACGTACTCAGTCGTGTACTTAATTTGTACTTATGTACTACTATGAAATTATATTGCCTTCATAAATGTAGACTCGGCGAAAAATACAAATGTTTTTTTTTTTTTAAATTTTTATTTGGAATCTTTCAAACATCTGATCATGTGTTTAAAAGGGGGGAACTTAACCTTCAACTGCCGTCCCCCAACATTTAGGTTTATATTATACATGTATTTGTAAAATGAATGGCACTTCATTACGGCACTTCATTACGACTCCTTTGTTAGCAGCCTCGCTGCGAGGAGGGGGCAGAGGCCCCTTGCCTCCTTAACTTTTTAGATTCCGGCCTGAGCCATGGTCGAAAGAGGTCGAACCTCTACCCCTGTAAATTCAGAGCACTACCTGTACATTTTTAGAAGTAAACTACCGTAAGAGAAACTTTTTATTTTCCCCTTCGAGCCGTGCTCTCTTCAGAAGAACTTAGTCAGTTAAGTCGATAAGTTATAAAAGAAAAGTCGATAATTTTAGTATCAGAGAAAGTATCAGAGTATTATAGCAAGAGAAGAATTAATAACTGGCGACCCTATAGCCAGGATAAACATTTGTCGACCCCATAAAGCGAGAGAAAGAGACAACCCAAGCACCATAGAAGATATTGGGTCAAACAGTCTGGCGACCGAAAAGAATTAGAATGTTATAGAAGAAATATCCGTTGCTGCCTCCTAACTAGAACCCCCGTCGATCCGAACCACCCCAAGGCCATAGACGGAGGGGTTAATATATATATATTTTTTTATTATTATTGGGGTTGTTTAACCTCCTTCGCAACATCTGAGGTCATATGACGGAGGGGACCTACAGCTTTACGTGGTATCCGAATCACGGGTCGCTACATAATCTGGGCGCGGAGTACGGTCTCCCATCCAACTACTACCCAGACCCAATGTCGCTTAACTTCCTGATCTCCGGGAAGCGGTGTTACGACATTGGCCACGACGTAGCCCATATATATATATATATATATATATATATATATATGTTTTATAAGTATTTAATAATTCTGTTTATTACTATTATATATATATATATATATATATATATATATATATATAATATATATGACAATTATTTCACGAAAGTAACACGTGAAAAATAATTATGATGAATAAAACCACGAAGGAAAGGAAAGACAGAATGGTGCTCAAGCGCTTTCGTCTAATGACATCCTCAGGAACACTGAAGTACATAAAACAATTACAGCCTATATAGGTTACAGAAAAAAAAAATATATATATACTGTATATATATATATATATATATATATATATATATATATATATATATATATATATATATATTGTTTTATAAGTATTTAATAATTCTGCTTATTACTTCTATTAAATATAATTGATTCTGTTTTATTTAATATTTAATGCTCAATATGACTTCATTTATCTGTTTCCGATTGAAAGAAAACAAGAATAGGGCTTGGCATCCTGGATCCCGGGATTCCGGAAGTAAAGTAGACATCTCATTTCCTGAGAAAACTGTCATCGATCCCGGGATTTCCCGGTATTGAACTAGCAGAAGAGTTTGAAGACATACACACTGCTAGCACTATTACAAAAGTGAGAAAAATTGTAAAATTATTTTGTAGATCGCCCTTAAAAAACGAAATCTTACGAAAATATGTAAGACTTGAGCATAACAAAGAACTTCATCTACAGGGTGGGCCGTAAGTTTCCATACATAGGAAAAATAAGCATTTTTTTATGGACAACCATTTTTATTTATATAATATGCTCTACATGGTTGCCATTGTTTTGAAAACACATTTCAATACGTGTTCCCCACTGTTGATGAACACGCATTAGCACAGTTGACGTTATGCTTGTAATGGCGTTGGTGATACGTTCCTTTAGATGATTTATGTCTCGTATCTTTTCCTGATACACCATGGCCTTCAAGTGCCCCCAAAGATAGAAATCAAGGGGGGTGAGATCTGGGGATCTGGGAGGCCACTCCACAGGACCACGCCGACCAATCCAAGCATCCGGAAACTGCTGATCCAAATACCGACGCACGTATTAAAATTTTCCTATGTATGGAAACTTACGGCCCACCCTGTACAACTCGATTCGCAAACAAGATGGAATAGTTTAATAGTAATGTTGGAAAGATTTGTACAACTAAGAAAACCAATTTCCAAAGCAATGATTGACCTTGGGATTGGAAAGGGCATGGATATTTCAGATGAAGAATTTGAATATATAAATGTTATTATCTCCTCTTTAGAACCGGTTAAAATTGGATTGGAGAAGCTTGGTAGCAGAGACGCAACATTGCTCACTGCAGAAGGTGTGTTTGCTTTTATTGTAAATGAGTTGAAAGAACAGAAAACTTGTTTTTCTACCACCTTCAAGCAATCAGTAGAAAAAAAGACTTCAAGAGAGACGTAATAAGAAGTTCGTAGGATTATATAAATATTTAAACAAGCATATAATAGCATTTAATTCGGTGCTGGTTAAGTGTGCGGTCTACCTAGCTTTTAGTTAGCCTTATAAGGCTAACTAATGAAACTATCACGACTTAACCTAACCAATCGTCAAGAGCGTACAGTTGACCTAACGATTGGTTAGGTTAAGTCGTGATAGTTTCATTAGTTAGCCTTATAAGGCTAACTAAAAGCTAGGTAGACCGCACACTTAACCAGCACCTTTAATTCAACTTATCCTAATTTTTCATTGCCTTCTAAATCAACATTGCAAATAACTGCCAAAGAGTTGTTTACCAGCTTTTCAGAAAAAGTGAGACGGATGTAGTGGCAGAAGGTACTGATGTAAATGAACCCCAACAGTTTTTTGATACACCACTAGAACTCGAAGTCTTTTCCTCTAACTCATCTTCAAATCAAAGGTCCTTGGGAGAAAAAGTGGATACAGTTGCGCAGAAAGAAATGGGAACCACAGAGCAACAAGATTTGCGCCTGAGATACGACGTAAAGAACATCATAAAAGAAATGAATGTTTATGAAGCCACTGGTAATAGAACAGAAAATTTAAACCTCTTATTTAATGCTCTGGCGACAATTCCTCCAACTTCATTAGAGTTGGAAATAGCATTTTCTGCTGTAGGATTATTCATCACAAAACTCCGAACATCTTTAAGTGATAATAGTATTGATCATCTATTTTTTTTTAGAAGCATTATTTTAAGTCATAATCCAAATAAACCAATAATTTCAGCTTTATTAGTCTTTAGAAAGTTTTTATCAAAGTATGTTTTTGTTCAATAAAAGGAAATTTTCTGTTTAGTTATTTAATTTATTCCAGTATTTCAACCTTATTTAATTTTTTTTAATCGCGGGAATTTCCCGATTTTCATAGTTGCTGACATGCAGTTGTTTCAGGTCATAATGCAAGTCAAATGGTCTGATCCCAAACGGTGGCGCCATCTAATCCCAAGACCAGGAGGTATGCACACACTAATGTCGTTCATTGGATGCATTGGGACACTTATGATAGGATCTGGTTTAGAGCAAATCCTCAGTGCAGCTTTTGGTGGTATAGCGAGTATTTTAAATGGAAAGGCATGGCCTAGGGCCGTTCGAGCTTTTAAAATGGTTGTAACTGGATTATTACATGATGCAGTGCTGTCTGGAACAAACTCACCTGACAGCTTGGGGAGATTTCTGGATGCTGCATCCCAAAACCCAACAGGAAAATTGTGGGTAAACTGCTTCATATTGCCAGTTGTGATAATTTTCCTGTTCATCCGATGAAAGAGGGAGGGGAACTGGATACTGCATCTATACAGCATGGAACAAATTATTAAATACTTTTTCGCTGCTGGCCACTGGCAGTATGCTAGATACATAACGTGGCATTGCCTTGATATGAGACATAATTTACCTGACGAAGTGAAAAAGATATTTCTGGATGGAGCTCACGTTTGCAGGCACAGAGAGGGTGTTTGGAACTCTGTCTTTGCTGACCAGTTCGGAGAACAAACATACATCAAATATGGAAAAGCAAAGGGAGGGCTTGTTGGGCTAACCCTCTCACTTCACCAAGTCGCCTGGTGGATTGTCTCTAACAATGTATGCAACAACGTTTCTTTATTGATGGACCAGATCTTTGATGTAGGTGATGAAGAATATGATGCTGAACACGACATTCACAAAGAAGAAGGTTGCAACAGACAGAAACTGGACTCACAGGATAGGACAAAATATACAAAGAGCTTCAGTTGCATATAAATCCCTTGCAAACAGTCAACTGAACTTGTCAACATTTGCAATGGGTGTGTTGCAGACAGCATGGTCAACGTTCACAATACCGTTCAAATTGGGGAGAAATGATATCAAAGTTTAAAGATGGTCTCCCTGAGGGGTTTCACAAGCCTCTGCATAAAGAGGTTGTCACAATGGAATGCATGAAGAACAGTGTTCGTGTTGGAGATTCTTCTGCCGCATATGACATGGAAAAACTTTTTGGACGACTTCTAGTCTTGTCGCAAAAGAGAGAGTTGAATTTACAAGAAGTTTTTAAGTACGAACTTGCTCCTGTGCAATCAGCCCTTTACGATGACTTTGGCAAAATGCGCAAGTCCACCAAAGCTGTTCTAGTGACAAAACTTGGGATTGTTACAAACAATCAGCTTAATGCTGATGTTTTCTTTGTTGGTGGGAACGAAATGTTATACCATATCACATGGCCAAAGACTGGACAAGTAAGGCAATTGGCAGTTAACTTCAACAGAGCCGTACAGTGAGATTCCAAAGAAGTAATTGTTTTATTTGACAAGTATGAAGAATCATCACTAAAGAACTATGAGAGAAACCAATGTGCTGGTGATAAACTGTACCCAAACCACAATCTCACACTAGATACTGAATGGCCGCCAAGAGACACCATCACGAAAAACAGTCACAACAAGCAGCAGATAATCAAGCTGTTGTGTGATTCAAACACTTCAACCACAATCCACATGATTGGACAAGACAATTGCGTCTTTGATCATGAGGAGGCCGATATCAACATCATCAGTTATCTAAACATGAAGTCGGGTCTTGGTGGTGTACATGTAGTTCAAGTTCTATCGGATGACACTGATATATTTTTGCTCCTGGTATATTACTGTTGGAAGTGGGATCTAAATAACAGAAATGTCAGTATACACTGATATTGATATCAATGCATCTTCTTCACAGCTTGGCCACCAATGCAATGATAGCCTTGCAGTGCACGCCGTAACAGGTTGCAACACAAGTTATCCATATGGTAAAGGAAAGCTCTCTGGAGTAAAATCGCTTCCAAAAGTCAACCTCCAGTCCATTGGAAATAAGGAAAGCACAGTAGCTGAGGTAATTACTGTTAGAATGCACTTCTTTTCCCGTCTGTATAGATCGAATACTGGAATCGTCATTATGGATGAACTACGTTACAAGATATTCTCCAGCAGATCTGACACTCCCACGATTAAGACCTTACCTCCAACAGAAGGACCATTACAACAGCATAATCTTCGTGTTCATTTGCAGGTCATGCTGTGGAAATCGGCAGAAGACTAGGATCCACCAACACTAAATATTCAGAATTATGGGTGGCAGGTGGTGAACAACAATCCAGAACCAAAGTTTGCTATCACTCAGATGGCCCGTCCAGAACTACTTAAAGTTGTAGCTTGTGGATGTGGGACAGAAAATGCCTGTTCACGTAACTCATGTTCTTGCAAGGAAGCTAGTCTTTCTTGTACCACCTACTGCCAAGGACATGAACAGTGCCATAACCCCTATACGGACCAGACTCATATCTCCGATGACGAAGATGATGATGTTCTACATGACTGAATAAAAATTGTACTGTTACTTTCTCCATGGTATTTGATCTTGTTTATTATTTCTGATGCCTTTGAAGGTATTCTCTGTATACAGTATTTGTTTCCGTGTATTTATCTGGTTATAAATAGATAGAAGTGTACACCATGAATATACGTGCTGCAACACGTACCCTATATACCCGCTAATTACATGTAACCATTACTTAATTGCTTAATAAAGTATAAATATAAACCACATTCACAATAAAAAGCCATATTTTGATCATAAGTGTGACAAATATGTAAACAATTTATAAAAAGCCCATGTGAATTATAATTTATGAGATAGGTTTTTTCTTTGCTCCTCAAAAAAAAAAAAATGCTCAACACACAATTTGGCACCCGGCTGTTCTTCAAAATGTATGGGCTCAAGGTGATATAAACACCAAAATATGTTACATAACCAGCATTGCGAGGTTCAGCCCTTTGGCAACTCGATTAATATGACCGAGTGAAAAGTGTTATAGTTGCAGCGAAATAAAATATTACTATAAAGTAGAAACAAGGTAGAAGACAGAATAGATCCTTGACGAAAACCATACAGTATGCATTAATGCATGAAATTAAAGAGAAAAATTAAAACTAAAGTAAAAGAGAATGACTATACTTCATGTCAAAGTTAAAAAAAAAAGGCAAAAGTTTGCTTTTTTAATACAAAGGAATACAAACAAAGGAATACAAAGGACACCAAACAGCAACAGACTGGCTGGTCCCTACGAGACTGTCTGTTTAAGAATGAAAGTTAAAAGAAGTAAGAAACACCTTGATGACTCTTTAACCAAGTAAACAAGAGTACATATTATAGACACTGGCCTTAGGATATAGGTTAAATTAGCGTATTGGTGGTCACTTGCGTACATAAATTTTAATAAGTTATTATTAATGGATGATAAAAGATCTCGGTCCTTACAGCATTAAATTTGGTAAATTTGTACCGTTTGCACCATTACACCATTAAACCAATTGTTTCCAGAACGAAATATAATTGTAGTCATTTCTATTTCGACAGTGTTCAAAAGTTATTTTCTCCTCGTTAATCTCAAAATCACGAGGATTATAATTCTGAACGTGGGATGATATTTTCTCTCTCTCTCTCTCTCTCTCTCTCTCTCTCTCTCTCTCTCTCTCTCTCTCTAATAATTACAGGCCTATTGCTGTCGCTTCCTGCTTCTCGAAACTACTAGAAAAACTCTTGTTACTCCGATTAAATGATTTCCTATGGACATCTCCTAATCAGTTTGGCTTTAAAAGGTCCCACTCAACTGACCTGTGTATCTATGTACTTAAAGAAACAATATCTAAATACAGTGACAGTAATTCAACTATTTATAGCTGTTTCCTAGATATAAGTAAGGCATATGATAGGGTGAACCACAATATTTTATTTGCAAAACTAGAAGACAGGAAGGTTCCCATGTACATATTAAATTTATTGAAATTTTGGTATTCCCACCAATCTTTTACCGTTAGGTGGGGCAGTGTACTATCCAAATGTTTTGGCTCCTCTTGCGGGGTGAGACAAGGCTCCTTACTCTCCCCTATGCTGTTTAATGTGTATATTGACGGATTAATTGCTTCACTTAATGAGGCAACAGTGGAATGTTGTATAGATAATACAAGGATAAATAACTTAGTTTATGCTGATGATATGGTGTTAATAAGTCCCTCTGGCAAAGCTCTGGATCGGCTACTAAAAGTGTGCGAAGTGTATTGGCAGAAACATGATATTCTTTTTAATGTTACAAAACTAAGGTTATGCAATTTCATCCTAAAAGCTGTAATCAGCCAGCTGATATTAGGTTTAAAATGAAAGGTGAAGTAATTGAGGAAGTATAAGAGTTTAAGTATTTGGGTCAAACTATCACCAGCTCCCTGAGTGATGACTCAGATATAAGAAAACAATCTCGAAGCCTTTGTGCTAAAGCGAATATGACTATAAGGAACTTTCGGTTCTGTACAAGTGAAGCTAAAGACACTCTCTTTCGTACTTTCTGCTGTAATATATACGGACAGCAACTCTGGGTGAATTATAAAAAAAGGTTCTAGCAGAACCCTAAATTTGTTGTACAACAGGTCTTTCAGACTTACATAAATTACCCCCGAGATGCTCAGCTTCGCAAGCAAGTGTTTGCTACCCGCAATGTCCCGAGCTTCCCGGAGGTAACAAGACGTGTTCAATACAGTCTAATGCAAAGAATTAAAAAAATTAACCAACCCGATTATCCAAGCTATCCATGAGTCCTGCCGTTTATCCTCTAAGCTATGGAATTCTTGGTACGAAAACGTGTCTGTAGCTCCACTTAACTTTAACATTACTGTATTATTTCTAATCAACTGTATATATTTCTATCCTTAGTATGTGAACTGTCATTGTATTAATAATATTTGTCATATGAACTATATAGTCTGCCAATAAACCTTTTCATTTTTTCATTTCCATATAATATATATATATATATTATTAATTTTGTTTCAAATTAATCAAAGGTTTTATCATAAGAATTTATACAAGTGTCTATAAAGGAGGCCCCTTTTTATGCAAAAAATAAACAGCGAACGATGTTTAAAAGCGAATATATATATACTGTGTATATGTATATATATTTGCTTTTAAACATCGTTCGCTGTTTATTTTTTGCATAAAAAGGGGCCTCCTTTATAGACACTTGTATAAATTCTTGCGATAAAACCATTGATTTAATTTGTAAACAAAATTTTCTTTATGTAAGAAGGTAATAAATAATAAATTAATAAATTGTGCAAAGGTCTAATTTATTCTGTTAAAGTTATTGTAACACGGCAAAAATTGTAATACTAAAAATATCTACTTTATAAATAAAGAATTATTGAATGATTGATGTATTTACTGTAGTTTAAATGGAAATGAGGATGTTTAATTTCCTTCGCAACATCTAAAGCAAAAGCGGTAGGATTTGTAATCAATACCAGGGGGTCCAGGAGCATGCACCCCCACCGGGAAATTTTTGAAAATCTAGCTTTAAATGATGCACTCTAGTGCATTCTGATCATAAAAGGTTTTATATTATTTGCATGTTGCAAATTTGCATTGCCTTCAAATCAGTAGGATTGGCAAGTATGCATATGACGAAGAGGACCTATAGTTTTACGTGGGATCCGAATCACGAGTCGCTATATAATCTGGAATGCATAGGACGGTCTCCCATGCAACTACTCTCTAGACTCAATGTCGCCTAACTCAGCTGATTGACGGGAAGCGGTTTTACGACACTGACCACGACGTAACATTATTTAGTTTAAAGTCGTCAAGTAAAGATGAGTTTGTTGTTCTATTACCATTCATCTTTCCTCCTACCTCAAACCTTATATTACTTCTCTCCATCATTTGACATCCTATCTCAGTGTCGCCATTTAAACGAAGAACGTAAACTGAACAACCAACCATTTGACCTCATTTGTTACAAAGTGGATTAAACGACCCAAAACATTATTGCAAATACTTTGGAATACAGGATGTGTGTGTGTGTGTGTGTGTGTGTGTGTGTGTGTATAAAGTAACGCGAGTGAAGAGATAAATCTGATTTGAATGTGATACGCCGTGCAATAGCCTGTATAGAGGTCGATGGTGGACATTTTCATCACCTCTTATAAACCTTACTATGGAATATACAGTTGTTATAAAGTACGTGTTACAAATATTACTCGTCCATGTTTACTCGCGTCAATATAATTCAAATCGGATTTGTGTCTTCACTCGCGTTACTTTATACACACCCGATACCAAGACCAGGAAACTAAATTACAGAAAACTCCCGCATTCAACGAAACTTACATACAGTACAGTACAATTAACCTCGTATAAAGCAGTACCGTAGCAGTATAAAGTAATACCGAAACATACTAAAACAGCATAAAGCAATACTTAATCAAACAATTCGAAGCAGAAATTATTTAAAAAAAATCAAAACCAAGAAAGGGAATTGAGTTTATGGGACTTATTGGGGAGAACATTTTTTTTTTTAATTTACCTGAGATGTTGCCCGTCACGAGCGAAAGAGAGATTCACAGTTTTTCCACGAGTTGGAAGATGGATCACGAGGTGTATGGTAGCAATTTCTTCTAATGGACGTGATATAAACTTTCCGAATTAACTGATCAGTGTTCTTGCGAGAAACACGATCAATTTTTTTTCACTAAATTTTTTTTTTTTTCTTCGATCACTCTTGTTGTTTTTTATCATCGCATTAGTTTAGTTTAGTTACTGTTTGTTAGCTGAACACTTTTTAATTTGTTTATATACAAGTAGCGCAAATGTTGCGCCCCATAGGAATTTTCAGTGTTGACTATAATATCTCGTATATATGATATATGATTTTTTAGGTAGGGGATGGCTGCGAAATTAACAATAGACGAGAGGGTGAGCTTAGTTTTAATATATGGAATACCAGGGAATACAAATCGATCAATTGCTACACAATTTAAATTCAAAATTCATAATTTAAATTGTGTAGCGATTGATCGATTTGCAGTACCTGGTATTCCATACATTAAAACCAAGCTCATCCTCCCGTCTATTGTTAATTTCGCAACCATCCCCTACCTAAAAAAATATATACAGGGTGTCCGAGAATTATCTGTACAATTTTTGGCTGTTATTAAAAGTCAACCATGAAGTGTAGAAATTCCAGTGTTGTCCCATTTTACAGAGAAACTCATTAAGTTTTTTCTGATACCAAGTTTTGACAAGTTTTTTTAGAAATTCCAGTGTGTCCGAAAATTATCTGTACAATTTCATCTTTTAATAAAATTCTTGATAACACACGTAAAATTCTTAAACAAGATTATTTAGAATCTGTATTTTCAAAAGTTTCTTTTATTAAAGTAACGTTGTTACAAACATTCGATATGTGCACCATCAGTGATTCGCAAAACATCCAATCGATAATCCAAATGTTGCCATGTACGCTGCAGCATATCCACATCAATTCGCTCAATAGCAGCTCTGATTCTTACTTTTAAATCATCAATGTCTGTCACCCGTGTATTGTAAAGAAAAAACTTGTCAAAACTTGTTATCAGAAAAAACGTAATGAGTTTCTCTGTAAAATGGGACAACACTGGAATTTCTACACTTCATGGTTGACTTTTAATAACAGCCAAAAATTGTACAGATAATTCTCGGACACCCTGTATATATAGGCAACATTGAAATTCCTATGGTGCGCGATTTTTGCGCCACCCTGTATATTTCAATTTTCTGTTCTCGCTTATGCGTGTTTGGGTTTTTTGTAGTGTGTGTGTGTTCAACTGTTCATCTTTGGCAAAGTGTATAAAACTGGGGTTTCCTCTTTGATGTGTTGATCCTTTGGAATAGCAATATTTTCTTTAATAATTCAAATGGTTCAAGTTTTGTATCACTGCAGCGGAAAAGCCAAATAAATTGATGAAGCTCACGAATAACTAATAAAAAAAAATACCATTTAATACATCGATCTAATACGATCCATCTATTCATCCTCCTCCACAGGACGAGACAGCACGCATAAATAAAGCGCTGTTGTGGCTTTCATTCGAGTGGAAATCAGACAGAACTAGGAGTAATCAGTGGGGCCAGTTATGCTGCTCTCAAAACTGTATAACATTTGTCCTCCAAAAGATAAATTTTTTCCAGGAGAGGAAGTGTGAATGAAATGACGGGAAATATTTGAAGTATTTTCCTGAATAAAAAAGTTTTAAAGGTGACTCCGAGGATCCCGTAACTTCAAGATTCGCTGTGGATCTATAGACAACCCGCGTGTGTTGGTTCGTCAAATTTTATTCATGCGTGGATCTCAAAGAAAGAGGATTGCGGAGGGACAAAGGAGATTGTCTCAATGTTTGGAGCAGGATGAATGTCGCTATACAGATCCTACGTTCTACTTCATAAAATGGCGTACAAGTAACAAACTATAAAGGGTAAATGAAATTCAGGTGATTTACAGCCTCTCAGTATCTTTCATCATCTCCACCGTTTGAACTTTAGGGAGAAATAGTGATCGTGAGATGAAGAAAATCATCTCTTCCATAAAGTCGAACACCAAATACAGTTCTCATATTTAGTTTACTTCTCAAAGGTTTGTAACGCATGGAAATCAAAGCCACTGCTCTTGATGCGTTGGCAATGCATAACTAATCCGAGAAATACTCCTCTTCACGTTATATCCTTCAGTTTACTCAAATAAGATAAGATGCATACCTTTTGCCTGACCAAAAACACTCGCCGATCGTGTCTCATGACTCTCGAGTCAATTTTAGGGTTTTATATTATCCCTGAAGGGTTCTTCTTTAGGTTCCTTTTCATAAAGGATCCATGTCGACTCGTTCTTTGGTTACCGACAGTCTTTTCACGGAACGAAATCGAAAAGAAATAAGCAATAAATGAAAAAAAGCGCAACAAGAAGGGCGTCACGTGTCGTTATTATTTATCACTGAGCGAAAATGGCTTGTTTTCTGAGTGAGTGACATATTGCGTAACTGTAGACACTAATGCTCGTATTTATGTCGAGAATATGATCAAAATTGTGAATAAAAATAAAAATATTATTTAGCATCATTTTAAAAGCTATAAAGTCAAGGACATAATTTACGATGTCTCACAGTGCCAATGAAATGATGAAGAAAAACACCTCGGGTATAATAGATACGAGAGAGAGAGAGAGAGAATGAGGAGGCAAATTCGATTAATGAGCAACACAGTTAAAGGAAGGCATAAAAGTACTTTACTATATTATATAATTATTATATAATATACGAGAGATTTAATCTGTAATTTTAACAAAAACTTCTTATCTTTTTCATCACTTATTTTTAATGAATTATTATACATTTCGTATAAAGATAATATATTTCTATAATAAAGTTAATTATTCATAAGAACACACACACACACACACACACACACACACACACACACACACACACACATTATATATATACAGGGCGTCCCAAAAAATGCATACACACTTTAACAGCTGATAGCTCAATTGATGTTTCTTTCTTTCCAAGTTAAACCCATTAGAATTAATAATGGCAGTCAGACTAAGCTTTGAACAAAGGAAATTCATTCTAAAATGCTACTGGAAGTGTGAAAACGCAGTTGAAGTGCAAAGACAGTTTAGGAGGGAGTTTCAAACAGATCCACCAACGCGACTTACCATCACTCGAATTAGAGATAAGTTTGAAGCCGATGGAACTGTTCAGAATGTCCACAAGAAGCGTTCCGGAAGACCACGGACATCGACAAGCCCCACAAAGCAAGAAAGAGTACTGGAAACGTATCACCAAAGTCCAAGAAAATCTGTGCGGCAAGCGAGTCGTGAGGTAGGAATTTCAGAATCGTCTGTCCAACGCATTTTGAAGCGCTGTCAATGGAAAAGTTACATTCCAAGATTAGTCCATGCTATTAATGAAGATGATGATGATCCGGACCGAAGAGTGGAGTATTGCGAGTGGTACTTGGCACGATGTGGATGTGGATTGGACGAAGGGGTTTCGTAGAATACCCTCCGCGTTCACCAGACCTCACACCACTAGACTTTTTTTTATGGGGATACTTAAAAGACAAAGTCTACGCTATAAAACCTGCAACAGTCGCTGAATTGAGAGCAGCCATTGAACGAGAATGCACACAAATACCAAACGAAATGTTTCGTGATGTTTGCGATTCCATTGCTTCGCGTTATCAGCAGTGCCTGGACCAGAACGGACGTCAGTTTGAAAACAGGCGTTGACAAAACAATTAAATAATGTCTGTAGATTCTATTACATTTTGAAAATGAAATGTATTTTAATAAACACTGCCTTTATAATTATTTAAAGTGTGTATACATTTTTTGGGGACGCCCTGTATATATGTGTGTGTGTGTGTGTGTGTGTGTGTGTTATAATAATTATATAATATAATAAAGTACTTTTATGCCTTCCTTTAACTGTGGTGCTCATTAATCGAATTTACACCTCTCTCTCTCTCTCTCGTATCTACTATACCCGAGGTGTTTTTCTTCGTCGTTTCATCGTCATTGCGAGATGTCGTAAATTATATTCTTGTTTCGGAGGCCATTCTGAAATGCGTAAACGGATCCTTAACTGGATTCACGTTTCTCTTTTTCTCTTTAAAGGCATCGAAGACGAAACAAATTGAACAGATAAACAAAAAAGATAACTCAAATCTTTATACAAAAAAGGACAAATAAAATATAATATTTTATTTAATTTCGGGAAATAATTATGGAAACATCCGCATTTTCGGTGCTGTATTTCGTGATATCATTAATGGCGTTATATACTTTGCGAAATTGATATGTGAATGCGTATAAAATTGAGAACATCTTCTATTTTAATATGACAATACTGGTTTTTTTCCTGTTCTTGTGAAATAAATAAAGATATGGCGCTTGGAAAATATGTCACGGACTTTGAAAGGGGCTTGACAGTAGGAGCCCATTTGGTTTGTGTCTCAGTATTAAAAGTCGTGACCGGACAGCTCATACCAGGACAACACATACCCGGACAACTTATACCGGACAACTCAGACCCGGACAACTCATACCTAGGACAACTCATACCTAGAACAACTCATACTCTCTTCAACAATTACCACCCCACCCCAATGTTGATCTTTTCATCTATATCCACCCCGAAAGTTTAAACTCTGCAAATTAACCAAAATAAGATAAGAAAACAATAACAACAAATTTATTATTTATTGCAAACATATAATAAATAGAGAACCATTATTTACATAGGATAAAATTTGAATGCCCGGTTAGGTCAACTGTACGCCCTTGACGATTGGTTAGGTTTAGTCGTGATATTTTTCGTTAGTTTTAACGAAAATATCACGACTAAACCTAACCAATCGTCAAGGGCTTACAGTTGACCTAACTGGGCATTCAATGAACCCAACCGGGTATTCAGTTGACCTAACCGGGCATTCAATGAACCTAACTGGGCACATATATATATATATATATATATATATACATATATATATATACTGTACTATATATAAAACTTGCATGAATTTTAAATGTTTAAATTTAATTTTTAATTTTAAAAAAGAAATGTTTTCATTAATTTTAAAAATAAATGTTTCATTTCAAAATGTTTTCATTAATTTTAAAATAAATGTTTTCATTTCAAAATGTTTTCATTAATAACTTGCATGAATTCTAAATGTTTAAATTTAATTTTTAATTTTACAAAATAAATGTTTTCATTAATTTTTCATTTTTTTTCTGGTCCTAGGTATGAGTTGTCCTAGGTATGAGTTGTCCTAGGTATGAGTTGTCCTAGGTATGAGTTGTCTGGGTATGAGTTGTCTGGGTATAAGTTGTCCTGGTATGAGCTGTCCTGGTATGAACTGTCCTAGAACCATTAAAAGTCGCGTGATTGTCCCTGCATCTCGAGGAACAGTCCCCAAGGTTATGAATATACTTAAAGAAATGGAAAAAAATATACCAACTAAGCGCAATAATGTTCCCATTATACTCTTCAACTTCACCTTCATTCATGCTTTTGCAGTGGAGTCTGGTTTGTTTTATGAGGAACTTTCATACAGTTTCCATAACAACGTTTTGACTGATACTGCTGTTTGCAGACTATTCTTAAGTTCTGAACAAAGTTTTGATGCAGCAGTCTTTGGTTCAAGTTTCACAGCTCATAATAAGGTTCTTCTGTCACATTCTGTTAGTGTTGATTTACGCCAACTCTACAGGGTGGGCCGTAAGTTTCCATACATAGGAAAAATTAAACGTTTGTTTTTATGTTTCAGATACCCTAAGAATATGCGTTTGACGAAAGAGCAACGAATTGAAATCATACTGATGGCTGGGTCGGGAAGCAGTCGCATGGTTGCAATGAACTTTAACAGACAACATGGAACGAACATCACACACGACACTGTGGCAAAACTTATTAACAAGTTTCAGAAAACTGGAAATGTTGCAGATCAACCGCGAAGTGGTCCAAGACGTACAGCCACCGATGAAGACACAACAGCTACGATACTTACAGCGCTTACACGGAGTCCCAGAAAAAGTACACGACGGTTGTCTGCAGAAAGTGGTGTCAGCAGATCGAGTATCAGGCGCATTTGAAAGCAAACAAATGGCTCCATACAAATTGCATATGGCACAGCATTTGAGTGAAGACGACCCGGATAGACGGATGGAATTCTGTGAATGGGCATTAACCAAAGTGAACGAGGATGCAAACTTTTCAACTAAGATCTTGTTTACTGATGAAGCAAATTTTTACGTCAATGGAGAGGTTAATCGGCAAAACATACGTTACTGGAGTAATGCTAACCCTAACTGGCTGAGTCCGACGAAGATGCAAGGTGCCGGTAAAGTGATGGTGTGGCCGGGATATGGGGTGACAGAATTATTGGACCAATTTTTGTCAGTGGAAATCTTAATGCCGAAAGGTATCTTAACATGTTGCAAGAAGAGATTTTCCCATCCCTGCTAAACGAGGAAGGTAACTTCCCAGTTTACTTCCAGCAAGATGGAGCTCCACCTCATTATGGTCTTCACGTGCGTCGGTATTTGGATCAGCAGTTTCCGGATGCTTGGATTGGTCGGCGTGGTCCTGTGGAGTGGCCTCCCAGATCCCCAGATCTCACCCCCCTTGATTTCTATCTTTGGGGGCACTTGAAGGCCATGGTGTATCAGGAAAAGATACGAGACATAAATCATCTAAAGGAACGTATCACCAACGCCATTACAAGCATAACGTCAACTGTGCTAATGCGTGTTCATCAACAGTGGGGAACACGTATTGAAATGTGTTTTCAAAACAATGGCAACCATGTAGAGCATATTATATAAATAAAAATGGTTGTCCATAAAATTTTTTTTTATTTTTCCTATGTATGGAAACTTACGGCCCACCCTGTATTGCTTATTTCATGTAGTTTTTTCATTTATTTACACGCATTCATAACCCTCAGGACTGTTCCTGGAGATACAGGGACAATTACGGGGCTTTTAATATTGAAACACCAACCAAACGGGCTCCTCTTGCCATGCCCCTTTCACAGTCCGTAACATCTTTTCCAAGCGGCATCTTTTTATTTATTCAACAAGAATAGGAAAAACCAGTATTACCATATTAAAATAGAAGATGTTCTCAATGTTATATGCATTTACATATCAGAAAATGCGAATGTTCCCATTAATATATATATGTCAGGTTTAAATTTAAGAGGGTGAAAGTAGCAGTGATTGTAGCATATGAGCCATGTGGTGAGAAATGTGCAGAAGAGAATAAGTAATTATTTAATGTAATAAATGATGTGGTTGGGTGTATTGGAAATGCTTATAGAGGGACGGAATGGAAAAATGGGAGCTGGCCTCTGAGACTCAAATGGGTGAGAATCACGGTGTACCTGGAATGCATGACAGTGGCGATAGGATAAAAGAATTGTGCGTGGAAGGAGGTCTCCGTATTACAAATACGTACTTGCAACACAAGAACAGCTATAAGTATGCATAGCATAAAGAGAGTGAGATGAGAGAGAGAAGAGTCTGAAAGGTTATGTGTTAGTGAGTGAGGAATGTATGTGATACAAAAGCCCTTTCGGAATTGAGTGGACGTTTGTCAGATCATATGATTATATAGCGTAAAGTTAAGTTGGTCGGTGTTTGGTATGAAGGATAAGGAAAAAATGGACAGACTCAGAATAAAAGTTGAAAGCCTGAATTCGGATAAAGTAGCAATAAAGGAGAGACGAAGAGTAAAGTCCTTCGAGAGAAAGATGGTGAACACATGGCAATGTTTAGTGACGACGGCATCTGATTGATGAGAGGAGAAGAATGAGCTGTACGAAGAATACAAGAAGAGTGTTAAGGGAATGATAATAGACGAAGACTTAGGGAAAGAAAACGAAAAGTTATCCTGAAACGAAGTGAGAAAGTTGAGATGGAACATGAAAGATAAAAATGGAAGTGTGTTAGTGCAGATGAAGTACATGAACGAAAGACGAATGGGAATTCCGTTGGTTTTGGTGGTGTATGTAGAAATAAATATCGATGAATGAAAGACAACAAATTAAAGAAAGTTGAACAAGCAGTATGCAAATTGAAGAAAGGAAAGTCGGCAGAAATTGATTGGATATGTAATGAAATTATTAAACTTGCTGGTCGAATATACGTCAATGGCTATGCAGAATTTGTCAGAAGGCTTAAAAATATATTCGGATACAAGCTGTAATGGTGCTGCTGAATAACATTAAAGGCGAAAGGAGTGAATGTAAAAATTATAGGACTATAAGTCTTTCAAGCATAGCTAGTAAAGCATGCACAAGAATATTGGAAGATAAATATAGAAAAATTTTACAAATATTCTGGTTGGAGGTGAACAAGGTTAGTCCAGGCAATTTGTAGTTAGACCTGGGCAAAATTGCTTCAGAAGCTTTCTAAACTGTTTCCAGCTCAGGAACCATTGCCGAATAACATATCCAAAATCTGACAAAATTGAACCCAGGGAACACCCCCAAAAATGAAATTCAAAATGGCGGACTGGATGTTTCCTACGAAAAAAAAATATATATAATTTACGCTTTTATTTATAGAGATACATTTGATGCTTTTTCTTTCAGTTGTAATGTTTTAAATAATTCAACAATATACAACACAACCAGTTATTACGCAAATATAATGTTATATAGCTTTTTACAGATTTTTATAATCAATAATACAACAATTATTTTTTTCCCAGTTTCAAGTTATGTTCATTACAGAAGAAGTGATACCTGGTCACAAACATACAGAAATTAATCCTCTTCATCACTATCATCGGATAGATTACCGGTACTTGGGTTGTTATCGCAACCACTGATTTGGCACTCGCCACAAGCGGCTGAACAGGGCATTCCATTACGCTTGCATCCACATCTTGAAGTAGCACATTTCGTCTTGCAGGAGCAGCGGATCATGTTGAGTAGATAATTTGGAGCTGGTGGCTTGTCGCAGGCTGTAGGGTAGTAGGAATTATTCTTTACATACCAACCCCACTGTTCTGCATCGATCTTCTCTTCTGTAGACTTCCAGATTAGTATTTGAAAGTATGTGCGAAAGCTGTGGTACTTTGTGGACGCATCGGTAGGTGGCAAACGTTCGGGTGTAACAAAAGATTTAGCTGTAGCTACCTTTTCAACTAACATTCGATGACGTAGTGCGTTAGTGGATTCAAGTGTTTTGCAGCCATACAACAGAAGCATTGCCTTTCTTCCAGCGGCTTCAATGTCAGAGTGTTGGCAACAATCAGAACAGAATGTATTTGCAACTGAACGGAGTTCAGCCACCTTCATCAGTGTGTCGAATGCTTTGGCTTTACCGATCGAAAAAATTCTGGATGTGCTATCACAGCCCGTGAAAGCATGCACAAACAGGAGATACTTGCAGATGTCATTGCCTAACAATGATTGAATGCTGAGAATATCATACACAGGATTAGGAGATGGTCCCCGTCATATATCGCTGCGATAGTACAACTTGAAACCACTGTCCTTGGCATGGTACAGAAGGAGAATCAGCAAGTCGGTGTCTTCCCCTATTACTGTTGTAGTTGCATTTTCTGATGAGGAAACTGCTGCACGAACGATGTCCACATCAGCATCCCCATCTGCGTTGTGAACAGTACACCCGTGCTTCTTCAACATCTCACCTACGAGGGAAATAAATGCTTGCTTGTTGTTTTCATTAGCCAAGAAGTGTTCCTTCTGGCCAACAAACTTCATGCTTGGACTGAGATTCACATTTCTGCTTGTCTTGGTGCTGCGTCTTCTGTGGGTCATGTCCTTGATCGTAGGAGAGCTGCTGTAGCCATCAAAAACAATGATTGCTTTTCCATATGTTTTCAGAGTGAAATCGGCATATGAGTTGGCGATGCTGTCATATGTTTCATCTTGACGCCAGGAAACACGATGTAGTAGAGATCCACCATCCAATACGTACTGGTCTGTGCACTGAATTTCTTGAACGTCTTCCATGCGTAAAGTGTCAGTGTATTTGATTATTGCATGAGCTAGCTGAGACTTATCGGGTTTCCTCAAGATACTTCGTGATTCGAACAATGCAGGAGGATATGCACACAGTTCGTAACACATGACATCTTCAAGATTCATGTCTCCGCCAGTGGCAACAGTCATCATTCTCTGAAACAGTAGTGCAGGATCTACTTCTATATCTGAAGCATCAGTGATCACAACGGCAGAAGCAGATCCTAGTGTTTTCACTTTGTCAGATCTTTTGGCAGAATATGTAAAGGCTTGTTTCCCAATCATTTTTACGACAATGTTCGTACCGATTGAATGCAATTGATGAACGTTAACTCCAGGATCAGCAGTTAGCCCTGTTACAATGTTGCAGAGACCCGAGGTAGAATGGAATGGGGATAAGGATTCCAGACGTTCAAGTACTTTCTTCATGTCATTACTGTCCCTGATTTGTCTACTTCCCCTCATTTCCTTGTGCTGTTCACTACTTTCCAACAAAACTCTGGTGTATTCCTGCATTGCTAAGTTATAAGTGGAACACAGAGGCATAGAAAAGAGCCACGTTGTCCTTTGGATGTCTGTAAATCCACTTCCGCGTGTCAGTCCGCCTCTGCTTTTCAGGGAACGCATTAGTACTTGTTCTATCACCAGGTCTGTGCCGAGTCCGGCCCATAATCTGTCGCTTCTTCTTACCACAAACTTACCTTCCTGGAACATTTTGTTAACGGCTGGATTTTCAGAAGGCAAACTTAACATTTTCTGCAGGTACAGGTATATCGATTTCAGGTAATTGTGATGTCCGGCTGCTGCAATTATGGGGATGGTCTCCAGCATAGCTTGCAAGTGCAAATCCCACGAGCCGGTTCTGTCTGCTGTTATCAAGAAACGTGCAATGTTGATCATTCGCTGATATTCCAACCAGAGTTGACTTGTTTGCGAAGTAGATTGTAGGTCAGTTTTCTTCGCATCCAAAGTGGTAGCAATCTGAGACAATGCATTCGAAGATTCCACATCCTCAACTGATTGTTTGGCGGTCATAACATCGTCGAGCAGGTCACAAGCTTCCTTATGGAGGTCATGAGGAGTTCCATCTTCATTACGAGGGAAAACGTCTGCGACTAGTAAAGTACTAAGAGCTGCATCTACTATCATATGACCACGTATCGCTCTTGAAACAGCTTTTCCAGACATCATGTGTTGCACGGCATTTGGTCCGTATATTTCTTGAAGTACTTCAGACAATCCTGAACCATTCATAAGAGTACCGACTGCTCCCAAAAGATTCATCAGAGTGTGAAATGATCCCAGCATTAAAACAATGTCCTGCAGGTCTCTCTGTTCATTGATGATTTGGGAAGCTTTCCAGAACAAAGGCTGATCAAAGGTAATAATGCATGGGACTTTTTGATCGCGTGCTATCTTGCTCAAATATAGTAATGTCGAAAATATGCAGGTCATGTCAGTTGGCGACATATCTATGATGGGAAGGAACGTGATCGACGCCACACCTGGATGTGAGACACTTGATCCACCGTGAATTGCCTGCATTGTTCCGGACCAACTTGGACCTGATCTTTCTGCTGAAGATATCTGCCAGAGAAGACTAAGTCGACTTATGGTGGCAGTGGGTACTGGAAGTTCGCGGAATGAGATGTCCCTCAACATGCTTCTCGCGTGTCTATATTCCCTAATGTCAACGGTTGCAATCTTCTTAATGTCATTGTCACCAACATTACGCCTGTGAATAGAAGGGTGGATCTTGATCTTCGGAGTTATTGCGGCAATCATACCCATTCCATGAAAGGTATTCTTCCCATCCAAAGTGCAGACATCATGATCGACGTTATCTGCTGCTAGAAGGACTGCAGTGTTTTCATCAACAGTAAAAGAGCCAGACCCACTTGCCAGCGCCGCGTTTCTTTCGAATCTTGTTACTTCTGCATACGACGAACAGTAACCCAGCTGATGGAGAACGTCAATAAGGTACCTTGACCTAAAGTTGTGGTGTAGCTGAACCGACAAACCGATCTGTAGTGGACATAGTAATCCTCTAGGACGGGTTGCTTGCATAATGCTCTGTCCAATTGCACCTATTTTTCTTGAAGCATCCTGTCCCGCAAATGCTTTTGATAATAGCAATTTCAGACTGTTGGGAATGTAATCAAGAGCACTTTCTGCAGTGATGTCATTTGGAGATGGATACACATCTTTTCTAGGCGAGTCGACAGACTTGATATCACTTCTGATTATTTTTGCAGCAGCTTCTACTAGGTAAATCTTCTGTAGCTCTATATCTATATCACATTCTTTCGACTTTTTGTGATAATCTATAAGAATTTCATTAGCTGTCTCTCGTAGTGTTACTACATCTGCCTTCCCACTTTCACCTGATATTATGATCTTGTCTCCGTAACGTTTTAAAAGCATTCTCTTCATGTGCCTGCGTTCGTAGACAGAGCTCTGACTTCCTTGAAGATATTCCTCCATTTTGGAAATTAGGTCTCCAATCAACAGTTGTTCATCATCATTCTCTTCCAGGTAAGCACAGGTCTGAAGGAATGCTTGGTGTTGCTCTTCATTAGTTGGTCTCCCTTTCTTCGAATCATGATCGTCGGAGGAGTATGCGCGAGGAATGTTTTTTCCACTTCGAAAATTTACGCTGCAGGTGTGATGGTAGACACAATCTGCAGCAGGAAGATCACGAAGATAATACTCCAGACGGCCTTTTACATTAAACGACCATTCATCGCAGCGGCTTTCACAGCACCTTTTTATGGTTTCGGAGAACTCTGTAGTTCTTATTTTGACATGCTCTGATTTTGGTTTGTGTTTGGAAAAAAAGTCCACAAAGGTATCACAAAACAAACAGTGAGTAGCACTGGAAAATGCGTATTCATGAAAACGAGCACTTTTCCTTGTATTGCCTCGGCTGCGGTCTGTCGCTTCTTTATTTCAATGGTCTTTTTATCCGTAAACCTTTTCCTACATACAACGTGAACACTTATTCCAGCTGTTGCAACAACATCGCTTCCACGGCTGCGGCTGGATGCATTTATACCATCTGCTCCTTTTTGCGAGATGTGAACCACTTCCTGTCCGCTGTCCAATTTCTCCTTACAAATCACGCACAATTCTTCAGGGGTCTGCATTCTTGAAGGCGGACGCACACCGAGTCAGCCGTACACCGAGTCAGTCTGAAACAGAAAACACAAATTAATAAACTGTGTTGCAGTATTTAAAAGGAGTACATAATAACAGTTTTAAAGAAAATAACAAGCACAAATACGCAGATTTGATAGTGGGTAGTAGGAATTAAAGAGTTGTATATAATATAAGTTTATAAAGATGTAGCAATGTCCATTCTCACATACACTCCATACAGTATATTTTATTTACATTACGTGACGTCATAGTTTAATACTAGCCGCCTAATACAATTTTTAGTGTCATATAGGTTAATTTAGAAACGAAAATGTGTTTTAAAACATTTTACTGATCAAGAAAAACGTCATAACTCTCTCTACAAAGCGAAATTAAAATTTATTGTATTTCGTAGGAAACTGCCAGTCCGCCATTTTGAATTTCATTTTTGGGGGTGTTCCCGGGGTCCAATTTTGTCGGATTTTGGATATGTTATTCTGCAATGGTTCCTGAGCTGGAAACAGTTTAGAAAGCTTCTGAAGCAATTTTGCCCAGGTTGAAGCTATTTTTGCTCTAGATTGCCTGGACTAGGTGGCTTTGGAGAAGGAAGAGGATGTGTCGATCAAAAGTTTGCATTGAAACAGCTGACTGAGAAATTAAGTGATTAAAAACATTCATAGATTTGGACGAAACGTATGGTAAAGGAAATAAATCTGCCTCGTAGCAGGTGATTAAAAAAATTGGGAATTTTTTAATTAATGCTAAATAAACGTAGAAAACATTTCGACCATATTGACCCGTGATGTCAATCAATCCAACTACTTTTGCGCATCTTGCGCAGGATTAAGGGGGCCTCGCCTCCAATAAAAGGGCGTCACGTGACTGCACAGTAGCTCGCCACGCAACACTCGGTATAATAATATGCCTGCATGCCTGCGCGGCACTATCTTTGAATATGTGAGATTTGGTGTGATCAATCACGCTCCTTGATTTCTACTAACGTCACGTTTCCTTTAAAGGCGTCAGTCTTTTCGACCACTGGTGCACCAGTAAACCTGAAACGTCATGTATTCTTAGGGCGCGGGAAGGCACGTCATAGATATTATGTGCGAAATTATTTACAATGAACAGTATAATTTTAATTGTGACTAAGCAGTAATACAGGCATGGGCAACCTTTTTAAGCGACGGGCCAAGCTGAGGGTTTGAAAAAGTTTTTTACTTGCTTGTGTAGAGTTGCCAACGAATATTTTCAAAAATCTTAACTTAGTTTGCCTTCTGTTTCCACTATTTTACTCATATTAGAATTATTTAAATTTTTTATTCATTAATGAATGCTTAAATATAAAAAAGTACCATTGAAAATGGGAATATATTTGCTCAAACGCTGTCTTTATTAATTGCCAGCTAATGGGCGCAATTATCGCTAATTTATTTTTGGTAGGTAATAATAAACGTATTATATAGTCATATGTTGCACATCTAAATATAAAATTTTCTATTTTACATTTTGCTCCTTACGGATATTGGCACTGCAACTAAAATAAGATTTTAATTCTGCATTTCTTTTGCATTAGAAAATTCAAGAGGGCTGTGTCTTAATACGATCATTTAGATCGGAGGGAAGTGGGCCGGATTGAAAGCATTCGCTGGTCGGGTTTGCCTATGCCTGCAGTAATGATGGGTTCAGTAAAGTAAATAAATAATGTAAAACAGGTATAGTTAATTAATAATTTTAGCAAAGGGAACTTAAAATATTTTCCAAATTCTATGTACGTGTAGGGAATTAAAGAAAATCGGATTTGATGCGCAATGACAACTGGAAAAGAATATTTTGGAAAGCTGCTATAAAAAAAGTACACCGCGGACGGAGAGATAATTGGATTCGTTCATTCAGAGAGAGGATTGAGACGATTCTTGGCAATCCGATTCGACGCATTCAGACTTCATCAAATCTTTTCATTTTTAACCAAATTTTATTTTAACGTAGGCCGTGAGTTTAGGGGCCTTTTTCCCCATCATGAAATCCCGTTTTAAAATTAATTTAACTTCCCCTTCGGCAAAAGGATTTTCCTGATTGCCCTTCGCCATTTTTTAATTTATATAACGTAAACTTAAAGTTTAATTTAATATGTGAACGTAAGAGTAAAATGTAAAAACATTTCCGTGTATTCCTTTTTCTCTTGTTTTCAACGTGTGTTCTTTTCTCGGTGTTTCTAACAGTGACAGACCAGGTCGTGGTTCACACCGACCTGGTGTATGTCAGCGGACATACACTTATAGACGAAAAGGGTTTGTCTTGGTGTTGCCTATCCCCCATTACAATTTGTACAGAAAGTTTTCAAACACCTTGTATATATATATATATATATATATATGATGAATAAAACCACGAAGGAAAGGAAACACAGAGTGGTGCTCAAACGCTTTCGTCTAATGATATCCTCAGGAACACTGAAATAAAAATTGTGGGAGGAGCATACAAATTTGTAAGGAAAACAACCAATTTTAGCACTTTGCCCGAATTCAACACAAAATCAAATGGATTGTTTACAACCAATTTTATAGATAATGCCTGAATGATATATAGGTCACAAAAACAAAATAAATTTAAAAAATAAAAAATAAATAAATAAAAATAACTTCAAAAATAAAAATTGTAAGAGGAGCATACAAATTTATAAGGAAAAATTACCAAAGTTTTAGCACTCTGCCCTTCTTGTCTAAATCCGTTCTGAACGAATTCAAAACAACGGGATCGAGTTGAAAAAGACCTTTGCTCATGTTAAAGTTATTTGTAAGTTGGATAATAGCAGACTCAAGAATATTTCTATTAACAATGTTGCTAGAGTGAAACAAAACTGAAGCATTATTCCAATCAATACAATGGGATAACTCTGACAAATGGACAAAAAGGGCACTGGACGACTCTCCCGTTCTAACGGAATATTGATGCTGTTTTACACGCGTGTGCAAATCCTTTCCCGTCTGACCAATGTAAAAGGAATCACATTGTTTACAACCAATTTTATAGATAATGCCTGAATTATTGGTAGGGCTATTTTTTACTATGATATTTTTCACAATATTGTTAATGAAAATACTACATTAATATCCAAAAGTTTAAGTACATTAGCAATGCCTAAAAAGCCCTGGAAAAATGGAAGTACTAAAATATTCTTTGACAAAGTGCGAGTGTTATTATTCACAGATAGAAGGTTTGTTTTGCCTTGTTAAGACAAGATTCCATAAACGCAGGTGGGTAGCACAGATCACTTCCAATACCGTTGATTTTTTCTAATTCGGCATCGATGTATTCCGGACTGGCGATCCTAAGAGCGCGGAGAAACATTGAAGAAAATATGGCCTTCTTAATGGGGGTGTCATGTCCAGGGTAAAAGTGTACGTAGGACAAATTGTTTTTTTTTTCTGATAGATACTAAACTTAAAACCTGGGCTTTCCCTATGTACACGCACATCGAAAAACGGGATTGAGTTGTCTTGTTCCACTTCTAAAGTCAACTTAATGGAGGGGACTTGATCATTTAACTGAAGGAGGAAGTTATCCAGGTCACGATTCATGGGCCAGATACACAAAATATCGTCGACGTACCGCAACCAAGGGATGCCAACCCCCAGGATTCTCGGAATGTAAGTAATTTAAAAAAACTCCATATAAATATTGGAGAGGAGGGGCGACAAGGGTTGCCCATGGCCATCCCAAAAACCTGTTGATAATACTCGCTATTGAAAGTGAATTTACAGTCTTTGATGCAAAGCTTAATAAGTTCTAAAACGATGTGTGCAGGTAGTGGCAGGTCGTACTTATGTAATTCTCGGGAGAGAAAGTCAAGCATATCGTCAATCGGCACTTTTGTAAACAATGAACAAACGTCAAAACTGATCAATCTATCGTTGGTTTCAGTGCGTACATTATTCAATTTTTCAATAAGATCCAAGGAATTTTTTGCATGTGAATCAGAGATAGTTCCGAGAATGGGGGGACAAGACTTTGACAAGCCATTTAGAGAGTTTATAGGTAATAGGGCCCACCGAGCTAATAATAGAGCGCATAGGGTTGCCAGGTTTGTGGGTTTTAATAAGACCGGAAAGGTAGGGAAGAGAAGGTGACGTGGACATGAAAAGCGGAATTAAGTCCTTATGATCTTTGAGAATGCGTTTCAAGCCACTATTGAATGATTTGATGACGTCATCCTGCGGGTTCTTCCTCCTAAGTTTTCTGTAGTGGCGGGGTCCTGGAGAAGCTCGTTCATCTTTCTAATGTAGTCCACTTTGTCCATAATAACTATGGTGTTAGCCTTGTCTGCTTTGGTAATATGGAGCTCACCATATCCCGTTGTTTTGAATTCGTTCAGAATGGATTTAGACAAGAAGGGCAGAGTGCTAAAACTTTGGTAATTTTTCCTTATAAATTTGTATGCTCCTCTTACAATTTTTATTTTTCAAGTTATTTTTATTTATTTAGTTATATTTTTTTTGTGACCTATATATCATTCAGGCATTATCTATAAAATTGGTTGTAAACAATCCATTTGATCTTGTGTTGAATTCGGGCAAAGTGCTAAAATTGGTAGTTTTCCTTACAAATTTGTATGCTCCTCCCACAATTTTTATTTCTATATTTATTATATATATATATATATATATATATATATATATATATATATATATATATATATATATATATATATTTATTTTTTTTTGTAACCTATATACAGTCTTGGACTCTTTATTTACTTCAGTGTTCCTGAGGATGTCATTAGACGAAAGCGCTTGAGCACCACTGTGTTTCCTTTCCTTCGTGGTTATATTCATCATAAATATTTTTCACGGGTTACTTTCGTGAAATAATTTTCATATATATATATATATATATATTAGTGATGTAGCGGATGTCATTTTTTTCACATCCGCGGATGCGGATGCGGATGAGGATGTTTGATTTCAACATCCGCGGATGCGGATGCGGATGTCTACATTTTCGTTATTTTTAGGATATATTCGAGATTTGTTGTGTTTAACGTATATAATAAGTTATTATATAGAGAGAGCTGTAGCTATAATGTAGTATAATTGATTAATTGTACAATAATTGCTGTACTTTCTCTGAACATATAAAATAATATGAAGCATCTAACTAATATAGAAATCAATTAGTGAATTCGTCTGCAAATAAATTCGTTATATTTTGTTGAGTTTCAGCCACAATTAGAAACCATAATTGTGTTACCAGGATGCGGGACGTGAACCCAACTCAAATGCACCCCACCGACCTCTTTCCCCAACCTCCACCCTTATAGAAAGAGATCTTTAATTAGCTTGATAACTATTTATATTAAGTTTAAAGTTTTATTAGGCATATTTATAAATGAGTAATTAAAATAAAGTAAACTAAGATGTTCATCGTTTAATGTTCAAACTTAATTATAGGAAGGTTATGCTTAAGGAACATTAATTTTTCTGCCTTTTCTGCTGCCAGTCTGTTTCTCTTTTCATCATATATTAATCCAGCACTGCTAAATAATCTCTCGCTTGGTACGTTTGTTGGAGGACAGGCTAAATGTTTCCTTGCAAGTTTACTCAAGTATGGATAGATATTCTGCGTATTTTTCCACCAACTAATAGGATTGTCACATGCAGCCAGGCGTTTTTCTTGGTGATAGCTCTCGATCATTTTTACTACATCTTTTGACATCGCGTAGGTCTCGTCATTGCTGCTTGACTCAAGAAACTGAGAGACAGATTCTGTGATAGATTTGCTTGTTGAAGGTGTTGGTTCTGTCACTGAAACTTTTATTCTTTTGGTGGGTGGCGAAGCGACAGATTCAAGAGATTGAAGCTCTTCAACTGCTTTGCCAAGTGATGATTTAACTCGTTCTAATGTACTAGGTGAAAATAACTTAGCTTTGTAACGTGGATCTAAGTAGGTTGCAAGAGAGTAACTTCATACAAGAACAGCCTCTCGTCTTGTCGCTTGCATCACTTTTGCGCACAATGAACTAGTTCTATTAATATAGTAGAATTTGATAATTTCCGCTTATTAATGACATTTTATCTCAACGGTCCACATCCGCACGACATCCGCAGTCCAAAGTGCGGACGCGGATGCGGATGCGAGAAAATGTACGGATGTTCCGCGGATGCGGATGCGGATGTGACCTACATCACTAATATATATATATATATATATATATATATATATATATATATATATATATACACTGTAGTTCTGTGTAGGCCTACCCTTGTAGTGATACTAAGGAAGGTCCTATAGTGAATTTAATGATGATTATGAAGTGACAGTGACACTTGGTATTTGACACTGAATGATTAAACTGTTCGTGACCCTATAACGAAACTGTAATCCTACACAAAGTTGAGAGTTAAAGAGATTATACGCGAGACAGTGAAACTCAGTTACTATATTCTGTGTGAAATTTAAACACTCAGTTCTGATTAATTCACTGCTTAGTTATATAAAATTACGTTCATATTCGGACACGTTATCACCCTGTTGTTGTTTGACCACCACCACCACCGCCATCACCATCTGGGTCGATTCGGTGCCACCCATCTAGTGAACTCCCACCTGATGAGCCTCCAAAAATTGACACCCCTCACTTGTTCGGCATGAGAGCAGTTGAGATGAATAATTTAAGAAACACGATTGGTTTAAAACGGATTGACCGAATGGGGAATGAATATGATCGGCTAAGGTTTGGAGTGAAAAATTCATTCGAGATAAGAATGGAGGACAGTATGTTAAGTTGGGGTGGTTGTGTCAATGACAGAATTGCGAAAATAGTAGTGAAAATAATAGTAAGTGGAAAGGAAGAGGAAGCGGAGGAAGACCGCGTAAAAAATTGAAGGATGTAATTAGTAAATGTATGAATAAATGTGGAGTTGATAAGTGACAAAAGTATTAACAAGAAACAAAGAGGAAAATATAGTGAAGCTGATGAGGTTAGGCTCATGCCAGTGAAAATACTTCCGCTTTATATTTTCTTAACAAGAGATTTTGATTTGTAAATATTGGCGTGGTGAATATACTAAATTCTAGTTGTTATACAGGGTAATCCAAAAGGGTGTTCCCAAAAATAATTTGTTATATAAATATTTTTGGAACACCTTTTTGGATCACTATATATATATATATGGAGTCAAGAGAGAGGTGAAAGTGCGACTGTTAGAAAGAGCAATGAATCTGGTGTACGATGGAAATAGGTTGGTCCTGCCAAATCTGTTGTATGCGGATGATATTGTGCTATTTGCTCAGAGTGACTATGATATGCAAGAGGTTGTACTGAGAGTGACTGTAAGAAAGTGGAGATTGGATAGTGATGCTGAGAGATGTTTGCATAAAGGTGTGTTAGTACCGACATTTTTGTGTGGTGTGAAATACTGGCATGACATGAAAGGGAGAAGTCAAGAATAAGAGCGGTTGAGATAGATAATCTGAGAAGTATGTGTGGCGTGCACCGAATTGATAGAACAAGAAATCCTATGGTCCTTGAAAGATGTAGTGTTCAGAAATGGAATTGAAAACTGTGGAAAATACGTGGTTTGGACATGAAAGAATGAAAGATGACAAAGTTGTAAAAAGAGTGTACTGTATAAAAGTGTTTGCGAAGGTAGAAGGAGAAGAGATCCGTGTGAATGGATGTGTACGCTTTAGTTTCCACCTTTTCTCCTTTCTACTTCTCTGCCTTCTCGCCTTCTCACCCCAATTCGTTGGAAGATGAGGTTTTTGATAATTTATTTATATGTGTATATACAATGTGCTTTAAGTGTTACAATCTCTGAAATTATCTTCTTAACTTTCAACGTTTATAATATCTACACACAAACACAAGGCACTAATTGAAACAATTTAGGACAATCATTTATAACGTTTCAGTCCCTTAAAACATTTTACGCCATTAACGTCAGTAATGGGTCACGGGACTTCAAAAGTGTAGCAATTATGTATCGGAATTCTGCTTTAAATTATCCTTAGAAAAAGTCAGAGGCGAAATCCATTAGCGTAAAATGGCAGTTTAGTGGAGTTTATTTTTTCTTTATAATAATGTTTCCGGAACTCCGAGGCCGGATTTCGGGCAGTGTTTGTGTTTGTCATGAAAGCACCAAACCATTCCCGTTTCGCCGTTCCGTTTTTGTTCCGTTCTTCCTCTCGAATTCAAAGGATGTGAAGTGAAGACAAATCAAACACTTCCGCTTGTTATAGACATAGTTTTATTTCAAATATTAATAATTCAGAATCATATATATATATATTATATATATATATAATATTTAGGAGAAATCCAATGACAAGGAGAAATGTAAATGCCATGAAAAGTCTTCTTTAATGCGCAACGTTTCGAGCAATACGCTCATCTTCAGGCTGTTTAATAACAATGTGAAATTAAAATCAATATTGAATGAAAAACAAAACAGAAAATTTCTATAACCTATTCGTAAAGACAAATTTTAAAAGACTGAGAAAGAGGGTTAAATTCTAAGTTATACAGATTTACATATAAAAATTAAGAAGTTATTTTTAAATACATGTAGTAAATGTGAAATTAATACACTGGAAAAATTACCAATAGTACACTGGAACAATGGAACTATCTACCTTACACTGCAGTATCCGAGGCTGACTAATTTGAGCAGAGACAAAGAACGGGAAACACGAGAGATGGCGAGGGCGATTGGGGAAGGAGGGATTATAAGGAATTGGGGAAGGAGAGGGATCATAGCAAATTGAGAGGGACGGCCGATGAGTCAACATTCAGACTAGGGGACAATGCTTTAATGAACAGCGATTCCAAAATTCTTAGTGAGTTGGGACAAGTATTACAACCAAGAATTTTAAAATTGTCTAAAGTGACATCAATTTTACATTTAATGCTGTGTTCACGAATACTCGAGGCTTCTTTAGTTTTTAAAATTTTACCTGTTCGGCCACTTATTCCCATATGCGAATAAAATCTAGCCCTGAGAGAGCGAACAGTGCTGCCGATGTAATTCCCAAGGAGACACCTGGGGCAGGTAAATAAATATACAACACCGCTACGCAACGAGTCAGGGGTTCGATCCTTCGCTGAGAAAAAGCTACCTAAGACGTTTTATTAATAAATATGATGCGGAAATCAGTATGATAAAAAATTTCCTTAACAATTTTGTAAATTTAAGCTTAAATTCCTTATTCAAAGGACCCATTTCAGGTACCAAGAAATATTTTATATCCTTCGGCACTGTAATACATGGAAGTTGAGGGCTATAAACATTATTTAAGAAGGATCTAATTAGTTTGTCTACATATTGAACAGGAAAACTATTATTAGTAAAGTATGATCTTAGATTATTAAATTCATCATTAAGTAAGGTAAAATTAGAGGTCAAATTATATCCTCTGAACAGGAGAGTTTTACAAGACATCTTATAGTTGAAATCAGTAAAACTAAAAAAATTCATGCCCAAACCAGTGAAAGTGGGTTTCCTGTAAACTGATGTAGTAATAGAATCACCGTTTTTCGAAATTAAAAGATCTAAGAAGGGGAGGGAGCCATTTTGCTCAGTTTCCATTGTATACGTTATATTAGGGTGCAAAGAATTTAGGAAGTTAAAGAATTGTTGCGCTTGTACCGCATTATCAAAGACTGCTATCGAATCATCAACGAAGCGTCGATAGAAAATTGGCTTGAGATGAGTGGGAGATTGTCTAAAAATTACACTTTCTAAATGAGTCATAAAAAAGTCAGCTGCTAACGGTCCGACTGGTGATCCCATCCCTACCCCATCAATTTGTTGGTAAACCTTATTGTTGAAAGTGAAATAGCATTGTTTGAAGACCAATTCTAAAAGTTCCTTCAAATGAGACAAAAAAAAAACCATGAAAATTATCAACTGAGCTAAAAACCCTATCTAAAATAATGGCAATAGTTTCAGATACAGGTACATTTGTGAAAAGTGACTTTACATCAAAACTGACAAAAAACTTTTTTGAATCGAAGTTTTTACCAAGGAGGTCTTTTTGGAATTCAAACGAGTTATTTATAGTGTAAGCATTTTTCGCAAAGGGGACAGGAGACAAACAGCAAATTTTGCCAATTGAAAGGTGGGTAAGTTATACGAAGCTAAAATAGGACGGAGAGGTGTTCCAGCTTTATGGATTTTTAGGCAGACAGTATAATTGAGCAAGATTAGCACCAGATGCGAACAACTGAGAGTAAGTATCATTTTTTATTATCTTTAAGGACTTTAGTCGTGACAGAAATCTATTAACCTGGTCTTCTAACCTTACAATGACTTTATTTACAGGTTCTAGAATTTGTTTGAATTTAGTAAGATCACTTAGGATTTCATTAGTTTTGTTTATGTAGTCCGATTTATTCAAAATAACCACTCCGTTACCCTTGTCTGGTCTAGTCACAACAATCTCCTGGTTCTTTGCCAAATTCTTAATACACTGCAAATCACTCTTCCTATTAGATAAATAGATAGATAAATGGTGTAACAAAATTCTTTATCAGTTATGGGGTTATTAAGAAAGATATTCTTATCAACAAAAAAAACACAAATACTGATAACCTCACTAAAGACCAATATTAATTCTTTCCATGCATCCATTAATATTCGATGAGGCCAAGACAAACAGTTGTCAATCTTTTATCTCACGTAAAGCTGGATGTAGGTCCCTTCCGTCCTATGACCTTAGATGTCGCGAAGGAGGTTAAACATCCTCATTTCCATTTAAACTAAATACATCAATCCATCAATAATTCTTTATTTCTAAAATAAATATATTCAGTATTACAAATATATAAATATATTCAATATTACAATTTATCAGAATAAATTACACCTTTGCACAATTTATTTATTTATTCATTTACTTTATTACCTTGTAACAAAAAGAAAATTTTGTTTACAAATTAACCAAAGGTTTTATCGTAAGAATTTATACTAATGTCTATAAAGGAGGCCTCTTTTATGCTTTGAAAAGCCTCTTTAAGCTATCTGACCAACGTTTCTCTTGAATTTCGGTGTTAGCTTCTTCGAATATTGCAGAGATGCTATTTCAGTTCATTACTTAACAACTGACAATTTTTGCAAGGATTTACATCGAATGAGCTAACGGGCCATCGTCCAAATTTAACTCATCAAATATTGCTACAGTGATGTCATCTGTCAAAACTATAGAAAAATTCCCCCAAAACCGGTATAAAATTTTGTTACACTTTTGAGGTACTATGTGGGAGAGAACTTGGGCAATATATTGCATACCATCCATTCCACATGGATAATAACTGTTTGTATATACTAACTCTTTTCATATAAGCACACCGGACAAAAAATTAGTCACCCCTCTCAGAATGTACCTAATAACGTGTGACGGCGCCTCTGGCCTTGATAACCGCACGAATCCGGCGAGGCAGAGACTCTACGAGGTTGTGCATGTACTGAACATCGATTTGCTGCCACTCGTTCATCAGCCGGTCCCGAAGTTCCGCCAGAGTCCTGCGCTTCACTTTCTGTTTCCAGCCTGAACACACCTTCGACGCATTCAGGATTAAAGGCTTCATTGGACCTGCGATGTACTCGTCGCCTCCATCATTGGAGAACAAACAAAAACGGGACTCATCGGACCAAATTACACGTTTCCAATCTGCGCAGTCCAGTTTTTGTGCCTCTGAGCCCATTTATAACGTGCCAATTTGTGACTTGCTGTTAACAGCGGCCTCTTCCGTGGTACCCTCCTCCAGATGTCCATCGCATGCAGTTCTCGTCGCAATGTCCGTTCGGAAATTGGTCGCTGGAGAACCTCATTGGTTTCTTGGAGCAATTGTTCTCTGGTTTGAAAACGATTTGCAGTTACTAGACGAGAAACATGGCGCGGCCCCATTGTCGAGAATTGTTTTCCGGCCACAGTTACGCCGTCGATTGTCAGTTGATTGCGAACTACACCACTCTTTGTAAACTCGCTGGACAGTACGCGTTGACACACCAACAAATTGGCTACTTCAGACATTTTGTGTCCGTGGGCTCTGCCAAACACGATGGCTCCTTTTGCCACTGAGTAACGTCTGCCTCACGACCATTTTGCAGACTATATCCAACACACACTTTGTTCTTCACCACCTCACGAAACAGATCTGATCCTGTGTGCTACGTCACCGCTACTTGTCACTTACCAATGCTACTCAGCGCCCTCTGTGTGACCTTGAACTTCCTACTATCGGTGCTATTAGGGGTGATATATATATATATATTATATATATATATATATATATATATTATATATATATTTATACACACCACTAGGCCGTTTCGAAAAATCGAAATTTATGATGGCTAACGCACACATACTAGAAAAGTAATATGTCATGAATAAAGACTTCATGCAAAATATTAAGACAAGAGCTTATTGTTATCCCACCCCTCCAATGCATATCTATTTTACTCCTCATGAGAAAATTTTCATTTTTCTGGCAAATATATTTATTTATTTTGTGATGTCCTCTTAAATTTGGCATATAAAATTCATAAATAAAATTGGAAGATAAGTAGGTCATTTTCAGGAATGGTCCAGTAACCCCCCTATATTCTTTAGAGAGAATTCTAGAAAATTCTTCCTTCAGGATAACTATTCTAGAATTTCCATTTTTTCCCTTTATGGATTATATGATGTTTTATTTGCTTTTTCATCTATAATTACTGATATTTTCACAAGTTTACTGTTCTAGAAAGGTTCTTCATGTTACTTTACAACTTTCTTACAGTAATCAAGTCATAATATAATTTAGGTGAGTGATTAATGATTATATATATTATTAGACTAACAGGTGGTAAAACTTTTTCCCTCAGAATTATGGCAAAAACCAGAACAATGTGAAGTCTGGTTGGTCGGACAAGTGCTGGAAGAGGGTTTTTCTGAGAAGCGCTTCCAACTAACAGTGATGTCCTTAAACGTCTTTTTATCACATTAAGGTGGAAAGCAAAATGTCTCTGTAGCTTGCGCAACTGTACCAACGAAGTTATTGCTATGTGGGAAAAGCCTCCTTAATTACATCCCACAAGCCTTATATTGTCTCAAAGCTTAAAAGGCTTTACAATAAGCATGAAGGGCTAGTCAAGACCGAACTCGACGAACTCCTACCCAAGAGAAGAATGAAGCAGAATTTTTCACCAGCTTAAAGAAGCTTTTCGATGTAGCTCATTCAGAAGTGGAAACAGAAATAAAATTGCAGGAGGATAAAGATTTTCTTAAGGATCAAAGGAATGATCGGAAAATGATTATGGGTCCAGAAGACAAGGAGTTTTCAAGAAAGGCAAAAGCACGACAGATAAGCATGGAAAGAATGAAAAACTTCGCAGGAAATCAAAGGAAAATGAGGCAATTGACAAAGGTTGTGGATCTCAACCAATGTGAAAATTCAGGTTCAGGAGGAAGTGAAGATCATCTGGTGATGAATTGTTCTACAGAACACTCTCATCTCATCTTCAAAAAAGGAGAAGCTTGAACCAGGTGTAATTGTTAGGGATAAAAAGTTCTTGGCTGCTCTGGACCGCACTGGAACATCTGCAAGAGCTGCTATGCACATTGTGGCACCTGCCCTTTCAGCTGCTGGAGTGGAAATTGAAGAGATCACACTTTCATCATCCTCTATCTACAGGTCTCGGCGATCAACACGGATGCAGATAGAAGAAGATTAAGCCAGTTTCCAACCAAATACCCCTTTAATAATTCATTTTGATGGAAAGCTTCTTCCATCCATGCATGGGGTAAGATTGATGTAATGCCCATTGTTGTTGACTGGTGCAGGCGAATTAGAAAAATTACTGTCTATTCCAAAGCTTATTTCGGAACGGGAGAAGAAATGGGGAGAGCAGTTTTAGATGTCTTGAAGCAATGGCCACAAGTAAATGAGTGGGTAGCAGGCCTTTGTTTTGATACTACTGCAAGCAATACAGGTATCCATGCTGGGGCTTGTACCATCATCCAAAGGCCCTTCAGAGATCACTCCTTTTTCTGGCATGCCGCCACCATATCCACGAGCTTCTTATCACTGCAGTTTTTTGACATGTTTTTCTCTTCTTCGGGTCCACAAATTCCCTTATTCAATCGATTCAGAGATTGTTGGGATAACATTGATCAGCAGAATTACAAGCCCTATGAACCCAATGATCTCACCTCAGAATCTTTAGATCATTGGATCTTGAGCACAGAGACAAGCTTATTTCTTTCATCAACTCCAAACTTCAAGAGGCCACACTCGAGGTGACTACAGGGATACTTTAGAACTTGCACTTATCTTCCTTGGTTGTCCAATGCCTAAAACAAATAAAAGGCTCCGATAGCAGATTCCACTACCCAGGAGCTTACAGCAGAGCTAGATGGATGGAAAGGGCATCTATTCCTTAAAAATTTACTTATTTAGGAACCAATTCCTTCTCACCCTCATGAAAACAAGCTCTGATACGAATAAACGCCTTTTCAGTGACAGTTTATCTTCAAGCTTGGTATACATCTCCAGTTGGAATTGATGCTCCAGCAAATGATTTGGCCCTCCTCAAGATGCTACATATCTACAAGATCCAGGTTTATAAGGAAGTGGGTGCTACAGCCCTCAAAAACTTCAGAACCATGGTTGGTACTTGAGTGAGGATCTTGTAGGATTTGGCTTTTCTCAAACCTCGTGACTGAAGATGATAAGGTTCTAATGCTCCACAACCTTCACCACGCGCCTCCTCGAAAAGTGGGGCAAGAAAGGTGGACCCCCGAATGTTGCAAAACCCGAATGACTTAAAGATTACCAGTTTTGTCACAACTCAAACACAAGACTTCTTCAAGTGTTTGAAAATAGAAATTCCCAAGAAACTTGAAGACATTGAGGAGCACCGTAATCGGGTCATGGCAGTCAAAGTAATCAACGACTGTGCTGACGAGGAGTCAAACTGGCTACAGAGTTTAATGAGAAGCTCACAAAGAGTGAGGAAAGAGACACAACTGGCCTTTCAATCATTGAAAATCAGAGAAAGGAGGTCCCTCAGCCACTGAAATCCCAATATTCTTAATCAATATGTCTTAAATAGAATTTAAGTCGCTTTGTTTTAAAACATATTTTTTGTTCAGTCTTATATTTGCTCTAATTATCCATTAATGTAAAAGAAGTGCCATCTGAGGGGTGCCTTTTTATCATTCAAATAAAATGATATTTTGTCTATTTGTTTTTCTTCCTTTATTAAAAAAATAAAAGTGTGTGCGTTTATCAAAATTCAATTTGAAAAATTACCATATAATCGTGAAACGGTCTAACACACAGTGTGTCCATAAGTCACGCATCAGAGGAAAATACATTTATGTTGTTTATTTTTATTTTGTTTTATTTATTTTGTTCGAAATGATTTCCACCAATCTCAAAACATGTTTGTAACGAAAAAGCAGGTTTCTTTGAATGTTCCTCAACATATTTAGCCTGATGGAGACATAAATAAATAGGCATTGCTTATGTTTCTATGATGCATGACTTTATGGACACCCTGTGTGTGTGTGTGTGTGTGTATATATATATATATATATATATATATATATATATAGACGCTATTCTGCGAAAGCGTTTCAATAAATAAAATTTATCATATAAAACGTATAACGTATACAAATTTTTATAAGATTTGAGACTTGAATTTCTCGCCACACGACCATCACTGCGTTTGTTCGAGTAGAAACGAGACTATTCCCATTGAAATCTCTTTTGCAGAAGTCAGCAGAAGGAGACTTGCAGGAGAATTCGCGTATGAACCATGAATATTTGAAAGGAAGGGGCGAAAATAAAAACTCAAAATACATAAATACTGTACAGTTAAATAAATAAATCTTTTCGTACGTTTATTGCAGTTTTAAACGAATTTAATACTGTGCGTTTTTATATTAATTAACAGTGAAAAAATTCAGTTAACGTGAGAATATTTTCAAAATCAGTGTATAAGGGGCACGAGTAATATATATATTACTGGCCAAAATTCTGGACACTCATTTTTCGTGATTTTTTTTATTAAAGTCGAGTATGGTTAATTAAATTCTAATTTTAATTTTTTTTGGTAGAAAAAGTGTTTATTATGCATTCCTTATACGATTAAGCATAATTTTATAAAAAATAAGCTGGAATATATGTACAAACAATGAAAAGGTATACGTCATTGGAAGTATTGCCTCAGTCCCTGTGTCAATTGTAATGATCAATCGGCGATAAGTCACGCTATTTCACGTAGCCAATCAACATCAAATCACGCCACTTATGATGAACAATCAGCATCAAATCATGCCACTTATGATGAATAATCAGAAAACAGTAATTTGGCAGCTGCATTTCATTGTGTTATTGTTAAGTTGCCGCGCGAATAACAAAGTCTCCTTCTCCTCTTTATCCCTTCATATTACTGTCACTGTTGGTCATGTCCCCTCATATTAGGAAACACTGGACACCATCTAAGCGAAGAAAAGCTGTAACCCTTCGAGAAGAAGGTTACACATTTGAACAAATAGCCAAAAGACTCACAGATGGGGCAACAAAATCTGGAGTAAGAAAGGTTTGCCAACGCTTTCAAGATCTTGGTATAGTCAAAACTGCCGAAAGAACTGGAAGAAGAAGTAAGACAAGTGAACAGGACAACAGGCGTATTGTTAGATTATCCCTAACTGATCGTCGGAGGACATCAAAGGAAATAATGCATATATTAGAAACAAGTGGTGTCAGCATAAGTGACAGAATTGTAAGGTGTAGGCTTTTTGACAGTGGACTTAAAGCAAGAATACCTAGAAAGAAACCATACCTGAATGCAGTTCAGAGAAGGAAACGCCTTCTGTGGGCAAGAGAACACAAAGGATGAACATTAGAAGACTGGTACAATGTAATATGGAATGATGAGACAAAGATTTTTGGAAGTGAAAGAGTGAAATGTGTGCGACGCAGACTAGCAACTATGAAGCATCCTATCAGCGTTATGGTGTGGGAATGCATGTATGGATGGGGTGTTGGATGCATTCAAATTATAAATGGAATTTTGAATGCTAAAAAATACCAAGAAGATATTTTGGAAAAGAAGTTACTCCCCTCAATTCAGGATATGTTCCCACACAATTCAGATGGAGCAATCTTTGAGCAAGACAGTGCTCCTTGTCAGTGTTGTCACACAGCAAAATCAAGTATGAAATGGCTTAAAGACCATAAAACCAAAGTGTTACAATGGCCTGGCAATATTCCAGACCTTAATCCCATCGAAAATTTGTGATCAAAACTCAAGAAACTGGTAGCAAAGTATAATCCAAGCAACAAAATGGAGTTGATTGAATCTATCATGAAGGCCTGGTTCAGAATCATCAACCCAGATGATTTAAAGCATCTAATTGATTCAGTGCCAAGAAGAATCGATGCAGTCATCAAAGCAAAAGGTTATCCAACTAAATACTACCATAAAATATGTTTTTATATATCTGTACTTTCTGAATAAAAATATGATTTTAGCTTGTTTTTTATATACCTATGTGTTTTAGTTCAAGAAAATGTCATAGTAACTGTTTGATTGAAACAAAAATATTTATCTTCATATAAAATATATTAAAGAACATTAAAATATGCCTAAAAATTCAATACTAAATAGTTTATGCGCAGCAAAGATCAGAAAAGCGAAATGGTCTGTCTCTCTATAAAAAGTGTCCAGAATTTTGGCCACTAGTGTATAAATAAAGTTTGTTTAAAACGTATCCGGACTGATGCGATTATAGACAGAATATGGTACTTACAGAGGAAGTGTTCCTAGTGAGGGGGAACAGAACGTTATGTCTGGGGAGGAGTTTGAGCATCCTGCTTGATGTGGTATGTGTGTATGTTCTTCTGTATTGTTAAGAATGAAGAGGCTGTTTAGTTGTGTGGCTATGTTGGCGCCTCTGGTGTTGCTTTGGTTGTGCAGGTACCAACTAGTGTCTTTAGCATTAAAGTCTCCTCCTAAGATGACATTAGTGAGAGAGGCCAGATTATGTAACTGCGGATTGTAATTGGCTGGCACCTGAGGTGAACTATCTGGTGGGATGTAAATGTTGATTAGTGTGGTGTTGTGTTTTGCGCGTGTTTTAATGTTAACTGCCTGTATTTCTAACGTGTTATCTGCTTGGATTGTGTTTGTAATGTTTTGGATGGCATCAGTGTAGCTAATGCTCTTATGTATGTAAGTGATGAGTCCACCCCCGTTACTCCCAGTACGATCTTGACAGATCGCCGTGAAGTCAGAGATGGTGGGTGTTTTGTGTGTGCGTTTCAATTTTGTTTCTTGTATAAGTGCTATGTGAATGTTTTATTTGTGTACGAATTCCCTAAGCTGCATGATTTTGTTTGTGAGGCCATCTACGTTGTACTGTAATATGTTAATATTATACTTCTGTATGAGTCTCATGGTGCTATTGTGTCTATGTCTTTGTGTATGGTGACATGTGTAAGTTGTAGTGGGGCCTGGATTAGTCTTAATGTCGCTGGAGAGTAAGAGTAGTCCGGGGAGCACGCAATTGCCCCTCACTAGCAACACATACACACCGGAGAACAGAAAAACAATTGTCATCAGACCACCTGCCCATCATCATTACAACACGTTCTACACTCTGCCCCAACAGCCTTCGGCACACTTACAGAAATTACAAGAAAGCTGATTGGAAACAGTTGAAAATACAGACTGAAGAACAATTCACCACATTAAACAGCACACCCATCATAAACATCAATACAACACTCAAAACATTTAATCAGATCATCAATAATGCAAACAAATACATACTTGAGGGCAACATTAGGAAATACAACCCAAATTACACTAGAGAAATAGCCCACCTCGTAACAACCTCAAATATAACACACAAACACCACACACACAGGAACATAAAACAGCAGATACAACAGCTCAACACAGAAATAAACAACAAACTCAAAGAAAAACAAACAGAAAAATTTAGGGAATTCATAACAACACTAAACCACTCCACAGATACATCCAGGCTATACAAGACTATAAACAGCGTTACCCACTCTAACAGCGGCATTCACACCTCACACGCGGCTATCTGTCGCAGCCAAAATAATATCCCAACATATACAGTTATACACAACAAGCTTACATTCTAGTTAATCACTACGCAAAGATAAGTCACTTAAGCAAGAGACAACAACCAGAAACACGCAGACAGACAAATAGCCAGGCACAAAAAAACCTACAGACTCGACACGACCATTACACCCTTCAATACAGACCAGACCACCAAGATCATCAAAAACATTAAGAATTCGAAGGCTACTGGACCAGACAACATATCTAACATACACCTTAAACACTTGGGCCCACAGGGAATACTAGCTCTCACAAATATCAGTATATATTCATACCAACACTGTATTATTCCTGACATATGGAAACAAGGTAAAATTATTACACTACTCAAACCAAACAAAAATCCAACAGAACCAGCTTCCTATAGACCCATTACTTTACTATGCACACCTTCCAAAGTAACAGAAAGACTAATCTTACAAATCACCAACCCACACATACCACTATCGCATACTCAACATAGATTCAGACCTCACCACTCAACCACGACATTACTCGCTAACCTTACGCAGCACATCATGGATGGCATCAACTCCAGACGACCAGCTGAACGTACACTATTAGCAACAATAAACATTAGTAAAGCATTTGATGCTATCCCACGCTTCCCTCTCATAAACAAAATACTCAACACAAACATGCACAATAACACCAAAAGATGGCTGAGCAACTATCTTTCAGGAAGATACATGTCACATTTAATGGCAAGTCATCCAAAAACAAGTTTTTTTCCGAACGGGTTCTCTCAAGGCTCTGTTCTCTCACCAACACTGTTCAACTTATGCATGCATGACATTCCAACACCCATAGATAACAAGCTTACCTTAGCATCATATGCAGATGACATCACTCAACATCCACCCACAACAACATCGACACCGCTACAAATAACCTACAAACATACATAAACAGTATACAAGACTGGCTCACACACAATAGACTCAAAGTAGCGCCCACAAAATCAACCATCACCTTGCTTACAAGCAACACAAAAGAACACCAGATAACTCCACAGCTTACACTAAACAACACCAACATTCCTCACACTCACAGGACCAAAATACTTGGGGTCACATACAACACATCATTAT
>JAJOZX010001616.1:392500-400000 GCA_023014485.1 Bathynomus jamesi
TCCAGTTTTTCTTATAGTAATTTTCTGGTATTGCTGTCTGTGCAAGTAATTGACTTCGAAGCTACTCTCTTTCTTTTGCAGAATATTGTCCGATTTTACCTCGAAAAAATTTCTCTTTCCTTTTGGAACATATTTTTCTAAATTGTTTTATCCTCTAAAACTGTTTTCCACTCTATTTGGGCCATGTAGGATCTGATTTCTTTCTTGGAGTTTAGGTTAAAAATTTCAAATTTGGTTTTCTTCAGTATGAGCGTTTTCTTTTCAGGTTGTCGCCATATTAGTTGATATCTCGATTATGTTGTGGTCTGAGATAATAGTTGGGGGTTATTTTTATATCATCAATTAAGTTGGTGGTGTTCGTGAATACCAGAGTTAGGCACTTATTTTTTCTGGTGTTATCTGTTATCTCTTGTGTTAACATAAATTTGTTTGTTAAAGTTATCAAAACTTTTGCTTGTTCCTGCTCTTCTCTTGTGAGTTGTGACCCCCTTGTCCTATTATATTATATTATATTAGTATTATATTGGGGGATGGGGAATTTAAGAACTCCATTACGCTTCTGATATCAGGAATGACATCCGAGAATTTTGCAGTTGGAGTGTTCGAAAGTCTGTAGATGACTATTAGTATCACGTTTAGTTTCTCTAAAGGCTGCATGAAACTGGTTAATTTACTTATTATTGTTTCTGCCATATGACTCTTAAGTATGTCTTAAGTATGTCTTAAGTATGCCTTAAATACGTGAAATGAATGAATGATGCAAACCCACAAGGAAAAAGAAAAATAATTCCAAGGTCTTTCGTGTATTCAGAAGTACACCTCGTCAGGGAATGTCATTCCATGACAAGGTGTACTTCTGAATATACCAAAGGCCTTGGAATCATTTTTCTTTTTCTTTGTGGGTTTGCATCATATATATATATATATATATATATATATATTATATATATATATATCAGGGTGGGAGGAAAGTCTTTAAGGACTTTATACATACAAATAATTTGTTAATATAAATAAATTCCAATGATATCGCTGCAGTGTATGCGATACAAATGACCCTAGGCCAGAACAGGAAAGGCCTAGACTCCAGCTCCAGTCAGTGCTATGTCAGTAAGGATGGAATACAGCAATGGAAAAACGGTATCTTGCTTGTATCGTGTGCTATTTCTTATAATAATTGTAAAGAAAGTTTCCGTTTATTTCAAGAAAAATATAATAAACCACCACCAAATGCAACCATTCTTCGATACTGGAAGCTCAAACGTTTGGAAACAGGAAGCATGGTAAAAGATCGTCCAAGAAGCGAAAGGGGAGTAACGGCGACAGGAGACAACAACAAAGAAAATGTCCTCGCCTCTTTTCAAGTCGATCCAAGAACGTCAACGAGAAGAGTCGCACTGGAATTGGGTATTTCCAAATTTTCAGTAGCAAAAATATTGAAATCACAGGGGTACCATGATTACAAACCCATTTACTCTCAGCTCATAATACGACGATGATTCTGATAGACGGCTGTAGTTTGCTGAAACAATGAGACAAAAGTTCAACAGTGATCCAGATTAGCTTCGAAAGGTCAAATTTTCAGGTGAATGTGTCTTCGGTTTAACGAGTAAAGGAATCAAACACAATGTTCACTAGTGGGCGAAAAAACCTAAAATACGATTGGGTAAACCCGTTAAAACTGCTACACTAAAAGTTTGAGCGTTGGCAAGAATTGGCTTTATGAACATGATGAAGCGCCGCCATATTACTCTGCAGCTGCCCGTGAGATTCTGGATACGAACGTTGAAGGAAGTTGGCTTGGACGGCGAGGTCTCATCGAGTGGCCAGCCAGATCACCTGATTTAACCCTATGTGATTTCTAGCTTTGGGCTTATTTGCGTGACAAACTCTACACTCGTGGTTTCATCTATCCAAATGTGAATGCCCTTGGCTGCAGAATAGATGAACAACTGAAAGGGATCCCACTCAATATGTTCAGAAGAACAATGAAGAGTTTCACAGAGAGAATCCACAAATGTATCAGCGGACGGAGAACTCTTTGAAGATTAAATTATGATTTAACAAAATATTTGTATGAATAAAATTCTTATGGACTTTTTGTTTGATTTGTTTCATCATTTGAACACTTATCTGTATAATGTTGTTAACTAAAGAGTTGTATGTATAAAATCCTTAAAGACTTTTCTCTCACCCTATATATATATATATATATTTTTTTTTTTATATATATTTTTTTTTTCCAGGAATGCCGTGCGAAAATAGTCAGGATTACTCTTACCAATTAGCTCGTGATAAGAGCCTCATAAACGGGCATACGTTTTCCTTCTCCTTTCCTCATTTTCTCAGCATCTTCTCCCTCTCCTTTCCCCATTTTCTCATCATCTTCTCCCTCCCCCTACCCCATTTCCCTCTGCTTGGATACCAAGATACTACTGGACCAATTAAATTTTACAGCGAAGCATACATAGTGTTTATATACACGGTGTCCCAGAAGTCTGGACTCATAGGGAAAATGGACATTATATTTTTAAAGTGAAACAAACACATTTCTAATGTCAATTTTATGTATTTCAGGAAAGAAAATACCTTGATGGCTCAGTATACCAATCAAGAGGTGGAACTGGTATTGTTACATGTTTCCAGTAAAAGCCAGAGGGAGGCATGTTCCTGAAATAATTGACATGCCTCCCTCTATGAGGGTATTTTTTTTCCTGAAATATGTAAAACTTACATTAGAAATGTTTTTGTTTCACTTTAAAAATATAATGTATATTTTCTCTATGAGTCCAGACTTCTGGGACACCCTGTATATTCCATAAGCATACATCTCCTGTTTTGAGTTTTCACTATGAATTTATCGCTTTCCTTGTTTTCTACCATCTTAAATAAGGCTGTTCTACATCTCTACATCGCAGTGGAGTAATGAATTTTTCGGACATTCGCAATTAGAGCAATTATCAACACACGTACTGCAAATGACGTTCTCAGTAGCTCATTACAAACATTTACGACGAGGAAAAGCTTCTCGAAAACTCCTTTGATGTAAAGAGAACATCCACAGAACAATTTCGAGTTTTGAGAAATGAAAGCTAATTAAAAACGAAAGGATGAAATCGATCACGAAGGAAAGAACAAAAGTCGATTCTGAAGCAGCGAATTCGAATGCAGATGTTCCTCCAAGAATCAGATGCAGTTTTTGATTACTTTCCGCTATTTATTTGCTTTTTTTTTTATTAATTTTTGTATGTAAATTCTCTCTCTCTCTCTCTCTCTCTCTCTCTCCTCTCTCTCTCTCTCTCTCTCTCTCTCTCTCTCTAATCTAGTCTAATGATTTTCCTTATTTCTGAAAAATTATTTCAAGATTTGGGGAACCATTTTTTTTATTAAAGAACCCCTAAATCACACTGAAAAAAAAGGATACTGAATCCGTGAATTGCGTGCATCAGGAATGAATGAGAGCTATAAACTGTCCTACTATGAAAAATTTTCTTACATTTCAATAAAAGCAGAAAACTCATAAAACAATTATTAAAAAACTCAGACGTGATGTGAAAAACATTATTATTATCGTTAGTAGTCGTAGTAGTAATAGTAGTAATAGTAGTAGTAGTATCCCTTGACAACTGTAGTACAAAAACAAGTCAAGAATAGCTTTATGCCAAACAAAAACACTGTCTCCTTCCTTTATTATTTTTTCTTATAAAAAAGATGTTTTGGAGATGATGTGAAACACGTCATCAAACGGAAATTCATTGTTTTACTTGGAATATCTTCATTGATTTTCTTTTCATATAATTTTTCTGTGTCCAATATGAGACCGCGAACATATTGAACACTTTAAATGAACTGAGACACTCTCTAAATAAAGGCTGCCATACACGATCCAATTTTTCTTCAAACTTCAAACATAAGTTGACAAAGTTGTCTAAAATTTGAAAGTGCCCATTGACGTGCAAACATAAGTTGTTTCAAACCTCAGTTCCTTTCACTCAGTAACACAGTGAAGATGTCTGTGTCTAAGGAATAATTACATGCTATTGGTATTGCTGTTGCATTGAAAGTAATATATATATACATATATAATTAATTAATTAATTAATTAATTAATGCCTTCCTTATTTTATATTTTTACAGTTTCCTTCAACTACAAAAGAGTAGGAAAGTATCGCAAAGGAGTTTCAAGAGAAATAGAATTTTCCGAATTGTTTGGGTGCTGTTGATGGAAAGCATGTACGCATACACACTAGTGATGTAGGTCACATCTGCATCCGCATCCGCGGAACATCCGCACATTTTCTCTCATCCGCATCCGCGTCCGCATCCGCACTTTGGACTGCGGATGTCGTGCGGATGTGGACCGTTGAGATAAAACGTCCATTAATAAGCGGAAATTATCAAATTCTACTATATTAATAGAACTAGTTCATTGTGCGCAAAGTGATGCAAGCGACAAGACGAGAGGCTGTTCTTGTATGAAGTTACTCTCTTGCAACCTACTTAGATCCACGTTACAAAGCTAAGTTATTTTCACCTAGTACATTAGAACGAGTGAAATCATCACTTGACAAAGCAGTTGAAGAGCTTCAATCTCTTGAATCTGTCGCTTCGCCACCCACCAAAAAATAAAAGTTTCAGTGACAGAACCAACACCTTCAGCAAGCAAATCTTCACAGAATCTGTCTCTCAGTTTCTTGAGTCAAGCAGCAATGAACGAGACCTACGCGATGTCAAAAGATGTAGTTTAAAAATGATCGAGAGCTATCACCAAGAAAAACGCCTGCTGCATGTGACAATCCTATTAGTTGGTGGAAAAATACGCAGAATATCTATCCATACTTGAGTAAACTTGCAAGGAAACATTTAGCCTCTCCTCCAACAAACGTACCAAGCGAGAGATTATTTAGCAGTGCTGGATTAATATATGATGAAAAGAGAAACAGACTGGCAGCAGAAAAGGCAGAAAAATTAATGTTCCTTAAGCATAACCTTCCTATAATTAAGTTTGAACATTAAACGATGAACATCTTAGTTTACTTTATTTTAATTACTCATTTTATAAATATGCCTAATAAAACTTTAAACTTAATATAAATAGTTATCAAGCTAATTAAATCTCTTTCTATAAGGGTGGAGGTTGGGAAAGAGGTCGGTGGGGTGCATTTGAGTTGGGTTCACGTCCCGCATCCTGGTAACACAATTATGGTTTCTAATTGTGGCTGAAACTCAACAAAATATAACGAATTTATTTGCAGATGAATTCACTAATTGATTTCTATATTAGTTAGATGCTTGATTATTATTTATATGTTTCAGAGAAAAGTACAGCAATTATTGTACATTAATCAATTATACTACATTATAGCTACAGCTCTCTCTATATAATAACTTATTATATACGTTAAACACAACAAATCTCGAATATATCCTAAAAAATAACGAAAATGTAGACATCCGCATCCGCATCCGCGGATGTTGAAATCACAATCCTCATCCGCATCCGCGGATGTGAAAAAATGACATCCGCTACATCACTAATAACACCCTCCCGTATCTGGATCATTCTATTGGAATTATAAAAATTACAACAGCGTGGTTTTGTTTGCCATAGCTAATGCTAATTACGAATTCATCCTTTGTGATATAGGAACCAATGGCCGTGTTTCAGACGGAGGTGTTATTGATAATGCATTGATAATGCATCTGACATGTGGTAAACTGCACATTCCTCCTGATAGAGCACCTGCAAATAGTGTCAATCCTCTTCCCTATGTGTTCATCGGGGATGACGCTTTTGCATTGCGTTGCGATTTCCTGAAACCTTTTGCAATGAAAGACCTAAACTACTCGCCTCGGGTTTATAACTACCGCTTGTCTAGAGCTAGGAGGGTTATTGAAAATGTTCTGGGGATAAGAGCCACGAGGTTTCGTATTTTTCATACAGATATAAACCTAGCATTACAGCGAGATAAGCAAGTTGTGATGACGTGCGCTGTTCTTCACACTTTTTTTGCTAGAAATTGTTCTCTCACCTACACTCCTGACAAAATGTTTTATGCAGAAAGATACAAATACAGGCGAAATACAAGCAGAAATATTGCCGGATCCAAATATCGTAATTGGGTTGGAAAGAGGACACTATAGAAACTACAGTAACTCAGCCAAAGAAGTTCGTAATTCATATATGAATTACTTTTTGACGAATGGATCACTGCCATCATGGCAAGACCGCATTGTGAAATGGAGAACAGTTATTGTACTAAATAAAGTTTACATAAATGACGCTTTTGTTTTCATTTGGTCACTTTGTATTGGCATATTCTTTATAATTTTTTTAATTTAGCGCCTATCAAAATAATAAAGAATTCGATGTGTGTGTGTATATATATATATATATATATATATTATATATATATATTGTGTGTGTGTGTGTGTGTGTGTAAATTTTAGTATCAATAACAGTGGATTTTTATAAGTTTCCTATCAGGTAAATTAAAACGTACCTCACTTGTGGACCATTCCAAATTGGAGAAGCTCTCTCTCTCTCTTGCCATTTCTTGATTAGTTAAGAATTCCAGATTCATAAAATACCACAGACTGGGTTGATAAATATCGTCTGCACCAACGCCTGATTTCATTGATATTTTCACTTTTTTCATTTCTTTGCGAAATACTGTTCTCAAAGAATTTATTCTTTTTGCCAATGTTTCTTTGGTTGCGTTTTCATCCACTTCTTTATATTTCTCAACTAATTTATCGTAAGCGACGTTTTTTGTGTGTTTATTAGAATAATTTTTACTTGATAGCTTCCATAAACATTGATTTGCTTTATAAATTTCAATGAATTCCACAATAAACTCTCTACTTAACACCCGCAAATCACACGTATTCAATTTGCTATACAACCCAACGACACCCTGGCTGCCTACATATGAGACAAGTTTGACGTTTGGACACACACGATACACTTTCTCTATCAATATATTTAGCTCCGCCCAAAACTTTCTGACCACAACAGACTTGCTTCAAATCAAACTTAGGTTTGAAGTTTGAGCTTGAATGCCCCGCTAACGATCTAATAAGCTTGTCAATTTATGTTTGAAGTTTGAAGTATGAAGAAAAATTGGATCGTGTGTGGTAGCCTTAATATCAAACATTTCTGTTGATCAATCACCATTGGGCCGTACTCGAGAAAAGCGGACCAACGACATCGAATCGACGTGACATAATATCGACAAGTTATTGTGGGTTATATTAAGTTAAATTAGGTTAGGTTTAGTTAGCATATGTTAGGTTAAGCTTAATTACCGTAAGTTACGCTTAGTGATGCGAGTCGTTTTTTATTGTGTCGTTTTTTTTTTTTTCGTTTTTTTTTTTAAAACGAAGATAGTCTGTTTTTTTTTTGTTTTTTTTGTTTTTTATTGTTTTAAACTTTTCCATATTTTTTCTTCCTTTAATCTAATAAGTATATTAGTATTACCTATAATTTACTATACTACC
>JAJOZX010001616.1:405000-715000 GCA_023014485.1 Bathynomus jamesi
TTCAGAATTCCCAACTGGGGATTTAGTGATAAAAGAAAATTCAATTTCCCACTGCTTTCTAAATTTTCTGGAACTATCATAATTCACTTTCCATGTTTTGGACAATGACATTTTAAATCATAAACCCTAAGTTAAATAAATAAACACACATAATTGCTTTTAAGTGAAATAAACTCAGAATTAAACGAGTCACAATGGGGCCTAAGTTAACAAACTGAGGAATGACCAATCATTTTGTAATTACTGTGTAGCAACTATACTAAAATAAAAGTAACCAAAAATAAATATTCATAATTTATATAGTCTTAGTGACAGGTTTACTAAATAGAAGGAGCAAATATTAATTTCTACATCCATTTATGATGTCATATTGATGAAATTCGGAATAACCTATACAAATAAGCCAGTAATTGGCAGAAATTAAGCCAAATTTTACTTTTACGCCAGGAGATATTTTCTTAAGCCAACCACCTTCAAAGTAAGCCAAAAGTTCTGAGTTTGGCTTCGAAAAGAGCCAAATGGCAACCCTGCTGATGAAGATGCTCCTTGAACTGTAACGACTTGCCGGCGCTCACTAAGGAAATTATATGCCCATTTCCCTACTTTTCCTTTTATTCCCATATATTTCAATTTATGTATTATGATTCCATGGTCACATTTATCGAACGCTTTGGCAAAGTCTGTGTATATTACATGATATTTAGTTTTCGTTACTTTCAAGTGCATCAATAATGTTGCTATAGTGTTCCATTAGTTGTGATAGGCATGATCTGCCTGACCGTAATCCATGTTGGTTATCATTATATATCGGGTGGCCCAAAAAAAACGCCTTGAGAGTTGAACATCAATAACTTCAAAAATATGCAGTTCACACTTCCAAAATTTACATAACTTTTACCTCAATCTATTGGTAAGTCATTATAAAAATTTTACACATCCGCATAAAATACTTTTTCCACAGCTGAGGGAACAATGAGGTATGGTGAAAAAAACGAATATCCTAAATCCTAAATGTGTATAGCTGTACCTGACAACTATTCTAAGACTTCTAGTAGTTTCCTTAGCCTATTGATAATCTGTTAATCTCTGAAAAACGTCAGATGATATAGGCTACGCCCATTTTAAATACTGTTTTTTAAACGGTGATTGAAAGTGTTTCTTGGAAAAAAGATGGACTGGAGCAAGAATTTTGAGGGAATTTCCAGGAATAACTTGTAATGTTACGTCTGTGAATAGAATAATTAAAAAACTTAAAGCAACCGGTTCGACAGCACGGAAGCGTGGAAGTGGTCGGCCTAAAACAGCTTACACTCAAGACAATATAGCAATGATCGAAATGATGAGCCTCTGCTCTCAGAGGAAAATTGCAAGAAATTTACGTATTGGTCGAAGTTTCATACAAAGCATGCAGAGAACGGTAGGACTTAAAGCATTTAAAAGGATCCGTGTTTCAAGACGTGACAGCAATGTAAGAGCTAAAAGAAGAATTCGTTGTAGAAAATTGCTTGATAGATTTTCGTCCAATGATGTTAAAAAAATAGTTTTTACAGATGAAAAAGATTTCACCATCGAGATTGCTCGAAACTCCTGGAACGATGTTGTTTATGGTCGGCGTAAGAAAGACATTCCTCCACCGAGACTTTACCACCAGACAAGTTGGTTTTCCAAAAAAAATCATGGTATTAGCAGGTGTATCGTGGAATGGAAAGAAGAAAATTCATTTCATTTTAGAAAATAAAAAATTAATTCAGAAACCTACGTAAATCTCTTAGAGGAGAATCTTTTGCCTGATTGTCGGCGTCTGTATTATGGAAACGATTTCATACTCCAACAAGATGGTGCTACAGCTCATAATAGCAAGTTTACACAAGATTATCTACAACAGAATGTAGTCAACTTCATTGGAAAAAACGACTGGCCCCCGCGATCACCTGATTGGAATCCCATGGATTATTGCATGTGGAGCACTCTTGCAGAGATTTATGAACGCCAAACAGAAAAGGTTACAGAAATGCAATTAAAGGAAAAATTACTCGAATGTTGGGACAAAATAACATTAGCAGAAATCAGAAAATGTATCATGTCGTGGAAGAAAAGGTTAAGATTAGTTTGTAAGCAGGACGGCGGACATATTGATCATATTTGTTGATAAGATGCGAATAATAAAATTTTTTCAGTTTATTATATTCGTTTTTTTCACCATACCTCATTGTTCCCTCAGCTGTGGAAAAAGTATTTTATGTAGCGGTCTGAAATTTTTAGGATGGCTTATCAATAGATTGAGGTAAATGTTTTGTAAATTTTGGAAGTGTGAACTGCATATTTTTGAAGTTATTGATGTTCAAATCTCATGGCGTCATTTTTGGGCCACCCGATATATATATATCTTCGAATAATTCTAATATGGATACTTGGGTATTTAGAGCTCCCACGATGAATAACGGCCTATCCTTTTTAACATATACTGTATATATATAGTGTCCCCCCAAAAAAAATGTTTATATAGTGTCACCCCCCAAAAAAAATATTATTTTTATATATATACAGTATACATTAAATGCCTAGTAGGGTTTAACAACGAAATATGTGCAGCAGATTTGCAAATACAGTTTCCTGGAATTTAAAAAAAAATAAGTCAAAGAGCGAAACATACAAATATCATTTATTTGTCTTTGAAGAAACGCATCAAAAGCAAAGAAAATTCAAATGAAAATGTAAAACAGTTTGATTTATGTTCTCTCTCTTTTTGCACATCAACACGATCATTGTTCTTTACGAATGAAAATTTTTCTTTCAACGAATAAAACTCCATCCTCAGGGAAGCCTAGTAGTAGAACACTTATAAAGGTGCTAAGTTCGAGTTTCATTTCGGATTTCAGTGACTAAGGTTGGGTAGTGGTTCGATCACCACAAAAAGCTGTAGGACTGTTCTTAAATGTTACAGAGCAGCTTAAACAAACCAAAATATTATTATTATTATTATTATTATTATTATTTTTACTACAGTTTTGTTACCATGTATTCACTTTTAAGTGTCTAATGAAAAAAGGTTAGATGTTTATCCTTAAATAGTTTGCTAACAATGAAGTTGTAGGCAGCCATTAAAAAATAAAACTATAAACTTTGAAATTCATCATTCATAAAATATGACCACGTAAAACGGATTTGTGAGCTATATCACCTCCAATTTCTCACTCAGCGAAAGTTTCTTAATATTTATTTGAAAATTTTCAAGTTTTAAACACGTAAAAAGCGCCTCAACGACAGAATTAATCTCGGTGCGAAGTCAAGACAGAATAGTAACTTGAATGCGAGACTATAGGCCTCTGCTGAGACCAAGATTAGTTTAATGGCTATTAAACCCAATAAGTTCTATTCATGTTCATTGATCTATCTATTTATTGATCGGTATAGAGCAGGGGTATCCAACACGCTCGCCAATCGACACATGTGGCGAATTGACGATTAGCTTGTGGCGAATGGCTTTTGAGTTCATGAAAGATCCTTTGCATTTTGACATTTTTAGTGCGCAAAAACGACGGAACTTGCCAACCTATTTCATTTGGAAAGACGTCATTTAGAAATGGATGTCCTTTCGCTTCAAAACAAAATGGGCCAGCCACAAAAAAAAGAATCCGCCGTCCAGTTTTGGACTCGGCTTTTGGGGAAAAAAGTTATAATGTTATATGTTATAATGTTTCAGACCAACAAAGACCCTAGGATCCACTCATGGCTGGTCTACCTAACTGTGTTCGTAATCGTGTATTGTGTATGTCCTCCGTGGTGGCGGAGGGGACCTACAATTTTACGTGGGTTCCGAACCACAAGAACATAAGAAATTTATGTAAAAACTGCCGGTAAATTGGCAACGACCAATTTTTACGAAACTAAATAATTATCAATTTAAAACTAATTAATTATCGATTTAAAACTAAAGATAGAATCTCTGGATCCAGAGGATCAAGTCATAATAGACTACTATCCACAAATATGTTACACTCTATATCTATTTATAACGGACATGCAAATATATCAGATCCAAAGAATCCAGTCAATTTCATTACGGTATCCATCAAGTCACGGTCCATATCGATTGCGGACCAAGTCAAAATTTACAACCATATACATTACAATATATACACTTACGAGGAAAAGTGTAGGTGTGGCTGTAAAGACTGTACAGTAATGTAGAAATGTGTGTGCACCCATTTGGGTCTCCCATTTAAAGGTGTTTGTGGGGCAAGTGAAGATCATGAGTTTTTCAATACCTCACAGTACTATGGGGGGCACCGCTCGGCAGAGGAATCTCTTTAAATGGGGTGTGTAAGGACAGAGAGTATCCCCTAACCCAAGACGCTGCCTCCCTATATCCCACAACACTTGTGTTGAGCTGTGGGATCTATCCCCACAAAGCCTTAATTTTACTACCTTAAACTATACCCTTTCTATCAACATGCGTCTAATCGATTTTTAAACATGTTTATAGACGTGCTACTAATTACTTCTACCGGCAAACTATTCCAGCTATTTACTATTCTATGCGTAAAAAAGTTTTTCGCAACTGCTGTCTCGAACCTTCTACTTGTCAACTTACACCCGTTATTTCTAGTCCTATTATATTGAGATATTTCGAAAAAGCTATCTCTATCTACGTTATCAAACCCATTCATAATTTTGAAAACCTGGATTAGATCACCCCTTAACCTCCTAGTCTCGAGTGTAGTCAATTTTAACTCCTTAAGCCTATCCTCGTACGACTTTGACCTAAGCGACGGAATCATCTTAGTTGCTCGTCTTTGAACTCTTTCGATTTTGTCTATATCTTTGCGCATATGCGGATTCCAAAATTGGACCGCGTACTCCAAATGGGGTCTAACTAATGATTTATAAAGAGGAACTATAATATCGCGCGATTTGTACTCAAAATTTCGAGCTATAAAACCTAACACTTTGTTCGCCTTATTGACCGCTGCTGTACTTTGTTTCGCTACTTTTAAATCACCAGTGACTATAACTCCTAAATCTTTTTCCTGCTCTACGCTTGTTAAATCTTTCCCTGACATACTATACGCAAAATTACCGTTACGCGAACCTATATGCAAAATTTTGCACTTATCCACGTTAAATCTCATTTGCCATGTGACTGACCAATCAACGATTTTATTCAGATCTTCCTGAATTTTACCTCTATCTTCGTCATTAATCGCCCTACCACCCAGCTTCGTGTCATCCGCAAACTTTGAAACTGTACTGACTAGGCCGACATCTAAATCGTTAATATATATAAGAAAAAGCAAGGGGCCCAATACAGAACCCTGAGGAACGCCACTCGCTACATTAGCCCAACACGACTCCGCTCCATCAACGACCACCCTCTGTTTCCTGCCTCGCAACCACTCTTCTAGCCAATTTATTACTACACCCCTGATTCCATGAGCCTTAGTTTTTTCAATGAGTCTTTTGTGCGGCACGGTGTCAAACGCTTTTTGAAAATCTAAATACACTACATCAACCGCCCGATGTCTATCGTAAACGTCAACCACGCTTTGGAAAAATTCTAAAAGATTAGTTAAGCAAGATTTGTTTCGCCTAAAACCGTGCTGCGTATTTCTAACCAGATTATGCACTTCTAAGTGTTCGACTATACGATCCCTAATTATTGATTCCAGTAGCTTACCTACAACAGACGTTAAACTGATTGGCCTATAATTTCCCGCCGCACCTTTATCGCCTTTCTTAAAGATAGGTGTTACGTTTGCTAACTTGAAATTATCTGGTACGCACCCCTCAGAAATAGACGCATTAAAAATCTTTGTTAGCGGCACAACAATGCTATCTTTTAATTCTTTTAGTTGTATGGGATATATGGAATCCGGACCCGGTGATTTACGCGTTTTCATTTTATCAATATAGCGCATTACTTCCCCTTCACTAACGACAATATTATCCAAAATATTACCATTATCAAAAGGTATTATGTCTATGACCGTAGGGATATTCGTTACATCTTCTATAGTAAAAACTGACGTAAAAAATTCGTTTAGCAAGGTAGCCATTTCCTTGTTTTCAGAGACTAGATCTCCATTTACATTTTTCAATGGACCTAAGACACTTTTTACTGGATTTCTATTATTGACGTATTGAAAGAATCGCTTGGGGTTTTCTTTACCGTCACGAGCTATGGAGATTTCAAATTCGCGCTTGGACTTTTTTATTACACTTTTCGCTTCACGCCTCAGAGATATGTAGTTGTTTCGTAACAACAAATTGTCTTTATCGCACTTATGTTGCCTATAAGCCCTATCTCTACTCTTTATAATGTCTCCTACTCTAGAAGTAAACCACAAGGGCTTGTTGTTTACTTTCGCACGCTTAATTTTGTACGGTACACATTCCTCATTTATAGTCCTAAATACCGTTGAACGATTCCCACATTAGTTTTGCGTTGGAGTTCCCCATTACGTTTTCCCAATTGACGTGTGAAAATTTATTTCGAAATTTACTAAAGTCTGCGTGCTGGAAGTTAGGAATTTTAGTCGAGTTAGTTGGTTTCGAGTGACTTACTGAGAGGACAAACTCTACCATATTGTGATCGCTATTGCTCAACGGTTCTATTACTTGAAGATCAGTAATTAGCCTATCATCCGTAGTTATTACTAAATCTAAAATACTGTCCAACCTCGTAGGTTCCCCAACCTTTTGAATAAGAAAGCTATCCTCGAGAAAATTAACTAAACGATTACCTTCCGCGTCTCCCTGCATTGTATCGTAATTCACGTTGGCGCAATTAAAGTCACCCATAACTAAAGCCTGCTCACTACCGATTATTCTCTTTAGTTCACGATATAACGCTTCGTCCGTATCAGCTGTTTGATTTGGGGGCCTATATATAACCGCAACAAGAAGTTTGAAATCGTTCAATTTAAGTTCTGCTATAGTCGAATCTATCGGTTCTGGAATTGAGTGCTTTACTTCTATAACGTTCGCAATATTATCTTTGATATACAACATAACACCGCCTCCTCGCCTACCTATTCTGTTTTTAACAAAAAGTCTATAACCTTTAATTTGATACTCCCCTACAAAGTCACGTGTTTCAGTGCTAAGCCACGATTCATTTATCGCAATTAAATCATAGTCTTTACAAGCAATTAAAGAAAAAAATTCGTTTATTTTATTTCGTAGGCTACGAGCATTTAAGGATAGAACCTTCAAATTGTTTGTAATTGCGACACCTTCGCGAGCGCGGGGAAATTTGTGGAATTTACGCTGGGACCGTTCGAGTTACGGCAGCCTGAAAAGAAGAGACAGTATTATGAAATAGTCTTCCTAAACGCGCAGCTCCAACTCATTAAGATGAAGTCCATCTTCGAGGAACAAGTCCCTCCTGCCGTAGAAACTGTTCCAAAAATTTGCAAAATGCACTCCTTCCTGTTGGCAAAGAGACTTTAGGTTATTGTTAATATAGGTCGCCTTGCTGTAGAAATCGTTCGTTGGATAATTCGAGGAAGTATACCTGTTAAAACAATCTTATTAGTTTTCTCCTTTAATCGCTCTAATAAGTCCCTGTACCTAGCCAGCAGTTCTTCCGATCTAGAATTTAAAACGTTATTAGTACCGACATGAATAACATACGTTGTGTCCTCGGGGTACCGTCTGTAAAATGGTCAACACTATTAGTTATATCCTCCACCCTTGCACCAGGGTAGCAGTAACGGCGCCTACGACGAGGGTTTCTCCCACAGAATTCCTCGAGCTGCCCTCGAACAATGGAATCGCAACACCCAGTTCGTGGTGTTGCAGCTAGGGATTGCAAGATTGTTTTCGATCTTTGGTTCGACTTACCATTGTGAATCCACCTTTTCTGTAATGAGTCACCTGAAGTCAAAGTATCGCTCTAATTTGCTTGATGCCAATTTAGAGGCAGAGCTCAGATGTTCAATAAGTGAAAACATTATGCCTGATTTCACCCGGCTAGCGCAAGATAAAGACTGCCAAGCTTCACATTGAATTTTTAATATAGCTCATTGCATTGCTGTAATTTTTAATATTTGATGTTTTTACAATAAAGTTTATCCTAAACATATATATCATTGTTGTATTAAAGTTTTCCTTTTATATGTCCTTTTTGCTTCCATTTCTAACGTGTTAGTACACACAGTTTCACAATGTGGCGAATTTAGCTCGCTGATCGCCACACATGTGGCAAATTTAGCTCGCTGATCGCCACACATGTGGCGCACAACTAGAATTCCGTTGGATACCCCTGGTATAGAGTATATACTAATAAATTAGAATAGCACTAGATTAATTTTTCAGTAGTAAATTATTATTATTAATATTATGTGGGTAAAATATAATGAGAAACTCTTAAAATGTAACAGGTTTAAATTCTTTTGTGATTAAAAGGCATACACCGAGAATGTAGGCACCATAGAAAAACATTCAATTTATATCGCACCGCTTTTTTACAGGGAAAGACGTGTTGCCCTGGAGGCAGTGAGATTTTGTATCATGCATAGTCAATTTTTTCAGTTGAAGTTTCCTGCGCTCAGATGATGTAGCAACTCTGTGATTCGGATTCCAAGTTAAACCGTAGTTTCCATTTGTCAAATACTGGCTGCTGGTATGGAGGCAAAAATCATGAAGTTAGCAACAGTTTTATTAGTTGACGGTCAAGATGCTCCTCAACACGTTCGACAGGGTTCGTGTCAAAAATTTTAGATGCCCAAAAAAGAACTTGCATGCAGCTCCTTTTGATTCTTCCATTAACTGGTATTGTTTGGGAAATTTAACATTTGACATAATATTGTTGCAGTACATGTGTATGTGAAAAATTGTCTGTTAAAACAATGGAGGAGATGGATGACCCACAAGATGGGTATGTATTCAGAAGAATTTAGAATTCTCTTGATGAATAACGGCCTAACCTTTTTAACATCTCAATAGTTACCCATACAATTACAGTAAACCACAGCGTTAGGCTGCAATAGGATTCCTGAAATACATAACTACCCATATTGCATAGTCATGTGTGTCAGTTCTATGTGAATTCAGTGAAGTAGGTTAGTCTAAAATCAGAGACTTCCGAATACCTCAAATCTGAGTATCATCCTACTAGGGTTGGCAGTGCTCCGAATTTTGTGGCTCTAGCTTCGGGAGTGCTCCAGTGACTCAGCTTCTGCTCCAGACCGAGTCCAGAGCTGAGAGTGTCCCCCAGCTCCAGCTCCGGAGTTGCTCCACTAACCCAGTTCCAGTTCCAGAGCTGCTCCACTAACCCCAGCTTTATATCCTAAGTTGCTCCAGAGTACGGTGTTGTTCCGGACTGATACTTTAGCGTCTTTTTATTGCGCTACAGCTCTTAAGATACAAAACCTGAATGCACAATAGGACAGCAAAATTATTAAGGCTAGTAATCAGAGCTGAGTTCTTAAAGTGCAGCACGCGAGCATCTGCGGCCATCAAACTGATTTATTCAGCGTAATGGTGAGACATAGTTGTGAGTAGTTGCAATTTGCATAATTCTCTGAGTTGTAAGTGTGTAAGTGCGTAAGAGTCTAATAAGTACTAAATGCTTGCAGCGTTTATACAGCTTGAATTTTAGTTGGTCAGAGTAATAATAGTTTTAGGGTGCTCAAAAGTACTTGCTTTTTATGACATTCTAATCTATTATAAAAAAAGTGTCCTTTTCTCGTAACCGTACGATTTACTATCCATACCTGGCAAACTGGTGCGGCCAGGACACTATATTGCGATTAAAACATGCTATACGCACATTCGTACACGCAACATCAACGGTCAGGTTTGTTAAAACTAGTGTTTTATATGCTCAAAGAAAACCGTTCAACGTCAAACCGTTCAAAATACCAATGGCTAGTGATCGGCTCCCATCCCCTAAACTTGCTGACATTCATTCTACTGTAAGTGGAGCAGCTCCTAGCTTCAGCTCCAGCTCCAGGTTCCGGAGCGCTCTGATAAGTTTGGCTTCAGCTCCGCTCCGGCTCCGAATCTTGGAGCTGGCTTCTGGCTCCGGAGCAGAAGCACTGCCAACCCTAATCCCGACCCATGATAATCACGTCCACTACAGTTGCTTTTATGCGAATGAAGTTGAGTTTTTCATCGTAACAAACTGAATTTTTGCGATTTCTGGTTTGTGAACTGAACCTCAACTAGTGGGTAAAGGCTCTTTGCGTTTGTTCTGTAACAAAATTTACTCCTCCTTATGGAAATAATAAATTAAAGTGATAACATGAGGAAATATCCCGAATGGAAGCCCAAGCAAAAATTTGAGCTGCCTGACTTTCACTTTGACTGCAGTATGGTTGCCGAATTACACAGCTACGAGTAAATAATCAATCAGGAGGGTCAAAAGCCGGAATAAGGCTCAAGCGAAACTAATGTCACCCAATGCGCTAACTCCTGGATTATTATTATCAACATCTTCGGGGGTCGAACCCTCGACCTCAGTGTCTGCACTTCAATTGTAGGGAACAGGTATTACCCACTGAGCTCGGGCGCTAGCTGAGATTAAGAGTAAACGCTAGTACATTTCAAGCCTCAACTGCATTTTAAAGCATGTCAAAGAAGAACTCTTTCCTTTTCCATATTGTTACATATATACGCTTGATATACAGCGCTTAACTAAACAATAAGAAACCGATAGTTAAAATAAATTAATTTAATTCATACTGTAAAATTCAATATAGAATCCAAACAACTCTAAATTAATTAATAATAAAACAAGAATTGTTAACATGAAAACCAATTTTAAAACTTTTCATTACATCAGTGACAGAAGGGTTTCTTCGTACTGCTTGCACTAATTAACCCTTTCTTGCTACATAGAAGTTTCCCCTAAGACTGAACAAAACAATGGCGTTAGGTTGAACAGAATCAGTACAGCGTACGCTATGCAACAAAAGGTTAAATTTTACAAAAGCTAACATTGTAAATTAAAAGAACTAAACACGAAAGAAAATGGCTCGTAGTGATGAAGTTTTTATTTTAAATTTAATGAAACATTTTATATGCTATGAATGCCTAGACATTGTTTATTTGAGAGAGTCTCGCTGTTGTTAAGTTGGAACATTGAGAGGGTTCTCACAATGGGATTTTTAATATGGAAAATGGTCTTTTCGCTCGGGAGGAAGCCTTCTGTTTGTCGCCATACGTGTGGAGAGATGCTTTTCACGTTTTCTGTGCAAAATGCCGAATATGTATTGCATCTAATCCAAATGCCAACAAGTGGAATAATTCTATTATTTGCCTAAGAAAAAGAAAAACTATACTCTTGATGTACACCAAACTTTGATCCTAAAAGGAATTTAGTCCCGCCTCCGTTCACAAACGTATGTATTATGTATTCCCCGTACAAACATTTACAATTAAGAAGAGGAGAAATGGATGTCGCTAAAATCACGCTTCCTACTTCAAATTCTAACAACGTGTTAAAGGACAGTTACCGATGAATAAAACATTTAGTGTTTGGTCTTCTTGTTCCGGAAATCAGTGAATGAATTTCCATTAGGGAAAGAGACGCTTCGGAATGGACAGAGAGCCGTTAAGAACGAAAGGATTGTCTCCGCCGTCGTCGTTCACAGTTCGGCTTACAAGAGGACTTCACTTGTCCTCAACGAGCGATTACTCTCAGACGTCAACTATGGCCATGGCTCCCTCGGGTCATTCACTATAATTTCAAGGAAATCTTCGCGCGCGCGCACACACACACACACACATACACACACGAATATTTCGCAAGAAAAACACAACCACACTATTTTCTCCTTGTTTGCTTTAAATTATATATACCGATGGTGACTATCAAAACCTCGTAAGCGTCACCTCACCGATATTTAGGGTTTTTCGCTTTAATTCTTATCACACGATGGTACAAAAATAATAGAATCCGTTTTTTTTTTTTTCGATCGTAACAATTCGGTTTCAAACGCTCGTAAACATTCCTTACATTAGACTTCAATCAGTATTATATATATACTTCTTAAGCCTACACTAAGGACAGTCAACGTCCGTAGTTAAGTAGGTAATATAATCAGTCAGGAGGACCAAAAACTGTCACAGCGCTCAGGCCAACTAATGCGGCCCGTTGCTCTAATTCCTGTATTATTATTACCAGTATCATTGGGGTTCGAACCTTAGCGTCTTCACTTCATTTACAGGGAAACGGTGTTACCCACTGAGCTACGGACGCTGAGGTTTCATTGGTTAATACCGTTTTCCTATAGGCAAAATAAAGACACTGAGGTTGGAAGGTTCGAATCCCAATGATGTTGGTAATATTAATACGGGAGCTAACCACTGAACTACGAATGCTGGTCTGATTATTATCTGGCAAACACAAGTGTACCATTAGATGGAAATATATACGTATAACCGCGTGTTTGCCAGATATACTGTATTTGAACTGTCAGGAAAAAGCCTTATAAAACCATTTTGTATTGTAGCATCAATCAGAAGCGAGCGATCACTGATCATTTCAATGAAAGCTTTGGAATTCATTCATTTAACACATATATATTGCATTTAAGAGGAAGATTTCCTGCGCACATCCCATGTCACCAGAGACTCTGAAGAATGAACCATCAATTTTCACAACGCAACGGTGCATTGAGAAATTCGACTATTTGCCTGCAAAATAGCCCTAATCTCAAACCTCAACCCATGAAATCATATTCTCTGGCAAAATTGTGTCGGGGAAATATATATATATATATATATATATATACACACACACACACACACAAGGTGTTTCGGTCGATCCTAAAATATGGGAAAGAAACACTTCGTATTAGTTATGGAATTACTATGACAAACTTGAAATGCCAAATACCAAATACAAACTACAAATTCCGCCAATTTGTAGTTTGTATTTGGTATTTGAAGTTTGTCATAGTAATTCCGTAACTAATATGAAGTGTTTCTGTTCCTTATTTCTAGGGTCGACCTGAAACACCCTGTATATATTCGTCTATACAGTATATATATATATACACACCTTACCTTACCTTATGAACCTTATGTTGTTTCGTGCGTTGGTCTCTCTTCACACAGAGGTCAAGCTGGTGGCCCCGCCTCTATATATATATATATATGGAGAGAGAGAGAGAGAGAGAGAGTTGCAAGAAGTTACGTTACAAGAACAAAAGGAAGCCTCAAAGACCTTTCGGTCCACTCGGGAAGATTCTTGTTATTGAACCAGTGCAGTTTTTATTTATTCTATAGCAGTAGTAGAAAAAAAAAAAAAAAAAAAAAAAAAAAAATGATTCTCTCCCCACCTTCCGCTCCCTCCCCGGCAGAGACGGGAACGGAAAAGGTTGAAGAAAATCTCTTGACCCTGAAAAAGTAGCCAAGGAAATTTTACAGGAAAGAGGAAAACATATAAACTAGCTCGACAATTACGTTATGCACACGCAAAAATCATATACTACAGAGCATGGTTGTATAGACTAACATAACAACATATTTGTGTTAATTGTTTAGCAATTACTTGGTATCGTCACAAAAACCTCGAACATATGTTTTGACGTTATACAAAATATTTACAGCTCTCTTTACCTAGGTGTCGAGCAAACAAAAACCCCATGGTCACTCCATACTAGCTCCAAAAGGATTATGCGGACTTTCTATGTCTACACCCATGTATGCGCAAAGCCATCACGCTGGCTAGGTAATAAAATGCTTCCACGAGAAAGGAGTTGAAACAGGAATTGAGAAGGGAAATCAGATTTTCTACATCATGCCCTTACCCTTCACACGCACTCAGCCACCCAAGAGAAGGAAGAGAAAAAGTTAAATCGTGACGACAGAAACTTTACCTTATCTAATCCGTGCCATGCTTTTTATATTTTAGATTTTTGTTTATTAGGAAATTATGTATTTCCACAAAATACTTATCTAGTCTATTAACAAGGCAGGCAAGTGTGTGAGCGTGTTTTCTGCAATTGGATGTCTGCCATGTGTATGTATCTGCCAACTCTTTGAATGATGCCCAGTTTCAACTTGGGTTTCCCGCTGTGAAAGGTGATATGCGGCAAGTGATATACTGAGTCGTCCATACTTCGCGGTGTTGTGCCACCACGAGAGTAGAGAAAATCTCTTTCCGGCGAGGAATATCAGTGGGAGGTCCCTGCATCTATCGCCGTGTACTTTTCCGTTATGGAGAATAAAAGTGTTTTGTGGGTGATCACCCGTTGTTACTACGGCGAATTTAAGAGTCTCCCACTTAGAGGTGTTTATGAGGTCCAAGGTTTTCGAGATTCCTGGACACTCTGCGTTTGAAAGACTGGAGGTCACAGACAGGAGGAAAGATGGATTGAGGAAGATTGTTCCAGAGTTGAACGGGTGAATAGAAGAAAGATTAAAATATACCGAGTAACCCTTGCGTTCGAGAGTTGGACAGACTCTTCTTGTAATCATCTTATTTAGAATTAGGAAAAATAATTAATACCAAACAGACTTTGTAATTTACGAAAACTAATGTAATATTATCTCATAAAATGGATTTCATAACGTACATAAAAATTTTAAAATGGTAAATTATCATCATTCTCAAGCAGCTGGAGGCATTTTATGCAACTCCATACCAACATTTTTCTGAGAGTATATGTATATATTGAAGATGACTAGCGATACGAAACATTCACTCCACATGATTCGTCTTTAATGGCTTAACGTCTCAGGTTCTCTTGCGTATCTTCAAGTTACAATACTAATAGAAATGTTTTACTTTAAAAAGCTAAAATACAGACTTTACAAAAGATATTCATAAATATACACATATTTCCTGTATATAAAGAATTAAAAAAATTATAACCACAGCTGTTAAAATAAAACAAATCATCTTTGTTGATTTGTCTAAACCCAATAGCGAGGACAAGAAAACCAACACCAGACCGTCTCAAAGCTGGAATTTTATCTTTTATTATAACAAAGAAACAAATGTGCGATATCCAATGACGTACCCAGTACGTCATATTTTGCCTGGGAGTATAGGGGCCTGCCGAAGCTGGCAGTATTTCTGTGGTAAAACTAAAATTCACCTCGTAAGTTCTGCTGGCTGAGAAGCTAAGCTCTGCCCCTTTTGTAAGTTACCAATCAGGGACTTTGCTTCGCCCCAATCGTGTGCTCACTTAGACACTTACTATGCTAGTATTATAATATTTTAGAATAAATAGCATCGTTTATATTTATTATATTTTATGAATATATTCACAGGTCATAATTATGAACTCTGCATATCTAATAAGCATGTAAAATTTAATTTCTATTCTTTATGTACTAACGTATCTAGCATTTCGCATGTACGGGTTTTTTTTGCTCTTATTTATTCTAAAAAAATATTATACAAGCATGGATAGTGAACGAAGACGATAAATCCTATGATCGTATGTCAGCAGTTACATACGATAGCTTTTCTTTCTATTCCATTATGCACTAAAATATTTCCATTAGCGTATAAAGTTTTATTTATGTTCTTTATTTATGCACCAAAATATTTTAATATACGCTGTATATAAAGCGTATATTAGAATATTTTCTAATATATTAGAATATTTTGGTGCGTATTTTAGAATATCTTGTGCATAAATAAAGACCATAAATAAAACTTTATATGCTAATGGGAATATTTTAGTGCATAATGGAATAGAAAGAAAAGCTTTCCGTGCTGAATATCAAATTTCCGAACGTTAATGAAACAAACAGAGAAACTACGATGCGTAGTCTGGGGCGGCGCGCGGGCGGGTAAAGAAAATGGGGATAGAAAATGTAGTCGTGCACGCTCCTGGCTTACGGAGTGGCGGCTTCGTAGCAGAAGAGGTTAATAATCAAACTGAGATTATGCCAACAGAGATTATGCCAACTAATGCGGTCCAACGCTCTACTGTAACTCCTGTATTGTTATTATTTTGAGCATCATCGGGGTTCGATCCGCCGCCCTCATGTTTTCACTTCGCTTAAAGGGAAACTCTGTTACCCCTGAGCTAAGGACTTAGTGGGTAGCACCGTTTTCCTATAAATGAAGTGAAGACACTGAGGTTGGGGCTTCGAATCCCGATAATGCTGGTAATAATCTATACTATAATAAAGAGCTGTCCGTCCGTCTGTCTGTCTGTCTGTCCGTCCGTCACACTTTCAGAAATTGTGAGAAAAAAATTCAGAAATTGTAAAAAAAAATTCAGAAATTGTATTACGGGCGGCAATGTGAGGCTCAAGATTTTCATGACTGTGTTCTTTTCTGTAGTTTAGCAATGGGGGAAGGGTGAGGGTGGGGGGAAGGGTGGGGGTGGGGTAATGGGGGATTGGTGTGGTAATGGGGAGGGGTGGGGGTAATGGGGGATTGGTGTGGTAATGGGGAGGGGTGGGGGTAATGGGGGAGGGGGTTAGCCCCCAAGTTGAATGGGGGTGAGGAGGTTTTGGGAGATACCAGATTCAGAAATGTTGACACAATGTGAAGCTCAAAATTTTCACGGCTGGGTTCTTTTTTTGTAGTTTAGCCTGTCTAACCGTCAGCGAAGTGACGGGAACTGTACTAGTAATAATAATACAGAAGTTAGAGCATTGGGCCACATTAGTTGGCCTGAGTGGTGTGCCAGTTTCTAGCCCTCCTGACTGATTATATCACTGTACAACAGTGAAAAAAAACGGAAATGAGATCGTCATTTTTATGGCTAATTATATGCGTAGATTGCGAAAATAACACTCATTTATTTGTATCACCCACCGATTTTATGAAAATGATCCTATTTCATTGTATCATTTTGAGAACCACTGGTTCTCTGAACGCGTCATTTACATTTGTTCAGTCATGCATATGTTGTGGTGGTGGTGTTCGGCTCTGGTTTCCACTTTGATTTTATGAAAAATTTCTTTCATTAATCATTTAAAACAAAATTGTTAGCCATATTTTATCATAAATCGGTGCTATAAGTGAGTATTATTGAAAACAGCTATCAAATTATGTATATTTCACCGACAACGTCTATATTGTGTGAAATTGCAAATTGATCTATCATTTTCTTATTTTACAGGTTTTTATTGATGTTATGCTACAACGCCTAGAGAGTGCAAAAATTCGCCAGACAGTTTTTGTTATATTTGTGGGACATTAACGTTAAAACAGCATAAAAGGAAGTTGACTTCTCGTGTGAAAAAGCTTTATGAATTATACTTCGCATGCAAAGTTGGTGATCAGGACAAGCACTGGGCGCCTCATATCTGCTGTGTGAGATGTACAAGCTCGTTATCTGCATGGTTCAAAGACACCGGTCCTGGTCTGGGATTCGGTGTCCCAATGGTATGGAGAGAGCCGCTGGACCATTCATCTGATTGCCATTTCTGCTTAACGAACATCACAGGTTTGAATCTTTTATTTTCCTGAATATACGTCAAATTTGGTGTTTTTAGCACATTTTAGCATATCCTGCTCTGCATAATGTATTACACAATTATGCTATCTTAAGTAGTCAACAATGTCTATTGTCTCACAGTACAGGTTGCAACAGAAAAGGGAAAAAGCTATAGTCTACCCAAATCTTCGTTCTGCTATGCGTCCTGTGGAACATTCTACAGATACACCCATCCCTCGTCTTCCAGCTGAAATGACGACCGATAACACAGACTCTGACAAATCGGAATCAGACGGCGAATGCTATGACGCTCAAGTCGAGTCCAAGAAAGAACACCATCTCGTCAAGCAGCCTGAACTCAATGATTTGGTCCGTGATTTAATACTTACCAAGCAACAAAGTGAACTGCTGGTCTCACGTCTACAAGAATGGAATCTACTGGTGGAAGACGTACAAATTACAGCATTCCGAAAGCGCTCCTTGGATTTGCAGGAATATTTCACAATGAGAACAATCTTTGTTATTGCATTGATATACGTGGTCTGTTCGATGCTCTGGGTTTGTGCTATGAACCGAATCAGTGGAGATTGTTCATTGATGCATCTCTTTACAGTGTTAAGGGTGTACTGCTACACAATGGGAACACAATGCCTTCTGTTCCGATCGCTCATTCAGTCGTCTTGAGAGAAACGTATGACAATGTTGCTTTTGTTCTGGTATAAAATACAATGAACCTGAATGGCTTATCTGCGCAGATTTGAAGGTTGTGGCTATTCTCAATGGATTGCAAACTGGCTATACGAAATACATGTGTTTCCTATGCAAGTGGGATAGCCGAGCAAGGTCTGAACACTACACACGCTCAGTTTGGCGGCCGCGAGACAATTCCTCACCTGGATTTCACAATGTTATTCACGAACCACTAGTACGAAAGGAAAAAGTTATCTTGCCGCCACTTCACATAAAACTAGGGCTGATGAAACAATTTGCAAAGGCGTTGAAACAGGATAAGTCTGCCTTCAAATATCTAAAGGAAAAATTCCCAAAAATAAGTGATGCCAAGATTAACGAAGGCATATTCGTCGGCCCTCAAATTCGCCAACTCATGCTAGACGAACACTTTGAAGCGGTGATGGATGAGGTTGAGTTGGCAGCCTGGCGTGCATTCAAAAACGTGTGCAGCGCGGTCTACTGGGAAAGACTAAATACGACATCTATGCTGCACTTGTGGATCAACTTATCAACTCATACCAACGTCTCGGATGTAAGATGTCATTGAAAATTCATTTTTTGCATTCGCATCTCTCATTCTTTCCGGAAAACGCATTTGCTGTTAGCGACGAACACGGGGAGAGATTCCATCAGGATATAACCACAGTGGAGAGCCGATACAAAGGGAAGTGGAGTCCTGCTATGCTGGCCGATTTCTGCTGGAATTTAAAGCGTGACCAACCAGAAGCATCACACAAACGTCAGCATAAATACAAATAATGAGTTGAAAACAGTATAATACGAGAGTTTTATGTTAATTTTGTGCATATATGTTGAAGTATAGCAATAATTAAACTGTTCCATATGATAAAGCCTATCTGTTTATCAATATATTCTTATTTTTTGGTATGAAGATTTTAAGCAGTCATTACAAAAACACGTGACGTGATAGCAAAAAACTATTTTCAAATTTGGAATCAACACGCTCGAAATATTAAGAATGACCGAATGTTATTCCCGTTTTTTCTGAATTATTATAGAACTTCGAAGGAGGATAATCATTATTTATGAAGTAATCCTTCACGTATTTTATTTCATTATTAAACTCAAGTAAGTAAAGAACAAATGGCACAAGCAACAGACCACAGTTCAGACAGTATTTACTGTTTGTACAAAATGACAGAAACTATAAAATTCATGCCTAGCCCAGTAAACGTATAATAATATACAGTATATGAGGCGCCGCGAGTACGAGGGGCGAACTCGCCAAACCAGTTTTGAGATAGACGCGTTTAAACTTTGTGACTATTGTGTACGAGGAACAGATAGCGCAAATACACGCAGTGAAAATAACTACATTTTGAGCGTACGAGGGGGAGTATTTGGCTATACCAATTGTCTGTGGATGGGGGGGAGGGTTGAAGTATTCATTGTGGAACAATCACAAAATCGCCAATGTGGCGAGTTCGCCCCTCGTACTCGCGACGCCTCATATATACTGTGGTGTAAAATTCATTCCCAACTCTGCATTTCTGAACATCAAGAAATGGTATAGAATGATGTTCTGTTGACATTGTGAATCGAATATTACGATGTAAAGAGTTTATAAAATCACAAAATGTCCGCTATTGGATTGGTTTCCGAATAATACTATCGTATCATCGACAGATCTATCGTTGAATATATTTATGACGACAGTTTGGTACACAAGTGCTTATAGTTATCTTCTTCAAATGTACTATGAAATATCAGCCTAGGATGTGCTTAAGGGTGACCACAATGCTGCTCAGTTAGTTTGAACATTCAAAATAAATTCTTCTAAATTTAGAATTTATAACTTTTCGAGAGTGCATTCTTGGGGAAGTTTTTCCTTCTTTTGGGTATCGAAGCTTCTTTTTAGATGATACAATAACATTTTTTAATAATATATAACTTCTTTAGATAGGAAAAATGGTCTTCGAAACTTCTTTTTAGATGATACAATAACATTTTTTAATAATATATAACTTCTTTAGATAGGAAAAATGGTCTTCAAAACTTCTTTTTCGATGATACAATAACATTTTTTAATCATATATAACTTCTTTAGATAGGAAAAATGGTCTTCAAACTTCTTTTTCGATGATACAATAACTTTTTAATCATATATAACTTCTTTAGATAGGAAAAATGGTCTTCGAAACTTCTTTTTCGAGTGATTTGAGACAATAGAAGATAATATTTCTATGTATAGAAGGTTGCGGGACGTCTTTTTTTTTCTGTGAAGGTATATTTAATTGTATGTGAATATTCCCAAGTGCGAAAAACTTAATTAGAGTAATGTATCGACGATAAGATATGCTTTAATAAGGTCTTCATCAGGGGCGAGTGGTACATTCAATTATTAAAAGGAAATAAGAATTTAAAGAAGAAAATTTTATTAGTTTATGAAAGGTATTTCTATCGAAACCTTAAAATCATGTACGCAGAAAACAAAGACTTCCAGCAACCTTCTATACATAGAAGTATTATCTTTTATTATCTCATATCACAAAAAAGAAGTTTTGGAGACCATTTTTTCTATCTAAAGAAGTTTTGAAGACCATTTTTTCTATCTAAAGAAGTTATGTATCATTAAAAGAAGTTATTATATCATCTAACAAGAAGCGTTGATACTCAAAAGAGGAAAAAAAAAACTTCCCCTAGAATGCACCCTCAAAAAAGAAGTTATAAATTCTAAATTTAGAAGGTTTTATTTTGAATATCATAGTTGGGGAACAGTTTATAAAGTATAATGTTTATCGACTCCTCTTTTTATATTAGTAAACTCACCATAAAATGAGATCAATTCTGGCATACTATTTCTTTAGCGATTTTGTAAGTTGGCTCTTTTTCTTTCGTTTCAAGGAAAATTGGTCTGCATGAAGATGAGAACCGAGAGGCACTAAAAATTTCCCTATAGCCTGCCATGCTATATGCATCCAGAATAGGACATAAAAGAGTATTAGGTTGATGGCTCTTTGGCAGCCCAAATAGTGAATGACGATTATAGACTCTGTTAGTAAGGGATTGTCGTATGTAGTATTGCCAATGAGTTGACCTACGAGTATATGCTTTGACTGCCGCAAAAATCTATTTATTTTATATTCTACTTCAGTAATAATGTTAAATGGTAATACTAAAATTAATTCAAACTTGCTGTAGTCTGAACGAATAGAGGTAATTTCCTCTTTGTAATCAGACTCATCCAAAATTCCACGCCATCACCCATACCTTTATTGAGCAGGAAATTATCGTATCTTTATTATTCGCTAAAGTCTTCAATATATTGAAATCCTTTTCTATGGAAAAAAACCCGAGACATTTATCTTAAATCAACTTTTCCCAAACTATGGGTAGATTACCCGATTGGGGAAATTTGGGAAATTTGGCTTTTTTCAGTGGGGTAATTTGGTACTCTGCAAGTACTTCTAAAGTACAGAAAGTGCATAAATAAACGCCATGGCAACACTGGGATTGGCTTTACGTGGGGTACAGGTAGGGTGGAGGTTATTATGAAGGTATCCATGTGAAAAATGGGGTATGACTCAAAAACTTTGGAACCACTGTCGTAAATACTGAAATAGATGAAAAAATAGATGCTAAATAACTTTGAGCCAAAGATTTTCAAGTACAGCCATTACAAAATGTCGGGGGCCAACGTTAATTTTAAAATGTAACCTGTCAACCATAGTCAGTCCTTGATTAGAAATACAGTATAACGTACTCGTTCGTTAAATGCATGAAAAATATTAGGGTATAAATTACTGAGCCTTTTTTTTTTTTACATAATTCAGACAGGAGGGCCAAAAACTGGCACAGAGCTCAGGCCAACTAATGCATCCCATTGTTCTAACTTCTGTATAATTATTACCAGAGCATCACTGCGATTAGAACCTCCGATCTCCGCGTTCTCACTTCGATTATAGAGGAACGGTTTTACCAACAGAGCTACCAGTGTCCGTAAATCAATGGGTAACGCCGTTTCCACAGAAGCGAAGTGAAGACACTGAGATCGGGTTTCTAATAATAATAATAATAATAATAATACCAAGTTGGAGCAATGGACCGCATTAGTTGGCCTGAGCGCTATGCCAGTTTCTGGCCCTCTTCAGTAATCATTAATTTACCCAATGAGCTATACGGACGATCGATATTTTTGGACATTGTAATAATTGCCACGCATTTCTATACAAATAGTAATAATAATTATACCCTGTATATATATATACAGGGTGTCCGAGAATTATATGTACAATTTTTGGCTGTTATTAAAAGTCAACCATGAAGTGTAGAAATTCCAGTGTTGTCCCATTTTATAGAGAATCTCATTAAGGTTTTGCTGATAACAAGTTTTGACAAGTTTTTTAGAAATGTACGCGGGTGACAGACATTGATGATTTAAAAGCAAGAATCACAGCTGCTATTGAGCGAATTGATGTGGATATGCTGCAGCATACATGGCAACATTTGGAGTATCGATTGGATGTTTTGCGAATCACTAATGGTGCACATATCGAATGTTTGTAACAACGTTACTTTAATAAAAGAAACTTTGAAAATACAGATTCTAAATAATCTTGTTTAAGAATTTTACGTGTGTTATCAAGAATTTTATTAAAAGATGAAATTGTACAGATAATGTTCGGACACACTGGAATTTCTAAAAAACTTGTCAAAACTTGGTATCAGAAAAACCTTAATGAGATTCTCTGTAAAATGGGACAACACTGGAATTTCTACACTTCATGGTTGACTTTTAATAACAGCCAAAAATTGTACAGATAATTCTCGGACACCCTGTGTATATATATATATATATATATATATATATATATTTTTTTTTTTAACTGCAAACAACACACAGTATAATTAATGTAAAGAACGACGCTTGTATAGAAGAACATTCCGCACAAGATGAGGAGGGAGAACGAACAAATGGAAAATGAGGTAACCACCCGGAATCGAACCCGGGATCTTCCGATTGCCGGTCAGATATGCTATCCACTAAACTGTATATATGTGCGGCATGCGGGAGGTGCCCCCTCAGGGCATTGGTTTCTGCTCGTATGTAGGAGAATTACGACTTCTGATCAATCGAGGCCCATGGTGTAGTGGATAGCATATCTGACCGGCAATCGGAAGATTCCGGGTTCGATTCCCGGGTGGTTACCTCATTTTTCATTTGTTCGTTCTCCCTCCTCATTTTGTGCGGAACGTTCTTCTTCTATACAAGCGTCGTTCTTTACATTATATATATATATATATATATATATAATATATATATATATGTTATAGGGAATCTAGGGATTTCATGAAATTCTTAGTTACACAGATTCCCTGTAACATATATATATATATATATATATATATATATATATATATATATATATCCCCCTTCTTGCCTCAAATACTTCATTTAATTTTCTCGGCAATGATTTGGAAAGTCTTTCACAAAATTCTGGATGTGTTCTGATGCTCTCCCATATATCCATCGATGAGCAATAAGCATTTCTTCCTTCCTCTCAATTCGTGTTTCTCATTCTCTCCGCATCGTGCTCCATTAATGTTCTAGACGGGATTCAGATCAGAAAATTTAGGGGTAACTCTGTCCCTACAATTTCAGGATAACTTTTATAACTTTGACCTAACCTAGCGTAAGCCAATCTAATCAGAACTAGCCTGTCTTTTTTCCAACAGTCTCAGAATTTCTTTGTTTCTAAATCGCTACGATGCGCAGCGTTCTTGTTATCGAGGAACTAAACTGCAACAGATGCGGGAACTCAATATGCCTAAATGCAAGATCAGTTGCGTCTTTTAACATTTCTGGATATTTTTCTTCTGTAAAATGCTTACCAATTTCTATTAATTCACAAAACACAGATTTATACGGCCGTGGAGATTACTGTGGAAACGCTTTGCTCTCTAAATCTTGCGCCTTTTCTTCTCTAGCAATGCAAAGGGGCATGATCATATGAAGAAAATATTTTCTCATCATTATACACTACTTTCTTCCAAAATCCGTCATCTTGAGGCAAACACTGCAAAGCAAAGCTAATTCCCGTTTCTTTATGAAGATTATTGAGAGTCCGTTTAATACCAATTCGACGGTGAAAGATTCCAACTCCATGGAATCTCTTTCTGACTGTTTGGGCTGCATATATATATATATATATATATATATATATATATATATTATATATATATATATATATACAGGGCGTCCCAAAAAAATGTATACACACTTTAAATACTTATAAAGGCAGTGTTTATTAAAATACATTTCATTTTCAAAATGTAATAGAATCTACAGACATTATTTAATTGTTTTGTCAACGCCTGTTTTCAAACTGACGTCCGTTCTGGTCCAGGCACTGCTGATAACGCGAAGCAATGGAATCGCAAACATCACGAAACATTTCGTTTTGTATTTGTGTGCATTCTCGTTCAATGGCTGCTCTCAATTCAGCGATTGTTGCAGGTTTTATAGCGTAGACTTTGTCTTTTAAGTATCCCCATAAAAAAAAGTCTAGTGGTGTGAGGTCTGGTGAACGCGGAGGGTATTCTACGAAACCCCTTCGTCCAATCCACATCCACATCGTGCCAAGTACCACTCGCAATACTCCACTCTTCGGTCCGGATCATCATCATCTTCATTAATAGCATGGACTAATCTTGGAATGTAACTTTTCCATTGACAGCGCTTCAAAATGCGTTGGACAGACGATTCTGAAATTCCTACCTCACGACTCGCTTGCCGCACAGATTTTCTTGGACTTTGGTGATACGTTTCCAGTACTCTTTCTTGCTTTGTGGGGCTTGTCGATGTCCGTGGTCTTCCGGAACGCTTCTTGTGGACATTCTGAACAGTTCCATCGGCTTCAAACTTATCTCTAATTCGAGTGATGGTAAGTCGCGTTGGTGGATCTGTTTGAAACTCCCTCCTAAACTGTCTTTGCACTTCAACTGCGTTTTCACACTTCCAGTAGCATTTTAGAATGAATTTCCTTTGTTCAAAGCTTAGTCTGACTGCCATTATTAATTCTAATGGGTTTAACTTGGAAAGAAAGAAATATCAATTGAGCTATCAGCTGTTAAAGTGTGTATACATTTTTTTGGGACGCCCTGTGTGTATATATATATATATATAGGGTTGGTGTCCAAAATTTATCTTTATAAGTTCATTTCACTTTTAACTGAATTTTTTAAAATAATTTATAGGCGCCCTGTGTATATATATATATATATTATATAAACGAGGGTGGGCTGAAAAGTAATGCCTTCGCTTGAATAATTCTGGATTGTGTAGAGGTAGCCAGATAAAACTACTTTTGTGTTGTAACTTGATATCCCCATCCCATTCCAGATTGTGTAGAGGTAACCAAATAAAACCGGTTTTGTATTATAGCCTAATATAGCCTACACTCAATCCACACGTTGGTTCAGTTTCGATTACAATTGAAAGGAGTAAAGACGTTCGCCACTTCGAGCAACGTGCCGGAATTGAATTTTTTACCGCGGAAAGTGTTGCTCCTATAGACATTCATCTGCGAATGCAAGCTGTGTACGGCAAACAGTGTGTTGATGCGAGTACCGTTCGACGTTTGTAAAATTAAACATAAATGTGTCCATAAATGTTTACCCTGAAAACAGTATGCTCTCATGTTTTAATGACGAATCTTACATCTGTTTTCTTTTTACAGGTGATCTCGTACACGCATAGAGTTCTGTGCTGGTGTGTTTCGTCTACCGCATTCGCCGCTAGGAGCGCTGTAGTAGCTGTTCAGTTCAGTTCAGTTCAACATTGACGAGGATAATGACTTCTTGTTACGTGTCTGCTTTTCAGACGAGGCTACGTTTCATTTTAGTGGTAGAGTCAACAGACACAATGTGCATATTTGGGATCGGAAAACCCACGTGCCGTAAGGGAGCATATTCGGGGCAGTCCGAAGATCAATGTCTGGTGTGGACTAATGCATGACCAGATAATTGGCCCTTTCTTCTTCGCTGAGAACACTGTTTCCGCAACTGTGTACCTGGATATGCTCACCAATTACGCCATCCCCCAGCTGCAGGACAGGCAGCCAACTGTCATCTTCCAACAAGATGGGGCACCCCCTCATTGGGCGCATGTTGTTCGTGAAACTCTCGACGCAACATTTCCAAATCGATGGATTGGCAGGGACGGGCCAATCCCATGGCCCCCAAGATCACCAGACATTACCCCGCTGGATTTCTTTCTCTGGGGTCATGTTAAAGATTTGGTTTATGCAACAGTTGTTCCAGATATCAGGACATTGCGAGAACGCATTACGGATGCAATTGCAACAGTTAACCCACAAATGTTGGAAAATGTGTGGCGTGAGTGTAAATACCACTAGGGGTGCACATGTGGAAGCTTATTAAATTCATTAACTATGTATCAAAACTTTGTATGTTTATCTACTTATGATTAAAACTGTTTGAATATGAGTGTTTATTAAAAGTTATAGCATGCTTTAATCAGGGTAATCATTTATGGACACCCTATAATATATATATATATATATATATATATATATATATATATATATATATATATATATATATATATATATATTACACATCACTCGCGCAACTCATAAAAGTTTTTGCCGTAATAAAGAAGAACTCTTGGAAACTCCTCCTCTTAGTTGTTCCTTCTCTCGAATCAAGAGAGTTATTTAGGTCCTAACTGGCTCCATTCAAACAACTTGTATACAAATGATCCCCGAATTAGACCTGACAAATATGAACAGTTTCACTCTTGGTCTTTTTATGTAAGTTAAATTTTAAAATATTGAAAAAAAGCAAAGAAAAAGCATATATATATTATATATATATAATATATATATATATATATATTATATATATATATATATATATATATATATACAGTGGTGAGCTGCCATAATTTTAACAACCGGTTCGCTAAGCTGCCAAAATTTTAACCACCGGGTTCTGTATAAAAAATTCTGAATTCGGCAATAAAAAATTGACAACCCTTCCCACCCCACCCTTTCGCAAATTTAATTAAATTAATTAATAACTGCATGACAATTAATTAGTATAGTTAATTAGAGAAATAGACGTTTCTAATGAAATCAGAAAAGAAGAATTATTTAATAAAAACCGATGAATCATATTATCTACATAGTTAAAATTAAATTGCTCAGTCAACTTTAGCAATAATGAATTATTAGGCAAAACATAAATATCAGTACATCTATGCTCTCTTCAGCGTCCAGCAAAAAAGTTAACAACCGGTTCTTATTTTCAAAAAGATTTTAACAACCGGTTCGCGCGAACCGGTGCGAACCGGGTCCAGCTCACCACTGTGTATATATATACAGTACTGGCCAAATTATTAGGAATTTTTTTAAAATTTCATTTTTTGGTATAAAAATGTTAAATTAAACCAATTTTAAACGTTGAAAAGTTATTTATTTCTACACAAGAATACATGGTCATTATTTAGCAATAGTTTAGTACTTAGTTTGACCCACCTTAGCTGCCATAATGGCTGCGACACGCTTCGGCATGCCATGAATCAATTTTTTGCATAATTCTTTAGTCGAACGAAGCGTGTTTGTTCGTCAGTTGTCGTTTGGTTGTCGTGCGATGCGGGTGTGTTTCTCTTTCTTTTACGTGTCATTGTAACTACCGTTTAATTTAAATAGTGTATTTACCCAATTTCGGCAATTATTTGTTACAGTTTTTAAGTGAATTTGAAAATGGGGCGAAAGAATGACTTGAGTCCACGGAAAATTGGGCAAATACAGGTTTTATTAACTTCTTCTACATTTAAACAAAAGGAAATCGCTGCCAAACTCCATGTTTCACCACAGTCAGTACTTCGTATTAAGAAAAAAATGGTATTTGGAGAAAATGTAGGCCCCAAAAGGGTTGGAAGATGCGGCAGAAAAAGGGTAACGACTCCAAGAACTGATAGACAGATTGCAATTTTGTCTCTTAGAAATAGAAGAGCTACTTGCAAAAACATTTCCAGTAGTCTAGCGGCTGATGGCATCAATATTAGTCGTAGAACAGTCAACAGGAGGCTTCTAACTGCCGGCTTCAAAGCCTACCGCCCAAGGAAGAAGCCCAGGCTCACTGAGGCTATGAAGAAGGCACGTTTTGCATGGGCAAAGGAACACATTAACTGGACTAGTGAGGATTGGGAACAGGTAAGAATAATATTTAACATTAAATAGAATGTTAATACAGTAAATACAGTATGCATAGAAGTGTATTTACAGTACGTGATAAAACTGCAGTAAAAATATCTGTAAAGCAGCAAGTCATACTGTACTTCGTTTTAGCTGTACTTCATACGCTATGCACTGACTCTTTCACAGGGCTTTCTTTGATTGCAGGTGGTGTTCTCCGATGAGTCAACGATTGCCGTGCTTGACGATCGTGTTCAAAGTGTAAGAAGGAGGCCTGGAGAAGAATTTTTGCCTGAGTGTCTGATGAAAACGGTGAAATTTCCACAAAAGATCATGGTTTGGGGAGCAATTTCTGTGCATGGAACTAGTCGTTTGAGCATTGTTGAGGGGAATATGAACCAAGTCAAGTATATAGAAGTACTAAGAAGACGTCTACTGCCTCAAATAAGGGAATGGTATGGTAAAAGACGTTGGATTTTTCAACAAGACTCAGCTCCATGCCACACGGCAAAGTCGGTTAAAAAATGGTGTCATGAAAATAGTGTTCGGTTGCTCCCATGGGCTGGAAATTCTCCAGACATGAACCCAATCGAAAGTTTATGGTGTATTTTAAAGGACGTAATCCATGAAACGCCGATAACAACAAAACACCAACTCATAGAGCGACTTATTCAAGTCTGGTTTCACTCTACACGTATTAAGGAATTATGCAAAAAATTGATTCATGGCATGCCGAAGCGTGTCGCAGCCCTTAAGGCAGCTAAGGGGGGTCAAACTAAGTACTAAACTATTGCTAAATAATGACCATGTATTCTTGTGTAGAAATAAATAACTTTTCAACGTTTAAAATTGGTTTAATTTAACATTTTATACCAAAAAATGAAATTTTTAAAAAATTCCTAATAATTTGGCCAGTACTGTATGTATTCACTGTATGTATATATGGTGGGTGGAAGAACACCTGGGCATAAGTGAGGCTGAGTGTGTGATAATTCACTGATAAAATGTGGTAAATTTTGTGAGGTAATTTCCATACCTCTGAAAATTAAAAATATATATAAAAAAATCCATCAAGGATGGAAGTGGGAAAAGGTAAGTTGAGTTGTGTGCTGAAAGAGAATTGATGATTGGGATTACATGGTTTCGTAATAGAGATGTAAATAAGTACACGTTGGTGAGTAGTGTCTGAGGTGAGAGGGCACAAAAGGATTATGTGTTGATGACGAGATCTGCTAGGGGGAGGTTGTTAGGTGTGAATGTGTTGAAAGGAGTGGCAGGTGGAATGTTTGACCACTTCTTGGTGGAGACGAAAGTGAAGGTTTGTGGTGGGCGTGGAGTAGGAGGTAGTGAAAGTGAGTGAGCTGAGGAAAAGGGATTGTGAACAGATGTATCAGGAGATGCATCAGAAGAATGGTGCAGGCTGGGAGAGAGTAAAACAAGGGGTGTTGAAAAGGAGTGGCAGATATTTAGTGAAGCGGTGCTGAAGTGTGTGACTGAAGTGTGTAGTGTACGGAAGATTGGGGTTCGACATAAACGACGGGATAGTGAATGGTGGAATGTGGAGGCTGAAATGTTGGTGAAGCAAAAGAGGGAAATATATGCTCGGTACTTGCAGAGCAGAAGTGTAAGTGGTTGGGAAGAGTATAAGAGGAAGGGGCAAGAAGTAGAGAGAAAAGTGCGAGAGCTAAAAGAAAGAGCAAATGAGAGATAGGGTATGAGAGTGTCAGAAATTTCAGGAGAACAAGATGTTTTGGAGAGAAGTGAATAGTGTGAGGAAAGTGAGAGGGCAGATGAGCATGACTGTGAAAAAAGTCGATGGGGAAGTGATGACAGATAGAGAAGATGTAAAGACAAGATGAAGTGAGTATTTTGAAGGACTATTGAATGTGTCGGAAAATAGGAAAGCAGATGTAGTATGTTTGGGCAGAGAGGGGGTTCAGAGTATGAGAGTTGTGGCGAATGGGTTGGTCCATAGGGAGGAGGTGGTGGAGGCCCTAGGCAGGATGAAAGGTGGAAAAGCGGTAGGAGTGGATGGGATCGCTGTAGAACGCCTGAAAAAAGGTGGTAATTGTAGTGTTGATTGGTTAGTGCGTCTGTTTAATGTGTGATGGACAAAGGCGAACTGCCTCAGGACTGGCGGGAGTGCATGTATTGTCTCCCTGTATAAAGGCAATGGGGACAAAAATGTATGCTCGAATTATAGAGGAATTAGTCTGTTGAGTGTGCCAGGTAAGGTATATGGGAGAGTGGTGATTGAAAGGGTGGTGACATGCACGGAGCAACAGATTGGGAGGAGCAAAAGGGTTTTAGAAGAGGTAGAAGGTGCGTGGACCAAGTTTTGGGTTGAAGATGTGTGAGAAATACTTGAAGAAAGAAAAAGATTTGTATATGGCGTTCATGGATCTTGAAAAAGCATATGATAGGGTTGACAGAAGGCCGTTGTGGCAAGTGCTGCAGCTGTATAGGGTGCATGAGTCGTTGTTGAATGCGGTGAAAAGTTTTTACCGAGAGAGTAGAGCATGTGTGCGTGTGGGAGAGAGGAGGGTGAGTGGTTTCCGGTGAAAGTGGGTCTACGGCAGGGTTGTGTGATGTATCCATGGTTGCTTAATGTGTTTATAGACGAAGTGGTGAAAGAGGTGAATGCAAGGGTCATGGAGAGGAGAGCGGGGATGAAGCATGTTGCGGGGGGAAGTTCTTGGGAAGTAGATCAGTTGTTGTATGCGGATGATACAGCTCTGGTGGCGGACTCGAGAGAAAAGATACAGAGACTGGTAACCTAGTTCGGGAGGGTATGCGAAAGGGTATGTATGAAAGTATAGTAGTGCCAACAGTGTTGTATGGATGTGAAGCTTGGGTGGCGAATGCGAAGAAAAGGAAAAGGGTGGATGTACTGGAAATGAATTGCTTGAGGTCGATCTATGGGGTGAGGCGGATTGATCATGTGAAAAACACTGTTATCCGTGAGAGGTGTGGGAGTCGAAGGAGTCTTGTGGAGAGAGCAGATGAAGGGGTGTTAAAATGGCTTAGGCATATGGAGAAGATGAGTGAAGAGAGGATGGCAAAAAGGATTTACGTGTTGGAGGCGGAGAGGGGAAAGGGGGAGGGGTAGACCGAGAAGGAGATGGAGAGATGGGGTGAAGGAAGCCTTGGGTCAGCGGGGCCTGGACGTCTGAGAGGGCGAAAGACTCGCGCTGGATAGAAAAAAGTGGAGCGATGTGGTATATGGGTGGCGACGGGCTAGCAATGTGCCGCCTCAGGGTATATGAAGCGGTCTGGGTAAACCGTGAAGTAGTTTGCGGGGCTGGGCTGTGAATAGTGTTGTCCTGAGGCAGGTGCATTATTGTCATGATAGCTGATGAAGTGAATGTGAGCGACTGAGGGGCTTCCTGCCTGTTCCTGACGCAACCTCACTGTGGTGTGAGAGGCGTTTTGGTATAAAAAAAAATTAAGAAATTTAGAAACATTTTTATTGTCTGAAAAAAAGATATGATGTTCTGATTAGGTTAGGTTCTACAGATCTACAGAAGCTAAGGCTAACAAAGACCCTAAGATCCACTCTAAGGTTAGCCTGAGAGAAAGAAGAGAGTAGGGGGTTAAAAGAAGAGAATAGAGAATTAAAAGAAGAGAATAAAGGGTTAAGTAAGTAGCAAAACCTATCATTCGTGAGTTGACATTCATTCAGAACAAGAGAAAGACTCACCATCATCATCCGCCGACCACTGCCGACAAGTCGGAAAAATAGTCGAAGAGAATAGGAAATGGGTGAAAGATGAAAAGAAGTAAAATAAGAACGCTTACAAACCATGCAAACACAGTCTTAACTCAAAGAAACACTGTCATACCATTCAAACTACAGACATGCAAGTAAAGAGAGAGAAAAAAGTTATGGTTTGGTTGGGTTAGAGTATTGTAGATTAGCGATTACCTTACTATTTAATGACTTAACAATAACTATCCTTCGAGCCCTCAACTGCACCCAAAACACTTATCACGCTCTCTCGGTTCGATGGCATTAAGGTCAGGTTAGGTTAAACTATGTTTGGTTAATTAGTGTATTAGATGTATGGATTTATAAAGTCGTTACTTTGGTACAGTGTATGTGAGCGTGTGCGTATGTGTTTCAAAATACCTGGTTCCCCACAACTCCAATATAAACTGAAATGAAGTCAGAAGATTAATGGACAAATTATGAAGAATAACGCCAATGATTCTTTGGCAACATAGTGAGATAAAAAATTTGAGATTGCAAAGACTTTTCATAAGAATTCATTTCTTTTTAAAGAATAGAAATGCTGTCAAGCAAATTTGTTCTTCCAGAGTATCCCTTGCGGCTTAGTTACCTTTGATCCTTCAGAATGGATGATCCATCTCTCTACCTACCTAATGTTATGCCTACTGAGGCCTATTTGCCCCGAATAGTTACTCCCTCCTGCCCTACCCGGCTTTCTCGCATAGTTACCTGGAAACGAATCGTCTAACTTTAGAATAGAATAGAATAGAATAACCTATGTTAACTTTGCATTAGTTTAACGAATTGGAGAGCTTTTAATTTAATCATATGTTTCAGCGAACACGTAAAACGTACAAGAATACAACGTGAAAATACTGTAGAGCTCTGCATTGGATTTCGTCTTTACATCATTTGGAGTTAATTGTATGAAATCCGATAGCGGTAATGTTTTGCCTGATTTCAAGCGCGAAATAGATGAAAGAAATTTGCAGTATATAGGAAATGCACTCGTCCGCAGCGTTCAAAGAGGATATGCGCTTAAAGGAGGGAGAAGCGAAGTACATAAAGCAAAGCTGTACAAAGAATTAAAAACAGAGAGAAACTGACAAAGGAATGAAAACAGAAAAGAAACAGAAATAAAGGAAACGAGGGGAAATAACCGAAAATAAGTAACAAAACAGAAGCAGATAAAAAGGCATTCAGACTTTTCAAAGCAAAACACAACTTTTGGCCGTTGGGACACACATTCTCGAGACCTAGAAATTTTTCTCGAAGGCAAAATTTTTCAACCACAGCGTTTGGACCCGCACCAAAGAAGACTACGAAACATAAAATGATCTAAACAAACCTATCCAAATTTGATCTAATCTAACTTAATTTAGCTTAACCTAAGTTAACTTTACCTAACGAAACCTAACCGAACTATGCCTAACTTTCACTTACAAAGACAACCATTAGAAGTTTCGTATAGGATAAAATTTTCATAAAAACATTTCCCAACACCGAAAAAAATCCTATTTTAGTTTTTGTTCTGTCGCTTTTAATGTAATATTTTTAAGAAAACGAGGAAACAATAAAAATAAAATGGAATAAAAATGGTAAAATAACTGAAAAGTTCTTTATTATCACAAAAAAAAGAAAAAAGAAAACGTAGATACAGGAATGGATAATGCATATATTCTTGCCAATTACCAAGAGCAAGTACAATAGCTACTTTAAGAGCAACACAATCAGCAGTTCTGAAAACAAGTTGGAAATTCCATTACCTAAAAATCTTAAACTCTTTTGTTAGATTTGGAGAATGTAAGTATGAACAGAGGTTATTTCCATTGCCTTAGCTTTCAACATGGGCAGTATTTGTTAAAGAAAGTCAAATAAAGTTTTGAGTAAAATTTTTCACTCAAAGACGTTCCATACTAAGTGAAACAAAAGTTCTTCAAAGTCTTTTCATTAGCGCAGATGTTATAAAAATGTTCAAGCAAATATAGCAACGACTGATTCCATAAAGCTTCATCTCAACCAGGCACTAATACTACAGTTAAATGATCGCTGCTGGAATATATAAAATAAAATTTAAAGCTGGTGTGGGAGCAGCAAATCATGCTATGAGCAACGGCCCCAGAAAGATATTGTAAACAGAAATATTCAAAGTTTAAACTCAAATCATTCATTAACTAAAATTATACCCTTAAAACAGGGGTGCGCAAACCTGTGCACGAAGGCACATTTGTGCCCGCGAAGCCATTTCGGTGTACCCGCGAGTAGCCCCCAAATAAGGTTTTAGAGACCAGTTAATAGAAAGAATATTACAATTAAAACCAGATAATAATATTTTTTATGTGTGCCCGCCTGTGCTCTAGCATTTGGAAAATGTGCCCGCCTGCGAAAAAGTTTGAGCACCCCTGCCTTAAAAAGTCTCACAAGAAGCTTCAGTTTCATATAGGTTTTACATGTTTAATGAGAATGATGCATTTGAAAGAATGTAGAGAAAAATGTATAAACTGTAACAAATGCGTATACTCCAATGGTGACCGGACATTTCGCTAAATATATAAAGTGATTCCAATTATGTTAAATATTTGGAAAACATAAAAAGTTTGAGATATTTAAGAAACGACACTTAAATGTCTGGAACGTCCATCTGGCCTTCTCATATACTATTTACTTGCACTCTGATTTTCAGAGACCAGATCAGAAAAAAAACGTTTGCTTGCGCGTATAATGCGCATCCCGCTCGATCGCGGTGCTGGGGTCTTTTCAAAAACATGCTTTTTAGACACACTTTTTAGTCTCGAAACAAGCTGCGACTTGTTTGTTGCTCTTCCCGCGCGCTGTTTGGAAGCCAATTCAAGAAATGTAATATCAGCAATACCCTCGACGGGACTGAAGATGATCTACTGTGGGAGGAGGAAAAAGGATGCGAGCGACGCCGATGACCCCTCTGAGGAAGTAGGCGACTCCTCAAACACCAGTGACTCGGGCACGGATGCGGAAATTGTGTTACGGTAAACGTTTCATTCAAAGAATGTCTGATGCGCTGTGATTACCTGCTTAACCTAATATTGTCAATAGTGTAATGTTAAGTGAGTTCTGCATAGTCGTTTTATTTCGCGTACTAAGGAAATATGGCGATAAGAGTTTAATAAAAATGTCTTTGTATTCTTCCACTGTTTGTTATACCTATTTATTACTGATATTTTTCGTGTTTTGCCTGCATGTATAGTGCGCAATCGCGTACAGTGCGCACCCCGATTTTAAAGATGAGAAAATGGTTAAAAAAGTGCGCATTTTGAGTGGGTAAATATGGTATTTAACCATATACTTATGTTTGCTATAAGAAGTGAAATATATCACTTTTAAAAATGTACAATGTAAATGTCTTCCGCTTCTCGTGACTTAATACGCCTTTCAGATGAAATTAAACTTTACATGAGAAACTTAGGAAAAAACAATAGTTATTTAACTGAAGGGCATAGAGTCCACGGAAGGAACTTCTAGAAGAACGAACAACAGACTCAAAAAGGGCAAGGTTTTAAATTCAATCAGAACATATAGTCGTCATCAGACATGGGGCTGAGGCTGGCCTCGGACATATTTTGCAGACCTCGGTCTCAGACCTCAAAAGTGGCCTCGGCCTCAGCCTCGAGGCCAGCTGAAAAGTGGAAAGGCCTCGTGACTTTCGTGAGGCCTTAGGTAATCCTGATTTGTTTTGTTCTGTAATTTTCAACCCCTGGTAGCATTGGGGTGGAGATTCTTCAGGTGGGCGTCGCTCGGGGTGAATATTCTTCAGGTGAGGACCATGACCTGACAGGTGACCGTATGTGGCAGCATACTTTGATAAATATTATTCAGACAGGTGACTAGTCAGGCGACAGTCTTTGATAAATACTATTCAGGTGACCAACAGATTAGTGACAGGTCACTCTGACGTTAGGTACATAAATATATATGTCGCGGTATATAAATAGTATTCAGTCAGTCAGTAGTAGACCAAGTAACTTAATGTGGCAAAACTAGCGTGGGAAAGCAATCTATCAGTTGGTCATCAGTTGAACTGAGCTCATATAATGCGTTTGTGTTATTTATGTGTGTAAACTATTGTACTGTATCTATTTCTATAACAAAAACTAGCCCAAATTAGAGAAGAATACCACCTGGTATAGTGATAACTAGCTAGTAGCGTCGATAATTTTTTTTTTCGTCCGTCATAAATTGTAACATTTAAACTTTTAAATAATAAGTTATGATTTGATATGAATATATAATATCGGATGCAAACAATAATTTTGCTAATATCGGCATTATAACAGATGTAAATTGTTATATTGTTTGCAAATAATTTTTTCGGTCTTTTTCATTTACTTTAATAATATAAGGTATTATACATATAACTTTAAAAATGTCTGATAATGGATAATACCAGGTGCAAATATACTCTTGCAGCAAATTACATATATAACATGTTGAAATATCAGGTGCAAATAGATTCTTAATATTATCGTTATTATATTATTATCGTGTATATATAATTCCATAGTAATAGCATGATATAAACTTCATACCTATAGGCCTACCGTACATCAGAAACATCTTTCACATAGAGTACAAGCTACAATTACAATAATGATCTTTGGTAGACTTTAAGACCACAATTTCTTATTGTCAGGATACATAAAAACGCAAAACTTAAAAAAAATAAGGCATCTCCAAATGTAGCTCTGTTTGCAATGCTCGCTAGAGTCGCTAATAATTGTAACCATTCAGAAATTATACGATCAACACTCAGTGAGTACAATCTTGAAATATTTTGCAAGATCATCTTCACATCATAATTTTCCATGTTATCATAAATACTTGAAATATTGTGGGTATATTAAAATGAGAAATAAGAACTGCATGAAATGAGAAATTAAAAAGTTATTGAGCTAATGTATGGTGCCCAGGAAATCTTGTTCTGGCAACTGTCTGACTGTATGATCCAGCAAATGTAAACACACAGCGTGTCGGTGTTGTGGTGTGGCCGCGTGTGATAGATGAACGTGTTTAATGCTTAATAATTCCCTTTTATTAGGTAAGTGAAGTGAGCTATGTCTTTGTTTACACTGCGTTCGCACTTATTAAGCAGATTACATTTTCTCCAATGTTTTCAAAAGTTTTTCCCCGATTTCAATGAAATTTGTAGCAAATAATCACTATATATAGCAGCATTGATGGTCATTTCGATAAAATATTTTGATAATTAAAATAATTATCTCATTTTATTGAAAAATATGTAAAATATTGTGTTCCGAATTATTAAGCAAGTATTCTATTTACGGATCTAAATGGTGAAAATGGGTAAGAAGAAGGATTTAACACCAACTGAGAAAAGAAAAATAGTCAAGTTACTCGCTGAAAATAAAAATCTATTGAAATTGCGATGCAGTTTGGCAGAGCTTATCGAACTGTAAACAAGTTTGTAGCGGAGGGTACCAAACTGAGGCAGTGAAGTGATAAAGGAGCTATAAGAAAAGTGACAAGGCGGCAGATATTTGTAATCAAGCGCAAATTGCAAAGCATCCATTGTCCTTAAATAAAGAGGTTTTTGAGCAGGCTGGCATACATAATTTACCAAGAACATCTCGATGTGGAATCCTCCAAACAATTGGCAAGACGTGTAAACCTACGATTCAGTCACCATTAACACCCAGGTACAAGAAGCAGCGTGTTGAATGGGCGCGTCAGTACGTGAAAACAGATTTTAATACTGCATTGTTAACCGATGAATGAAGAGCAACCCTTGAGGGATCTGATGGTTGGTCAAGAAGATGGATTGCTAAGGGTCAATCTCTACCATGGAATGAGGTTTTCTTTTAGAAAGTTTGTGTAAGACTGGGCATTCATTTCTACACCATCAGGCACTCTGTATGGGACAGCTACTTCATTGCCTATCAATCCTGCCCAAAACATGACACTACCTCCACCTTGTTGGCGTCTTAATCTCGATGGTAGAAATTGGCTCTCAGTAATCCATCTTCTTGACCAAACATCAAATCCCTCAAGGGTTGCTTTTCATTCATCGGTTAACAATACAGTATTAAGATCTGTTTTCACGTACTGACGCGCCCATTCAACACGCTGCTTCTTGTACCTGGGTGTTAATGGTGACTGAATCGTAGGTTTACACGTTTTGCCAATTGTTTGGAGGATTCCACATCGAGATGTTCTTGGCACATTATGTATGTCAGCCTGCTCAAAAACCTCTTTACTTGAGGACAATGGATGCTTTGCAATTTGCGCTTGATTACAGATATCTGCCGCCTTGTCACTTTTCTTATAGCTCCTTTATCACTTCGCTGCCTCAGTTTGGTACCCTCCGCTACAAACTTATTTACAGTTCGATAAGCTCTGCCAAACTGCTTCGCAATTTCAATAGATTTTATATTTTCAGCGAGTAACTTGACTATTTTTCTTTTCTCAGTTAATGTTAAATCCTCCTTTTTACCCATTTTCACCATTTAGATCCGTAAATAGAATACTTGCTTAATAAGTCGGAACACAATATTTTACATATTTTTCAATAAAATGAGATAATTATTTTAATTATCAGAATATTTTATCGAAATGACTACCATCAATGCTGCTATATATAGTGATTATTTGCTACAAATTTCATTGAAATCGGGGAAAAACCTTTGAAAACATTGGAGAAAATGTAATCTGCTTAATAAGTGCGAACGCAGTGTATTAATTTTGAGTAGAATTTTGCTTTTCCTTATGGATTTAAAAAAAAGAAAAGATACAGGCTAGTGTGAGGCGACGGTAGGTTACCTTTGGAAGAGCTTTAGGCCTAGGCTAGGCTAGATTGTTGAGCCTTCCCAAAGCATGGAGGAGCTTATTTGTAAAAGATTTCGAAGTGAGTATCTGCACCCAGAGGTGCAAATACCGCATTCGCTATTTGCATCCGAATATCACACCTCTGGGTGCAAATACCTTCAGCCTAACAATCTTAAGGCCTCGTGAGGCCTCCCCTAAAAAGGCCTCGGCCTCGTAGATTTCTGAAGGCCTCGGCCTCGTCCCCATGCCTGGTCATCAAACTGTTACCGTCTTTGCAGTATCAGATTTTTAACGTTATATTATCTACTGTATATAAGAATAAAACTCCCAAAGTTAAAAGTGTCAAAGCACTATAAACCGCTAAGCTATGCGAGAGCAACTCCTCTTTTCATTCAGGCGGCAGAACGAAGACAAACAGTAAAAACATAATCCATATGTATACCAAGTGTCCCAAAAAAATATCCCTATTTGTAAATAAATGTTCTAAGCTAAGAAAAAGCAATCCAAACACGCGGACAAATGCAATAGGTACGTAAAACAGTAACCATAATTAAACATGTTCAGTGTAATCGCCATGTTTTTCTTACACAATATTCAACATTACACAAATGTTCGACATAATTTTTGGAAATAGCTCAGCTGGGACTTTGGTCTTTAGGATTTCAAGTGTTTTAGGCTTGGTAGAATTGATCAGGGTAGAATAGTCAGGGTGTGTGAGGTCAGGTGAGTATGGGGGCCATACAACAGAGTATAACAGGTGAGTATGGGGGCCATACAACAGAGTATAACAGGTGAGTATGGAGGTCCGGTGCTAGTGTCTCCGAGCAACTGATACAATGAAAAAACTGACATTCTATTGGCTCATTAGTTGCCCGGCAAAATGCTTCCTCAAAAGTTGCGATTTTCACAAGCAGTGTGTGGAGGTGTTCAATCCTGCTCAAATCACTGTGAATCTAGAGTAATGCAGTTATTTCTTTTACGGGACAAACTAATTAGTTGTGGTAAGTAGAAATCTTGTAGCATCTGGCAATATAAATTTTGTGTTATCGTTACTGCTTTTCCAGTTTCATTCTTAAAGGAGTAGGGACCTACTACACCATAGTGACCATACCAGCCAACAGCGACCCAAATGTTGAGTTTAGCAATACTACGTGGAAGCTCTATTGGGCCGCCAGCATGACTTCCCCAGTAACGAAAGTTTTGCTTATTAATTTCCCTAAACAGATGTACATAACACTCATCAGTGTTACTCGTCAGTCAAAAACTCGGGACCTTCTTCTAGCTTTGCTATCATTCATGTTGCGAGTTCCATTCTAGTCCAGGCAATTTGTAGTTAGACCTGGGCAAAATTGCTTCAGAAGCTTTCTAAATTGTTTCCAGCTCAGGAACCATTGCCGAATAACATATCCAAAATCCGACAAAATTGGACCCCGGGAACACCCCCAAAAATGAAATTCAAAATGGCGGACTGGATGTTTCCTACGAAAAAAAAAAATATATATAATTTACGCTTTTATTTATAGAGATACATTTGATGCTTTTTCTTTCAGTTGTACTGTTTTAAATAATTCAACAATATACAACACAACCAGTTATTACGCAAATATAATGTTATATAGCTTTTTACAGATTTTTATAATCAATAATACAACAATTATTTTTTTCCCAGTTTCAAGTTATATTCATTACAGAAGAAGCGATACCTGGTCACAAACATACAGAAATTAATCCTCTTCATCACTATCATCGGATAGATTACCGGTACTTGGGTTGTTATCGCAACCACTGATTTGGCACTCGCCACAAGCGGCTGAACAGGGCATTCCATTACGCTTGCATCCACATCTTGAAGTAGCACATTTCGTCTTGCAGGAGCAGCGGATGTTGAGTTGAGTAGATAATTTGGAGCTGGTGGCTTGTCGCAGGCTGTAGGGTAGTAGGAATTATTCTTTACATACCAACCCCACTGTTCTGCATCGATCTTCTCTTCTGTAGACTTCCAGATTAGTATTTGAAAGTATGTGCGAAAGCTGTGGTACTTTGTGGACGCATCGGTAGGTGGCAAATGTTCGGGTGTAACAAAAGATTTAGCTGTAGCTACCTTTTCAACTAACATTCGATGACGTAGTGCGTTAGTGGATTCAAGTGTTTTGCAGCCATACAACAGAAGCATTGCCTTTCTTCCAGCGGCTTCAATGTCAGAGTATTGGCAACAATCAGAACAGAATGTATTTGCAACTGAACGGAGTTCAGCCACCTTCATCAGTGTGTCGAATGCTTTGGCTTTACCGATCGAAAAAATTCTGGATGTGCTATCACAGCCCGTGAAAGCATGCACAAACAGGAGATACTTGCAGATGTCATTGCCTAACAATGATTGAATGCTGAGAATATCATACACAGGATTAGGAGATGGTCCCCGTCTTATATCGCTGCGATAGTACAACTTGAAACCACTGTCCTTGGCATGGTACAGAAGGAGAATCAGCAAGTCGGTGTCTTCCCCTATTACTGTTGTAGTTGCATTTTCTGATGAGGAAACTGCTGCACGAACGATGTCCACATCAGCATCCCCATCTGCGTTGTGAACAGTACACCCGTGCTTCTTCAACATCTCACCTACGAGGGAAATAAGTGCTTGCTTGTTGTTTTCATTAGCCAAGAAGTGTTCCTTCTGGCCAACAAACTTCATGCTTGGACTGAGATTCACATTTCTGCTTGTCTTGGTGCTGCGTCTTCTGTGGGTCATGTCCTTGATCGTAGGAGAGCTGCTGTAGCCATCAAAAACAATGATTGCTTTTCCATATGTTTTCAGAGTGAAATCGGCATATGAGTTGGCGATGCTGTCATATGTTTCATCTTGACGCCAGGAAACACGATGTAGTAGAGATCCACCATCCAATACGTACTGGTCTGTGCACTGAATTTCTTGAACTTCTTCCATGCGTAAAGTGTCAGTGTATTTGATTATTGCATGAGCTAGCTGAGACTTATCGGGTTTCCTCAAGATACTTCGTGATTCGAACAATGCAGGAGGATATGCACACAGTTCGTAACACATGACATCTTCAAGATTCATGTCTCCGCCAGTGGCAACAGTCATCATTCTCTGAAACAGTAGTGCAGGATCTACTTCTATATCTGAAGCATCAGTGATCACAACGGCAGAAGCAGATCCTAGTGTTTTCACTTTGTCAGATCTTTTGGCAGAATATGTAAAGGCTTGTTTCCCAATCATTTTACGACAATGTTCGTACCGATTGAATGCAATTGATGAACGTTAACTCCAGGATCAGCAGTTAGCCCTGTTACAATGTTGCAGAGACCGAGGTAGAATGGAATGGGGATAAGGATTCCAGACGTTCAAGTACTTTCTTCATGTCATTACTGTCCCTGATTTGTCTACTTCCCCTCATTTCCTTGTGCTGTTCACTACTTTCCAACAAAACTCTGGTGTATTCCTGCATTGCTAAGTTATAAGTGGAACACAGAGGCATAGAAAAGAGCCACGTTGTCCTTTGGATGTCTGTAAATCCACTTCCGCGTGTCAGTCCGCCTCTGCTTTTCAGGGAACGCATTAGTACTTGTTCTATCACCAGGTCTGTGCCGAGTCCGGCCCATAATCTGTCGCTTCTTCTTACCACAAACTTACCTTCCTGGAACATTTTGTTAACGGCTGGATTTTCAGAAGGCAAACTTAACATTTTCTGCAGGTACAGGTATATCGATTTCAGGTAATTGTGATGTCCGGCTGCTGCAATTATGGGGATGGTCTCCAGCATAGCTTGCAAGTGCAAATCCCACGAGCCGGTTCTGTCTGCTATTATCAAGGAACGTGCAATGTTGATCATTCGCTGATATTCCAACCAGAGTTGACTTGTTTGCGAAGTAGATTGTAGGTCAGTTTTCTTCGCATCCAAAGTGGTAGCAATCTGAGACAATGCATTCGAAGATTCCACATCCTCAACTGATTGTTTGGCGGTCATAACATCGTCGAGCAGGTCACAAGCTTCCTTATGGAGGTCTTGAGGAGTTCCATCTTCATTACGAGGGAAAACGTCTGCGACTAGTAAGGTACTAAGAGCTGCATCTACTATCATATGACCACGTATCGCTCTTGAAACAGCTTTTCCAGACATCATGTGTTGCACGGCATTTGGTCCGTATATTTCTTGAAGTACTTCAGACAATCCTGAACCATTCATAAGAGTACCGACTGCTCCCAAAAGATTCATCAGAGTGTGAAATGATCCCAGCATTAAAACAATGTCCTGCAGGTCTCTCTGTTCATTGATGATTTGGGAAGCTTTCCAGAACAAAGGCTGATCAAAGGTAATAATGCATGGGACTTTTTGATCGCGTGCTATCTTGCTCAAATATAGTAATGTCGAAAATATGCAGGTCATGTCAGTTGGCGACATATCTATGATGGGAAGGAACGTGATCGACGCCACACCTGGATGTGAGACACTTGATCCACCGTGAATTGCCTGCATTGTTCCGGACCAACTTGGACCTGATCTTTCTGCTGAAGATATCTGCCAGAGAAGACTAAGTCGACTTATGGTGGCAGTGGGTACTGGAAGTTCGCGGAATGAGATGTCCCTCAACATGCTTCTCGCGTGTCTATATTCCCTAATGTCAACGGTTGCAATCTTCTTAATGTCATTGTCACCAACATTACGCCTGTGAATAGAAGGGTGGATCTGATCTTCGGAGTTATTGCGGCAATCATACCCATTCCATGAAAGGTATTCTTCCATCCAAAGTGCAGACATCATGATCGACGTTATCTGCTGCTAGAAGGACTGCAGTGTTTCATCAACAGTAAAAGAGCCAGACCCATTTGCCAGCGCCGCGTTCTTTCGAATCTTGTATCTGCATACGCGAACAGTAACCAGCTGATGGAGAACGTCAATAAGGTACCTTGACCTAAAGTTGTGGTGTAGCTGAACCGACAAACCGATCTGTAGTGGACATAGTAATCCTCTAGGACGGGTTGCTTGCATAATGCTCTGCCCAATTGCACCTATTTTTCTTGAAGCATCCTGTCCCGCAAATGCTTTTGATAATAGCAATTTCAGACTGTTGGGAATGTAATCAAGAGCACTTTCTGCAGTGATGTCATTTGGAGATGGATACACATATTTTCTAGGCGAGTCGACAGACTTGATATCACTTCTGATTATTTTTGCAGCAGCTTCTACTAGGTAAATCTTCTGTAGCTCTATATCTATATCACATTCTTTCGACTTTTTGTGATAATCTATAAGAATTTCATTAGCTGTCTCTTGTAGTGTTACTACATCTGCCTTCCCACTTTCACCTGATATTATGATCTTGTCTCCGTAACGTTCTAAAAGCTTTCTCTTCATGTGCCTGCGTTCGTAGACAGAGCTCTGACTTCCTTGAAGATATTCCTCCATTTTGGAAATTAGGTCTCCAATCAACAGTTGTTCATCATCATTCTCTTCCAGGTAAGCACAGGTCTGAAGGAATGCTTGGTGTGCTCTTCCATTAGTTGGTCTCCCTTTCTTCGAATCATGATCGTCGGAGGAGTATGCGCGAGGAAGTTTTTTCCACTTCGAAAATTTACGCTGCAGGTGTGATGGTAGACACAATCTGCAGCAGGAAGATCACGAAGATAATACTCCAGAGGCCTTTACATTAAAACGACCATCATCGCAGCGGCTTTCACAGCACCTTTTTATGGTTTCGGAGAACTCTGTAGTTCTTATTTTGACATGCTCTGATTTTGGTTTGTGTTTGGAAAAAAAGTCCACAAAGGTATCACAAACGAACAGTGAGTAGCACTGAAAATGCGTATTCATGAAAACGAGCACTTTTCCTGGTATTGCCTCGGCTGCGGTCTGTCGCTTCTTTATTTCAATGGTCTTTTTATCCATAAACCTTTTCCTACATACAACGTGAACACTTATTCCAGCTGTTGCAACAACATCGCTTCCACGCGGCGGAGGATGCATTTATACCATCGCTCCTTTTTGCGAGATGTGAACACTCCTGTCCGCTGTCCAATTTCCTTACAAATCACGCACAATTCAGGGGTCTGATACTTGAAGGCGGACGCACAGAGTCAGCCGTACACCGAGTCAGTCTGAAACAGGAAAACACAAATTAAAAAACGTGTTGCAGTATTTTAAAAGGAGTACATAATAACAGTTTTAAAGAAAATGACAAGCACAAATACGCAGATTGATAGTGGGTAGTAGGAATTAAAGAGTTGTACATAATATAAGTTATAAGATGTAGCAATGTCCATTCTCACATACACTCCATACAGTATATTTTATTTACATTACGTAACGTCATAGTTTAATACTAGCCGCCTAATACAATTTTTAGCGCACATAGGTTAATTTAGAAACGAAAATGTGTTTTAAAACATTTTACTGATCAAGAAAAACGTCATAACTCTCTCTACAAAGCGAAATTAAAATTTATTGTATTTCGTAGGAAACTGCCAGTCGCGATTTGAATTTCCTTTTGGGGGGTCCCGGGGTCCAATTTTGTCGATTTTGGGTATGTTATTCTGCAATGGTTCCTGAGCTGGAAACAGTTTAGAAAGCTTCTGAAGCAATTTTGCCCAGGTTGAAGCTATTTTTGCTCTAGATTGCCTGGACTATTCGGTTTTGTTTTTGAACATTAGTCAGTGAAGCTTGTGAATGAATTTTGTAGGGAAAAAGGTTTAATTCGATACGAAGTATACGACGCACAAATGTTCGTGAAATACCTACTTGTGCTGACAAACGTCGAATTGATATCTGCGGACTGCGTGCATAATTCCATGAACCATATTTATGTGTTGTGCAGTTCTTATTGATCGTCGCCTACCACTCTTATGTTGATTGTTTACATTTCCTTTTCTTTGAAATTTTCTAACAATTCGTTTCTAACAATTTCCAACAATTCTTTCTATCGGGTAGATCTTTGTATCCATATTCTCTGCAAAAATTCCTTTGCACATGCATCACAAAATTTGTCACATGAACCCACTCAACAACCTTGATTTTCTGTTATATACAGTAAGTCCCCGGTTAAAGTCGGGGATGCTTTCCTGAAAATCACAACGTTATAGGAAATAACGTTAAGCGGACGTCGTTTTAACATAGAAACTTATATTATGTTATATTTGAGGATGCGTTGACGGACAAGGAAACTTACAGGATATAAAACTTATTTATTACAAAAAATACAAAAGAAACACAAAATAAAGACAAAATATACATTATATATTATATATAATAGACATAATATATTTACAAAAATATACAGAAGACTCAAAATTAAATTATCTACAAGCCCATCACAAAATGAGACTTAAGTCTTCGAAGTAGAGAAGAACGCATCCAGAGTAGTTTGCTTCCCTTCTCTTCTTCTAATTGTAGATTGCACTTATCAACGTTAAAGCTCATTTGCCATGTGACCGACCAATCTACGATTTTATTCAGATCTTCGTGGATTTTACCTCTATCTTCGTCATTTATCGCCCTACCACCCAACTTCGTGTCATCCGCAAACTTTGAAACTGTACTGGCTAGGCCGACATCTAAGTCGTTAATATATATAAGAAAAAGCAAGAGACCCAATACAGAACCCTGAGGAACGCCGCTCGCTACATTAGCCAAGAAGACTCCGCTCCATCAACGACCACCCTCTGTTTCTTACCTCGCAACCACTCTTCTATCCAATTTATTACTACACCCCTGATTCCATGAGCCTTAGTTTTTTCAAAGAGTCTTTTGTGCAGTACGGTGTCAAACACTTTTTGAAAATCTAAATACACTACATCTACCACCCGGTGACTATCGTAAACTTCAAACACGCCTTGGAAAAATTCTAAAAGATTACTTAAGCAAGATTTGTTTCGCCTAAAACCGTGCTGCGTATTTCTAATCAAATTATGCAATTCTAAGCGTTCAACTATATGATCCCTAATTATCGATTCCAGTAGCTTACCTACAACAGACGTTAAACTGATTGGCCTATAATTTCCCGCTATTATCTGATGCTGATTTCCTTGATCACTCTAGTTCATTATTTAAAGAGCTAAACCTACTAAAGCTCAACGATATAACCAAACTGGCACATTTTATTTTTATTTACGAGTGTAAGAACAAAATCATTAATTTGCAATGGGTAAATAGATATTTTGTAACTCATCAAGAAATCGACTCGTATCAGACCAGAAATAGATCAAAGCTTGTTATACCTCAATTTAGATTGTCTTCATCTCAAAAACTACCCATTTTCATTGGATTGAAACTATGGAATGACTTGCATGCCGATATAAAAAATATTGTGAATGTAAATTTGTTTAAAACCAAGTTGAAATCCCGATTAATAATGGCATACTAACAAAAATCTAGGATTAATGTCCACTAATATTGTTTAATATTGTCCATTAATATTGTTTAATATTGTAATACATGTTTTAACTACTAATAATACTTATTTACTTATTTATTTATTATTATAAATTTATAACAACTAGCTGCTTATTTTTAATAAGAGCCCAGTAAAGCCTAAAGCTTAAGGGCCAAATTAAATAAAATAAATAGTTGAGCTTCATAATTATTCATGTCATTGTAAATTTAAAAATGTATTTATTTTATTATTATTAATAAAGGTTATTCTATCTATCTATTCTATCTTTAATTCTTTTCGTTGTATGGGATATATGGAATCTGTCCCCGGTGATTTAAACATTTTCATTTTACAAATATAGTGCAATACCTTCCTTTCGCTAACCACAATATTATCTAAGGTATTACCATTATCGAAAGGTATTATGTCTATGACCGTAGGGATATTCGTTACATCTTCTACTGTAAAAAATGACGTAAAAAATTCGTTTAGCGGAGTAGCCATTATGTTTGTTCTCAGAAACTAACTCACCGTCAGGATTTCTCAGCGGTCCTAATACGCTCTTTACCAGGTTCCTATTATTAACATATTAGAAAAATCGCTTGCGGGTTTTCTTTGCTGTCACGAGCGATGAAAATTTCAAAATCACTTGGGGGTTTTCTTTGCTGTCACGAGCGATGAAAATTTCAAAATCGCTCTTGGAGTTTTTTATTGCGCTTTTCGTTTCACGCCTTAACCCTTTAAGCCCTGAATTTTTTGTAGGGTTAAGTTATGAATGCTTGTATTTGAAACGTTAGCAATTTGTACCTTCAGTCCTTAAAGGGTTAAAGATATACTGTATAGTAGTTTCGTAACCACAAACTGTCTTTATCGCACTTATGTAGCCTATAAGCCCTATCTCTACTCGTTATACTATTCCCTACTCTAGAAGTAAACTACAAGGGCTTGTTATTTACTTTTGCACGCTTAATCTTGTACGGACCATATTCCTCATTTATAGTCCTAAACAGTTTCAAACGATTCCCACATTAAATGCAAAAAAAATCACTTTTTTCTACGTGAAGGTCAAAATATGATAATAAAAACCCACTCTAATAGACAGAGTTTATTTCCACAACAGTTTCGATGCCCACTGGCATCCTTTTCGGGTGGATAAAAAAAAACGAATGAACTAAAAACAAGAGGGAAAACAGTCCAGGGACCATTAAGAAATTCGCACCTAGGTTAGATCCCGTTCTCCCGACACTGGAAGGGAATTTTTATTAAAGGGACCCGCTTATAAGTACATTCGCACAAATTTAAAACTATCTTCTTGTTCTATACATACCGATTCTATTATTATTATTTTTTTTTTACATAATTATTACATTTATTATTAAATTTATTACATTTAATATTACATTATTATTTATTAGAGATAATATAAATTTATTATTACATTGATTATTACATTGTTGATTATACAGAAATTATAAACCAAAAAACGAATGAAAAAGGCGAGAAGGAAACAATCCAGAGACCATTAAGAACGGGGAAACGGGATCTAGCTTAGGTGCGAATTTCTTAATGGTCTCTGGATTGTTTCCTTCTCGCCTTTTTCATTCGTTTTTCGGTTTATAATTTCTGTAATAATAAACAACAATGTAATAATCAATGTAATAATAAATTTATAATTTCTGTAATAAATAATAATGCAATATTTAATTTAATAAATTTAATAATGAATGTAACAATTATGTAAAAAAAAAAAAAATAATAATAGAATCTGTATGTATAGAACAAGAAGATAGTTTTAAATTTGTGCGAATGTACTTATAAGCGGGTCCCTTTAATAAAAATGCCCTTCCAGTGTCGGGAGAACGGGATATAACATAGGTGCGAAATTCTTAATGGTCCCTGGACTGTTTTTCCTCTTGTTTTTGGTTCATTCGTTTTTTTGTATCCACCCGAAGAGGATGCCAGTGGACATCGAAACTGTTGTGGAAATAAACTCTGTCTATTAGAGTGGGGTTTTATTATCATATGATTCCCACACTATTTTTCCGTTGGAGGTCCCCATTACGTTTTCCCATTCGACGCGTGACAATTCATTTCTAAATTTACAAAAGTGTGGAAGCTACTAAATTGTTTGAGTAATGACGTCAACAATGGCGTAAAAATAAAATAGTGGAGCTTTGATTTGGGGGAACTGAGTCAAGATTCAGTGAACGACCGAGCGGCTGATCGTTGACTCCGAAGTGAATCAAACAGTTAACATAAAATATTGCAGGAAGTCCAATATTTTATATATAACTACACTGTGGTAAAAGTCACTCTAAAACATTTATACTAAAGACGTCATGCCTCAGGCAGCTCAAACTGACACAGAATACTCTACAAAAACAGAAGATTTTCAGAGCTAGAAATTGGTTATAAAATCGAGTGAAAAGGTTTCATGTTTTATGTTAAAATTATCAATATTTTTTTTTATGAAAAATTATTCGGCAAGTTTTTGTTTATCATTATTATTAATATTCAGGAGTAACTGAGCATTATTAGTATCAATGTTATTTCCACTATTTAAACGATTCTTATGTAAGATAGGATTTTTCTCAGCCGTGTTTAAACTATATACAGTATATGTTGATAGAGGCGTCTTTTAAAGTCGATGGTTTCGCCAATGTAGCTCTTATCACAACCCCTACATGGAATCTTATAACCTACAGAATTAGAAGAAGAATTAGATAATTTATCTTCTTTTTTTTTTAAAGACCGCAAGCAGAACAAGATATGTATGAAACAAGATTAAGTGAGGTGGGAAAGACTCTCCGTAGACGTTCCGTAGGGCCGTAGTGCACTGATGTGCATTAAAAGGGACTATTAAGACATTCCGAAAAGTCTTATTCTTAGCGGAGTTGCTATAAAGCTTCTTCCGAGCAGCTCGTAAGGCTTCGTCAATAAAAGTGGGAGGATATTCAATTTTGTAAAAGCATTTCTGATATACTGAAATTTCGATTCTAGATAAGAGGGGCTGCAAATCCTTAGGGGTCTCAGAAACATCCCTATGAGAATAACCCTTTTGTAAAGAGATTATGAGAAGAGAACCACCAAACATAACCATTAGAATGGATGACTTTTCGATAAAGATTAAAAGCGGATCTATCGTGGAGAGTTTTAATAATTTGAATGTCGAGGAACGAAAACGTAAATTTGTCCATTGGTTCTCTTCTCATAGGATACCTACAAAAAAGGTATTTTCCTGCGAATGTTTCTGAGAGCCCTTTAGGATTTGTTTTTTAACACACACACACACACACACACACACACACACACACACACACACACATATATATATATATATATATATATATATATATATATATATATATATATATATATATATATATATATGTTAAACACAGACCGTGCATGGAACAAGGAACTCTTCTGGGAAAATTAAATCCACTATAGTCCGAATAAGTAATGGTAAATGACAAATACCATAGTTTTTCTTTTTTATGATGCTAGCCCGACGTGGGCAACGGGTCTCTCGCAAAGAGGTCCCATAAATATAGCTTCCCTCACCAGCTATCTGCAAAGCAGACAGGATCCAGCTTTGGGACATGGATCTAGGGTTTAAAGCAAGCCTAGTCCCACTACATTCAGAACCTCTATATAAGTAAAAGACTAGTGGGACTAGGCTTGCTTTAAACCCTAGATCCATGTCCCAAAGCTGGATCCTGTCTGCTTTGCAGATAGCTGGTGAGGGAAGCTATATTTATGGGACCTCTTTGCGAGAGACCCGTTGCCCACGTCGGGCTAGCATCATGAAAAAGAAAAACTATGGTATTTGTCATTTACCATTACTTATTCGGACTATAGTGGATTTAATTTTCCCAGAAGAGTTCCTTGTTCCATGCACGGTCTGTGTTTAACATATAAGTTTCTCAGGGGACCATTCTGAGTTTGTGTGTATATATATATATATATATATATATATATATATATATATATACGAGGGTGGGCTGAAAAGTAATGCCTCCACTTGAATAATTCTGGATTGTGTAGAGGTTGCCAGATAAAACCGGTTTTGTGTTATAACTTGATATCCCCATCCCATTCCAGATTGTGTAGAGGTAACCAAATAAAACCGTTTTTGTGTTATAGCCTAATATAGCCTACACTCATTCTACACGTTGGTTTAGTATCAATTAGAATTGAAAGGAGTAAAGACGTTCGCTTCAAGCAACGTGCCGGAATTGAATTTTTGACCGCGGAAAGTGTTGCTCCCATAGACATTCATCGGCGAATGAAAGCTGTGTACGGCAAATAGTGTGTTGATGTGATTACCGTTCGACGTTGGGCGCGGCAGTGTAAAGAAGGAGAAGCAGGGCAAGAAGATTTGCGAGACAAACCGCGAAGTGGAAGGCCTGTAACGGCAACCGACGAATTTTATCGGAACTACGTTGACGAACTGATTTGTGGAAATCGTCGCATTAAACAAAATAAAATTGCTGCAATGCTCGATATCTCCAAAGAGCGAGTGGAACACATTATCAGTATTCTCGGTTACCGAAAGGTCTGCGCCAGATAGGTGCCTCGCATGCTCACTGCCGAGATGAAAACTGAGAGGCTACGCATTTGCCAAGAAAATCTGCAGCGCTTCCAAAATGAAGATGAATTTCTGCACAGCAGTTTGACAGGAGACGAGACGTGGGTCCACCATTATGACCCTGAAAATAAACGGCAATCCATGGAATATCGGCACAAAAATTCACCGCATCCACCGCATGACTGTTTTTTGGGATATCAATAGTGTTGTTCTCGAAGACTTTACGGAAAGAGAGACAGCAATCAACTCCGCACGTTATATTGAAACTCTGAAGAAGTTGAAAAAAACGGATCAGGAGGGTTCGCACCCACAAAAACGCAGCCATTGTTCACCATGACAACGCACGGCCTCACACCAGTGTTCAAACGCGAGAAGCAATTGAGGATCTGCAATTCACCGTCTTGCCGCATCCACCATATAGCCCCGATTTAGCACCGTGCGATTTTCACCTCTTTCCTAAATTTAAAGAACATCTCCATGGAAATCGTTACGAGTCTGACGAAGAAGTTAAGGCCGCTCGCTGTGAAATTTTGGTTTCGTAGTCAAAGCTCCTAGTTTTACCGGGGTGGATTTTAAAAACACATTTATCGTTGGCATAAATGTATCAAGGTAGAGGGTGAATTTATAGAAATGTAAATGTATCGTTTTGAAGAATAAACGCTAAGGTACATATCTGCTTTTGTTTCGATAAAATCCTTCAACCCATTTAAAATTCATTTGAGTGGAGGCATTACTTTTCAGCCCACCTTCATATATATATTTATTACTCTGTTTGCGCATTTAGACGAAAGGCCGTCTACTCCATCCAGATAATTGGTGAAAAATCTAGAAATTAATTATTTGAAATTATTAGAAAGATGCGACAAATTCATGTTTAGCCAAATGCTTTTGTTTTTCACCTTGGTAAACCTTGGTTTTTGCTTCCGCCCGAATCATTCATTCTGACGAAAGTCAAGCTTGTTGCTTCACCTTAGACCTACAGCTTAACGTGAAATCCAAACCACGACCAGCCACGGGCGGTCAGAAATTACAAAGTCCTTGCCCGGACTCGATCTCACGACCTCTCGATCAGCAAGCAGCCCAGCGTCTTAAGCCATTTATTTACTAACCACTTTTATTGTGTGGGAAGGTGAACAGCTGGGTTAGCTACGCCCCGCCTGTCGTCACCAGGAATCGAACCCGGGGTCGGTGGATTCGTAGTCAGCGATGCTAACCACTACACCACCGAGGCGCATTATAGAGAGTATAGGAGTATAGATGGTGTAGGAAATTTAATATGAACTCGTCCAACATCCTCTAAAGGCTGATATAATAAGAAGGAATGGAAGCAGTTGGAGATATAAGCATGAAAGCTATATATCACAAATAATATCGAGTGAATCAAATCATTTTCTAATGAAATTAGTAAAATCCTTAAACTAGAGACTAGACAATGAACGGTTCGACACCTAACTTCTTTGGATAGCAAAAGTTTCCGTAAGCAGACCAAGCCACCTCGACCTACACCAGGAATTAAAAGTAGAGGACGGGGTGGGGGGGGGGCAAATTTTCAAGAGAGTGAGGGCTGATGGGTGAGACCGTGAGGGTGAAGGTGGGCTCCAAAGTCCCATAGTAAAAACTGAGAAATGTTTCACGAGCATTTTATTGGATTTAACTCTTGTTTTAAAATTATGACACAAATTGAAGTTTTTGTCTTTTGATTCTCACTTTGACTTGCAGCATATAAAACAGTTATGAATAAATTAACTACACTATGGGAGATAATGGGTTAAATGAAGCCAATGAGGAAAAAGATTTAGGTGTCATTGTTACTAAAGATTTAAAGTTCACAAAACAATGTTCAGTCGCGAGCTGTAAAGCTAGTAGAGTACTGGATTTTATTTCTCTTAATTTTATTTTTTAAATACAAATCTAAAGACATTGTTTTGCCATTATATAAGTCGCTTGTTAGGCTCATCTACAGTAGAATATGCTGTAGAGTTTTGGTCACCCTATATGACGAAGGATATAGAAATCGTAGAAAGGGTTCAGCGCGCGCAACAAGGCTTATTCCAACCTTACGTGGTGAACCATACGAAGACAGACTCAAAGAGTTGAATTTGTATACGTTTGAAATTCAGCGTTAAGAGGCGAATTAATTAAGTTCAAAATTTTAAGTTTTTTTAATAACGTAAATTATGAGAATTTCTTTAACTTGGAAGATAGGAACATTACGAGAAACAATGGTTTTAAAATAAGGGGTAAAAGATTTGAGCCAAGCGTTGCGAGGGGATTCTTCACCTATAAAATAGTCGAGAGGTGGAATAGCCTACCCGCGGGGGTCGTGGCAAGCACTTCAATTAATATGTTTAAGAACATGTTGGACAGGTATTTTAGTAACATCAATTTGCATTAAAGAGAGAGTAGTTTCACGAGTTAAAAAATTAAATTTCGGGCAAATAGCAATGCCCTCGTAAACGGATCAGGAGGATCAGGTAAGTCGGGTAAATAGCAATGCCCTCGTAAATTCTGGAATTATAACCACAAATATCAGTGATCATTTTCCTATTTACGCTATATTCAATAACATTGTTCAGGTTGCGGACAAAACAACTATTGATTACAGAATATTCTCAGAGGTTAACAAAAGAAAATTTATTGGGGCTGTAGAAAATACTCGATTTGACTGTGACGAACCTATAAATGACCCAGATCATATGTTTCATTTCTTCTATGACGCCTTATTCCATATTTTTTAATATTTGCTTTCCTTTAAGGAGAAAAACAGTTTCGCCCAAAAGTGTCGCAAATCCATGGATCACTCCAGGAATTATCACTTCAATAAAGAACAGAGGTAAATTATTCAATTACAGAGCAAAATTCCTAAAATACAATATACTCAATACAGAAACAAATTAACTAAAATAATCAAAATTGCAAAATATAACTATCATAACAATCAATTTTCCAAACATAAAGGAGACATGAAAAACGCTTGGACAACCATAAACAATCTTCTCGGAAAACAAATTAAGAAAAATTCAATAGAGAAATTAAATGTTGATAATAAAGAAATTACTGATGATACTGCTATTGCAGACTCTTTAAATGCACATTTTACTTCAATAGCGGATAAACTTCGCTCACAATTACTAAATAATGATCACTCACCTCTAGAATATATGCTACCCAGCCCACTAAATTCATTTTCTTTAGTTCCTGCTACCTCTACTGAGGTCCGGCATATTATTGGTAAATTAAAAAATACAAAAAATAACATTCATAGCATTCCTGTATCTATATTGAAACTTGTTAAAGATAAGATATCTGTAACTTTGGCTAAAATTATCAAAGTATTTCCAAAGGAATATTCCCATCAATGCTAAAAACTGGTTGTATAACACTCCTTTTTAAAGGGGGTGATCCTACACTAGCAACAAATTACAGGCCGGTGTGTTCATTATCTGTGTTCAGCAAAGTTTTTGAAAAAATTGTAAAAAGTAGAATGCAGCGATATTTAGAATCCTACAATTTATTATCTCCAAATCAATATGGCTTCCGTAATAATAAAACAATGGAAATGGCTATTTTAAATCTTATGGAAAATGTAAATATAGCTAAGGAGAACAAAGAAATAATGATATCAATATTTATGGATTTGAGTAAGGCGTTTGATGTAATAGACCTTAATATTCTACTTAATAAATTATATTGTTACGGCTTTAGAGGAGCAATCAGTGATTGGTTTAAAAGTTATTTGTCCAATAGATATCATTTTGTATCAGTAAACAAGTTTTGCTCAACTAAAGCGCTTGTCAAACATAGTCATGGTGTGCCACAGGGCTCAGTTCTGGGTCCACTGTTATTTTTATTATATATAAATGACTTTCCACATTCATCTGATATACTGAACTTCATAATGTTTGCAGATGATACAATTGTCTCTTTTTCTTGCAAAGATGTTAATACAGCTAAGAATATATTTCATTCAGAATTCATCAGTGTAATGAAATGGTTGAATAAATAAACTCTTCCTAAATACCAGTAAAACAAATTTCATGATTTTTACTAATAAAAGAAATGTATATCTTGATGAACTTAATGTTAATGAAATCACCATAAAGGAGTGTACTGTAACAAAATTTCTTGGTGTAATGCTAGATAAGAATTTGCAATGGAGTGATCATGTAAATTATATCGCAAAAAAGATTTCAAGGAGCGTTGCTATAATGTTTAAACTTAGAAATGTAGTCCCTAAACAAGTTTTATTGACTCTTTATCATACTCTTGTTCTTCCTTATATAACGTACTGCACCCTTGTTTGGGGAAATTCCGCTAACAACGCATTAAATGATGTCTTTGTCATCCAAAAACGAGCAATAAGCTTATTATCTGATGCTGATTTCCTTGATCACTCCAGTGTATTATTAAAAGAGCTAAACCTACTAAAGCTCAACGATATAACCAAACTGGCACATTTTATTTTTATTTACAAGTGTAAGAACAAAATCATTAATTTACAATGGGTAAATAGATATTTTGTAACTCATCAAGAATTCCACTCGTATCAGACCAGAAATAGATCAAAGCTTGTTATACTTCAATTTAGATTGTCTTCATCTCAAAAACTACCCATTTTCATTGGATTGAAACTATGGAATGACTTGCATGCCGATATAAAAAATATTGTGAATGTAAATTTGTTTAAAACCAAGTTGAAATCCCGATTAATAATGGCATACTAACAAAAATTTAGGATTAATGTCCATTAATATTGTTTACTAATTATTAATTTCTCGTGTGTAATCTAGTATTAAAAACACATTTCTTGGGATTGTTCAGTTCTTATCTCTCATGTATAATATTGGTTTCTTTGTATGGTATTGGTATAGTGCCTTCAATGGTGACCTTGTATTTGTCATGACAATAGTGATAATTTAAGATTAATACATGTTTTAACTATTAATAATACATATTTACTTATTTATTTATTTATTATTATTAATTAATAACAACTAGCTGTTTATTTTTAATAAGAGCCCAGTAAAGCCTAAAGCTTAAGGGCCAAATTAAATAAAATAAATAGTCGAGCTTCACAATTATTCATGTCATTGTAAATTGAAAAGACTGTATTTATTTTATTATTAATAAAGGTTATTCATTTCAATTCAGGGGTGAGGTGTGAGTGAGTTAAGTCTGTTGATCGCAATGTCGGTAAGTATGAGATTCCTCACCCCGGGAATCTTCGGTATGAAAACTCTGACTTCCCCGCATCCCCCCTTCTTGGTCTGCTCGGAAACTGAGTATAGCTAATTAAGTATAAATAATTTATTCATAAAGATAAAAGCAGTGATTTCCCTTAAGATGTAAATGTATTAGGAGACGCTAGTCTGGTCTGGTTACACTAGGTGTTGTTATTGTGAGAACGCTCGGGATTCAAAACATCCGAATAAGCCTACAAAGGGGGGTTATAAGGGGAGTTGATTGGGGTAGAGTTGGGGACGGTGATGTTTCCTTTTGAACGTAAATGTAGTAGGAGGCGCTGGTCAGGTCTGGTATGAGAGCACTGGTACGGTAGTTCTCAATTGATAGACTTTTTTTTTTAACTCTTTTTATTATTTACGTGTTCTAGTGGATGGGAATTCTCAGGAGAAGCCACTTCTCTCTCCTTCTTTCTCTTGCTCCTTCCTTTTTCTTTATTATAAAAGGGTGTTGCTGAGGGAGGGCTAGTTAAGATAGAGTAGAAACAGTAATGTTCCCTTTGTCAATAAATGTAGTAGTAGTCGCTGGTCGGGTCTGGTTTCAGAGCACTGGGAGTTCTCAGATGATATCCCATTGGTACAGAAGGGAAGGGAGGAAGCTTGATGGGATCTCTCGGGAGCCAAAACCTCCGAATAGATGTTGTTAATTTGAAGGATGCTACTTGGATTTACAGTGTAGGAATGTTAGTACTTTTTAGGTAAATTTGGAATATCTAACTTAGCTAGAGAAAGTTTTATAGTTTTATATAGAAGTAGCGATGTTCCCTTTTGCAATAAATGTAATAGGAGGCGCTGACCGGGTGTGGTTGCAGAGCACTGGGAGTTCTCAGATGACGGGAACCTTGATGAAATCTCTTGGGATTCAAAACCTCCGAATAATTAATTATACTCATCTTCAGGGAAGCTAATTAGCTAGAGTGGAACTTTAGTTTTAAATACTGTACGTCAGAATTTCACCAAAAAAAATTACACATATTATACGTTATTATTCCCCATTATGCATGGAGAATTCTTAAATTGTAGGTCTGGCCAGCTGGAGATGCCCTCTGGACCAGTATTCCTTTATCTAGATAATTCATATTGCGGAGGACGCAATATAAATTACTATATGATAAATCTTCGGTACGGTGGCTTTGGCAGGCTACGGAGAAGTGATGCAAAGACGAAATGATGACTTCTTGTACATAATAAATAAATTTAAAAATTCCTTAAAAAAGCCATAGTGTAGATTAGATTAAGTAAAGTAGTTTAGTATTTATGATATCCTTTCATTTTCTGTTGCCTTCTAACGCGTAATTGAGTACACGAGATAAGTGTACGCATGGTGTGAATGAACTCTCTTCATTACACGTTTTCCTACTTTCCTATAAATCTTCTTTTACCATTATTTTCTGTCATGGTTGAAAGTTTTACAGGTCTATAAATGCAACATGGTATAAGTTTTCAGTATTCTTTTTTTCATTGGCTATTTTTTACTTTTATACTTCCTTCTTGGGCTAGCCTAGAGTGGATCTTAGGGTCTTCGTTAGCCTCTCTCTCTCTCTCTCTCTCTCTCTCTCTCTCTCTCTCTCTCTTATATATATATATATATATATATATATATATATATATATAAGGTAATTAAAAAACAATTTAACACTTATATGAGTTTTTCTGTTACAGGGATTTGAAGATTAAGGAGTACTGAATTTGAATAAGCATTTGAAGTGGCAACAAGGCTGAGTTTGGAGGAAAGAAGGAAGGTTGCGGCCTGGATGGAGGTGTATCAGTCTCCCACAGTCGTACAAAAAACAGAATGCATCACAAAAAATGTTTACAAATAAAGTGAAAATGAAAAATAAAACCCCATATAAGTTAACATTTTTGGGAATCACCCTATATATAAAGTCGTATTCGATATTAAGTCTTCCGTTCCTATTGGGAAAAAATATTTTTGAAATATAAAGTATGGATAATGTTATTTTGTTATACATCTAAATTGCTTTAGCTCCCAGTATTATACGGAATATTATCGTAATGCAGGTTGAAATTTCCCTGGAACTATTGCAACAAGAATATTAGTTAATTCTACGAAGATAGTTTTTAATAAGCATTAGTAATCAATTAAATTTCAGATATTAGTTTTTCATATGCCATTCTTCGGGTTCCAGTGAATTTTGCTCCTTAAACATGGAAAAACGTCAACAGCAAAGCTCTGATCCTGTTATACGTTGCGGACATGAGCCACATCTCTTCCTGTTAAACTTGTTTTAGTATGAGTATCTATTGCCTGAGATTTTTAACTCTTAACCTCGGACCTTTGAAGAACTAAATGAGAACATTTGAAAATGAGTACGCCAACATTTCTGTGAAAATGGTTCTCAGTTTGAACTTTTTCTGATATAGTTGCTATTTCATAGAAAGCTGAATCTCAGTTATAACCTATATATATTTGTGTGTGTGTGTGTGTGTCTGTGTGTGTGTGTGTGTGTGTGTGTGTGTGTAGTGATGCGACGTGTTTTGGAGGGGGTCGTTTTATTTTCGTGAAAAAACATCGACTCCTCAAAGAATAATTTATTAGAATTAATGTTTAATATACATTATATTCAAATGTGATTTAATTAAATACCTATAAAATACCAACTTGAAAGAGATCAAATAATGCGGAAACCTTTGGCCACATCCTACGCCATATTAACTAATTTATTCAAACTTCAAAATTTATTCAAAAAAGAATAAAAATGACGGAGTTTTTACAATTTTTAGATATTTGTTATGACATTAAAATATTCACAGTATTCTCATCTGAATATGTCGTTGGAAGCATGGAGGCTTTTTAGGCAAAATTAATGGAATTTAGCTTATTTATTACGTAAAAATAGTGAAAGTGGCAAGTAATAATGATGATTAAGAACAGTTTGTTAGTTTAATTTATAACATATTATTTATATATCAATAAATATTGTAATATAGCCAATGATCGTATGGTTGGGATTTTTAATATGGCATACTTTCCTGTCCCTGATTATTCTTGACTTTTAAAAATGTAGAAGAGATTAGAAAATATTACATATTCTCTACATTGTAAAATTTGTCTAGCGACTTTTAACCATTTGAAATGAATCAAATGAGAGTCTAAATGAGAGTCGAGGAAATGCACCTTCAAGGACATATTACAACCCAGAGATTTATAGCACCTTAACATCTCATTCACCACAGTAACATAATCGTCAGACTTAACTTTACCAAAGAAGTTTGAACAAACCGACTTGAAGGCCACCCATGCTGCTTTTTCTCCCTCATTTAATTTGCTGTCAAAATTAGTATCCTTCATAACTTTCCTTATTTGTGGGCCAACAAACAATTCCTTCTCTGATTATAGCTTCGCTTAACCTTGTAAATATATTCCTCAAATAAATAAACGCCTCACTGTTCTTGTCCATAGCTTTCACAAAAATTTTCAAGCCCAGTTTGATGTGAAGTGGTGGCAATAACACATTTTTTTTGGATCTACTAAAGGCTCATTGGAAATAGTTGTCTGTCCTGGAACAAAACTCATCCTGGCAGGCCAATCTTTACAAACAAAGTGGCGGTCTCTAGCGCCACTGTCCCACTCGCATAAAAAGCAGCAATATTTTGTGTACCCTTGCTGCATTCCAAGGAGAAGGCTTATAACTTTTAAATCACCGCAAATATTCCACTTATATTTATTATAGTTAATGGATCTAAGTAAAGTATGTATATTCTCATACGTTTCTTTTATGTGGACCGCATGTGCAATTGAGACAGAAGGATAATTATTTCCGTTGTGTAGAAGCACTGCCTTCAAATTTAATTTGGAGGAATCAATGAAGAGATGCCATTCCTCCGGTTTGTGTTGATGCCCCAAAGACTCCATTAAATTGTCACTTGTAGAAAAAATGTAATGAAATCATTCTGACGCTTTCTGCATGAAGTTATGTTGGTGCTCTTTTCTAAAAGATTCCACCCTTGCAGCCTAGATTCTAGAAGTTCAGCCTGATTTTTCGAAAGATTCAAATCTCTCACGAGATCATTTAGTTCTGCCTGTGTAATACGGTGAGGTGATGATGATGTGGATGGTAGAAATTCTGGATCTACAAGCTCACTGGATGTTTGTGGTTCATTTTCAATTTCGGAGTGGCAATATTTCTCGTCCAAAGTCCAATCTTTTGGTGGCTTAAGAACTGGCAGGGTTTTATCGTGAGGAACTGGTCGCATAGCTGATGGCAGGTTTGGGTATCGTATTGCATGTTTGGATTTCGAAGAGAAACCTCGTATATTTGTTAAACAAAAGTAGCAGTTACTAACATGATCTTTTGGTTCTCTCCAGACCATAGGGACAGCAAATGGCATTGATGGACGTGAACCTGGGATGTAGTGATCACCAAATTGGGATGTAGTGATCACCAAATTATTAGGTTTAAACTATTGATAGAAAATTGAGTCTGTTGACGATTAATGCCAGCTTGAGATATGCCAGCAATAAAATTATATTAAAAAAAAATTGGACTAACACGAACTTAGATGTAGCTCGTAGCGTAAACTAATCCACTTCTTGTTATACTCTTCATACTTTTTTTTGTTCTTTTCTTATCTTCTTTTTACTTGCATGTCTGTAGTTTGCATGGTATGACAGTGTTTGAGTTAAGACTGTGTTTGCATGGTTTGTAAGCGTTCTTATTTTACTTCTTTTCATCTTTCACCTCTTTCCTATTCTCTTCGACTATTTTTCCGACTTGTCGGCCGTGGCCGGCGGATGATAATGGTGAGTTTTTCTCTCTCTGTTTTTGAATTAATGTTAACCCACGAATTATAGGTTTTGCTACTTACTTTACCTCTTATCCTCTTCTTTTAACCCCCTGCTCTCTTCTTTCTCTCGGGCTAACCTTAGAGTGGATCTTGAGTCTTTGTTAGCCTTAGCTTCTGTAGATCTGTAGAACCTTGTAACCACGCTATTAAGTTTCTTGCACACAAATTGCAACATATGTGCGGAGCCCAGCGTCTGTCCTGAGCACCCACTTTGCATCCAAAATATAATTTATATCCCTTTTTAACCAGAGGGGTAAATGTTTGTTTTGGGGATTTCAATGTTAGTTCGCCACACACATAACAAAATAAATCGGCACTGGTTACACATTTTCTAGACATTATTGAAGTTAAAACACGAAAGCAAGAAATGTTTTCGACAAAAGAAGTTAATAAACACAGTAGATCCAGCAGAAAAGTACCTTAACACCAAACATCAACAGAGCACCTAAAACAATGAAAGAAAATAACAATTTTCCACTTGGCATTCACTGTGAAATCACCTAACCACCTTTAGACCAATCACAGAACAACACAACATTTCAAATAACCAATCAGTGAGCAACACGTGTCACAATAATGACCAGTAGCTGTAGGGCTGTTCCTTTGCTTAGCAGGCGTTTCATATAATTTGGATAATTTTTGTGGAACATTAACGTAGTTTTCTGGAAAATTGGTCGGTGTTAGAGAAAAAATAATAACATATTCGTAATCATCGTATCGAAATACATATAAATCAGCAGAATTTGTGCAAAGGACAGAAATTGTGTTGTGCAGTGTTATTTATGGGATTAAACTCTTTACTTTTGTTAACAAAATGTGGATTTTAACATAAATTTAAATAAAATAATTTCGGATCATGTCAAGAATAGCGAACCCAACACCTGCAGGGTTCGCTATTCTTGACAAGGGAATTTTTGGGTTCGCTATTCTTGACATGGTAAAATTGGGTTCGCTATTCTTGACATGGGAAGTCCTCAAGGACGTTTTCATAACTTCAGACGGTAGGTTTATGTTTCCCAATTTTAAGTAATTAGTTAAGGACGTATTAAATGCTTTTATATTAGTCTTTTTTTATTTAACCAAACTAGCACGACTTAACCTAACCAATCGTCAATGCCGTACAGTATAAAGAATCCTCTTCTCTTAATATATAAAAATAAATAAATAAAAAAAATTTATTGTTTTTTATTTATTTTTTTAGGTTAATTGTACGCCCTTGACGATTGGTTAGGTTAAGTCGTGATAGTTTGGTTAATTTTTGCTATTCTTGACATGGGAACTTCTGGGTTCGCTATTCTTGACAAGGGAATTTTTGGGTTCGCTATTCTTGACATGGTAAAATTGGGTTCGCTATTCTTGACATGATCCATAATTTCTTCTACTTAAAACTTTGGAGAAGAATATACTGCACAAGTTAACAGTGTAACTTGTGCAATATATTTTTCTCCAAAGTTTTAAGTAGAAGAAATTATTTCTTGAGCATGGTTAATTAATAATTTTTAGGAAATAGTGACGAATGATGAAATTTTCTAATTAATCAATGATTAACTGTTATATTAAAAATTATTAAAAATTAAATACTTCTGGAAAGAGTAAGAAAGAGCTTTATTGTTTCTGTTGCGTGAGACAAGACCAAAGAAAAGAGTTTGCTCAAACATTTAGTTTGCTTTAGTTCAAGAAATCAGGCATGGGCGGATTAGACAGTTTATGCATGCAAAAAGATGCCAAATGATACATTACAAAATTTAAGGTAAAATGCTGTTGAAATTATGAGGAAAATTAATCATTTCCCATCATTTTCTAAAAATATTTTTCGATTAATTAATGATTAATTTCGACGCAATGATTAACTGATTAATTGATTAATCGGAACCTTGCCCTAGTTAACACTAAGTAAAGTCTAAAACTGCGCACGAGTAACAACAGATAAAATTGGAATGCAAATTTTAAAATGGTTCAGTATTCAATACTCACTGCAGCTGACTTATTTTAATACTATACAATATATACCAAACTAAGTTGCAGTGAGGCAAATTAACTAATAACTTTTACTTCGTATGTAATATTTTCCTAAAAATATTACATATGAACGAAAAGTTACCACTATAGAAAGAGAATTATCTTTCTTTCATTTGGTCCAAATGAAACCATATAAAACAAACCAATTTTGGCTCAAAAGTTAAAAATTTTGGTATAACTGCTATAGCCCGACAGAAACAGGGTTGTTATAAAGTCCGGGATGGGTTTTAAAAATAAATAATGGATCATCTGAAGATCAGGGCCCCCAGCCTTCGTTAGTTAGCCTTATAAGGCTAACTAACGAAAATATCACGACTTAACCTAACCAATCGTTAGGTCGACTGTACGGCCTTGACGATTGGGTACGTTAAGTCGTGATATTTTCGTTAGTTAGCCTTATAAGGCTAACTAAAGAAGGCTGGGGGCCTTGATCTTCAGGTGATCCTAAATAATTTTTTAATTATTCCGAATCGAACAAAATAGCACATATCATGAAAATCTATAACTCTTAAATTTTTTTTTATAGTTCACACCAGCACTTTACGCTTCAACATATTCGTACATATCAGACTCGCACAATGCAGCGTTCGATTCTATTGTTTTTTGTTTTTTTTTCAGATAGCTGCACCCGACCTAACCTCTCTATAGTTTCAATTGAAGAAAAAGTAAACTGCGTGTTGCGGTTAGCCGAGCTGAAATCTGTTACGGCAGTGAGACGCAAGTTCCGGACACAGTACAACAAAAATCCACCATCTGAACATGCGATAAGAAACTGGATGAAAAAATTTAAAAAGATAGGTTCAGTACATGGCAGACTGCGTTCTGGTAGACCAGCTCTCAGTGAAGAGAGTATAGCATCTGTTCGAGAAGCGTTCGAAAGAAGCCCAAAAAAGTCACTTACCCATGCTTCTAGAGAATTTAACATCCCCGTCTCAAGAGTCCGTAAGATTGACTGTGAAGTTACATCAACATCCCTATAAAACTCAAGTTGTTCAAGATCTAATGGAGAAGGATTACAGTGCTAGGCTTGAATTCTGCAAAGAATTTCTCACAAGAATCAAAAAAGATCAAAACTTCTTGAACTAGTTAACATTTTCTGATGAAGCAACATTTCATCTCAATGGCAAAGTTAACCGCTATAGTTATCGTATTTGGGGAAATGTAAACCCACAAGAATTATGGCATCATCAGAGTGAATCTCCGAAGGTCAATGTGTTGTGTGCTTTAAGAAAATCCAAGTCATCGGTCCGTTCCTTTTTGAGGAAGCAACTGTGAACGGAGAGCGATATTTTGAAATGTTGGAAAACTCCTTCCTTCCAGTTCGTGACCTCAGACCTTATGAACCAAACAATTTTCCAGCATGACGGAGCCCCTTACCACTACTCTCGGAACGTCAGGGAGTATTTGAATGAAACATTCCCTGGAAAATGGATTGGGAGAGAAGGAGCACCTGCACCCGACTTAACCCCCTTAGACTTTTTTTTATGGGAACATGTTGAGAGCATCGTTTATTCCACTCGGCCACAAGATTTGGCAGAAATGAAAGCACGTATCAAAACTGTACTGCATCAAATCACGCGGCAAGAAATTGAGAATGTTTTCCAATCCCTACAGAATAAAATCGAATGCTGCATTGCTCAAGATGGAGGATATGTTGAAGCGTAAAGTGCGGGTGTGAACCATGAAAAAAAACTTTAAAAATCATAGATTTTCATGATGTGTGTTATTTTGTTCTATTTGGAATAGCTAAAAAGTCACTTATTTTTAAAACCCTCCCGGCCTTTATAACAACTCAGCCCCCAAAGAAAATTAGTTGGTGGGCCCTGCTCTACGTCCTTGGCCTAACATTAATTAATATTAAATATTTTATAACTTTTCCACTTATGCTCGATATTTTTCTTTGTTTTTACAACACTTACAAAAGTATTTTATGAGATATAGACTTAGTTACTGTATTATATATGATTTCAGACGTAGGATCTGAAAGTACTCGTAATTATTAAGCCTATTCTGTAGCCTGCTGGTCTATATTTAATAAGAAATCCATACTACATATTTAAACTACAAATACAGAATATTTTTGTTTTTACAACATGTAACAAATAATTTATTGAAACTATACATTTAATTTCTATGTAAAAGGATTTTTGATTGCATAGACAAAAGGAAACCCAAAAACCGCAAACATCTTTCTCTTGGGGAAAAGAGAGAGAGAGAGAGAGAGGAGAGAGAGAGAGAGAGAGAGAGAGAGAGAGAGAGAGAGAGAAAATTTAATAATTAATTGAAACTTACTTTGCATTTAAAGTTTCAGATATCTTGAAATTACTAAGAAATGTCAACATCTTCAATAAACAAAACATTCGTCATGAAACTGAAGCTTCTTTCCCTTAAGAGATTGAATAACAAATAATTCAATTTACTCCTCAGAAAACTGGAATTTGATTCAAAATAGAATTCACAAGCTCATATTTCGTATATATATATATATATATATATATATATATATATATATATATATATATATATAAGTAATTAAATTTAAACATCACTATTATTAAGTTTATTTCGAATAAGACATTAAGATAATTGTGCAGGTGAACCATTCCACTGATTTAATTAAGTTATATTATTTTACCTGATAAAAATAAACTCTGTTGAAATACAATACATATTTTATTTAAACTAAAAGGAATAAAATAGCGTTTTCAATACCGAAAAATATAGTTTTTTAACGTTTTAATTGGCTATGCTTACGACCAATTTAACTGCGTGTTGTACATAGAAAATTGAAGGTAATTAATGTAGAAAATCAGCGCAACAGCTCATACTATAATAGTCTATGGTCAAAATTTCATTCAAAGGAAAGTTAGTGATTGCCATTTAAAAAATACTGAATTTCAGGTGCTTTGATGAAATTTGTAGTTAAAATTGGGTAGCGGAACAGTCCATCTGCACAATGTCGACATGCATAATGTCGATATTAAAAAGTTAGTTTAAATGGATTAAGTTAGGTTAAGTTGAATTAGACTATGTTACATTATGGCCGGTTAAGTTACACTAGGTTAGGTTAGGTTTGGTTAGGTTAAGTTAGTCATTTTCATTGAAAATCTGGAATATACTTTGAAATCTGAAATCCACATACTTGCATAAGGTCAAACGTCGACGTTATGAAATAAATTACGATATATAGTTATGTAAGTTATATAATTGTTTAAAATATGGATAGAATTATTTATAATTTAATTTTTTGGTGTGTTGCGGATAAATCTAAATGCTTCCGCGAAGAAAATTAAAGAAAATGGGTTGTCACATAAAGGTATCACAGAGAGAGAGATGTATTTTCATCACTTCGTAAAAATTCCTTCCCATCACTCACAGACAGCCGCGTTTTTGAATAGAAAATAAAAAAATAATAAAAATAAAAAAAACATTGCTTTTTCTGTCATTTTTTTTCATTTAGGCAAAATATTTACTTAATTAAAAAAAAATTAAATTCAACAAATTATGCTTAGTTTGAAATTGGACACGTTCAGATTTATCACAGCTCTAATTGAATTCCTGATATTTTTTTAAATTTCTTTATTTAACGCTAACTTAACCATTATCATATAATCAGTTATTTACATTATATATATATATATGTATATAGTATATATTATGTGAAAGTTTTCATGTGAGATTAGTAAAATTTATGAAGGGAATTGATTTTTTAAAATATAGGCAAAAAATCGGCAGCGGTTTCGGCAGTTTTCATGGAATCGACATCGGCTAAATTTTGGAATCAGTACATCACTAATATATATATTCATTAGTGATGTACCGATTCCAAGATTTAGCTGATGCCGATTCCATGAAAACTTCCAATCTCATGTGAAGACTCAATTTTCAAGTTTTTAAATTTGAAATGTTTAAATACTTTTCCTTAGATCACTCCATAATATACAGCACTAGAATTTGTTACTCATATACGGTAGCTAAAATGACGTTAAAAAGCTTTATTACTCAGTAAAATGATAAAATACCGTAATTTTATTTTAGTTTCATAAATTGAATACAAATATTTAAAGGAATTGTTTTTTTCCTTATGATGAAGGTATTTTCTTTCTTCAACAATATAAACATCAAACTTTTTCATTAACATTTCAAGTCCCTGGTGGCCAATTTGAAGAAAAAACATGGCTATATAATTTGGGTTTATAAAATTATCAAAATAGTTAAAATAAACTCAACACAATAAGATGGTTTAATGCATAAATTATAAAGTACAACTTAGTATACAATTATTATTAATATAGAGTTGGAGATTACAATAGTTTATAATATTTAGAGATTAGCTAGTTAGAGAAAATGTAAATTTATAGGTAACTTAACTTATTAAGAGTTCCCTTTTTCTTGAATGTAAAATATTTTTATATAATTACACTTTGAAAAGAGTACAAATTATCATAGTGTTTTTTGTCTGTTCAATTTTCCATAAATAAAGATTTTGTTTTGTGATGAAAATTTTCAAATTTCAAATAATCAGTGAGAGAATCGGCTAAATTTGACCGATGCCGATGCAATGCCGATTAATCGGTACGCCACTAATGTATATATAAAGCTTTTAACCGTTATCGGGTTCGAACTGGTCTGTGTGGGATCCTTCACGCAGCGTACAAAGTAGCCAGCGTTCGTAGCTCAGTGGGTAATAAAAATCAGTGAGGAGGGCTAGAAACTGGCACAGCGCTCAGATCAACTAATGCAGCCCATTGTTGTAATTCGAGTAGTTTTATTACGGTGTTACTCACTCAGCTGGCCAGCTTCCATAGTTCAGTGTGTAATATAGTGAAGACACTGAGGTCGAGAATTCGAATCGCGATGATGCTGGTAATAACAGGAGTTAGAGCAATGGGCCAGATTAGTTGACCTGAGCGCTGTGCCAGTTTCTGACCACCTTAACTAATTATTAACGTTATGTTTATGGTATTTGAACCAAGTTTTCTGAGGTATTACTAGGTTTTATTGAAAAAATTATTATATCATCAACGCAGCCTAGATGAGTAATAATACTAATATACACTGTACATTAAGGTGGAGTGAAAATATCATTTTTGGATTTTTAATTTACTTGAGTGTGGAAAAGTTGTCAATGGGCTTTAGAAACAAGCATGTGAAATTATAATACAATTGAAGCATTGCTTGATTGACCACCAGCGATTTTAATATATAGCATATTTCATGTTTTAACGATCGCTTTGCCCACCAGGAGTCATCCAAGATGCTGGTCTTTCATCCATGTTTATGCAAATAATTAACAGCTTAGTTTGCTGTAGACTGTGTTATTGCATACTTGAGGTTGACATTTAAGATTACAACATGTGTGGAATGTAAATTAATGGCAATTACAGAGGGTGGCCAAATTATTAGAGCTGATGTGAGTAAGTGAGATAAGAAAGAGTTTAGTTAACCATACATTGATTTAATGCTAGTTTCAGTGATGGTAGTGATTTGGTGCGATAACATATGCAGTCCGTGAGTCAGAGGGGATGGGAGATTGGGAGTGGGGGGAGAGTGAGTAATATGCAAAGCGCGGCTGCTCCGCCAAGCTCAGTGCACATGTGGCAGTGAGAATTGAAGGTTATTTGTGCTGTTATCATCATTTTTTCGTGAAACTTCATATTAAAAGTAAGTTAATTACATATTGATATCTGTTTATAGGTGTTTGACAAGTGAGTGTGACAGTATTAATTTGATATTTCTTTTTCTTGCAGAAATTCTTTAATAGATAGTCTTACATTGCTTACAATTTATAATAATTGTTTTTTTTTTCAGAATGGAAATTATTACGAGGGAGAAGGCGGCATGTGTGATTTTTGGCGCGCCACGCGAGATACCCACAAATGTTCTTCCCACCTACGCTGATGTTATGAAGGCTTACATCCATACAAGACAACAGCTGACAACGAAGAATAACAAATATCCACCGTTCGCCGAAGTATCAAAAAAAGTTTGCGTTGATGTTGAACTTGTTTGGGAGAAAGCGTCTCTTCCGACCGTGACGCACGGACGAGTGATTGAAACGCTCAGACCGTACAACGAGAAATACAAGAAAATCTTGAAACCATACAAGGCTCGGGAGGACAACGACAACTACAAGCAACAACTTGAACAGTTCAGAGAAGACGCAGATAAACTCTTCGACATTAGCAAATGCAAATGTGTAGATTTCGTCATGAGCTGTAAGTGCGAAAGAGCGGACAAAGTACCACTCAAAGAAAGAAAGTTTCTAGAGGACCAGAGAGGAGCCAGAAAGATGATTATAGGAGGCATCGATTTGGTGGAAACAACAAAGCTACAGAAGAAAATATCCAGGAAAGTCTGTGAATCGAGAAGACACAGCATTCACCAAGAACAATCGAAGCAGCAATGCAATTCTGGAAGCTACAACGAGGAAGACAAGGACGACGACACCGACAACAGCGACGAAGAATACACCCTATCTAAGTCACACTGTAAACCTGATCTATCGACACTGGAGAGGAGTAAACGTCAAAGAATAATGACGACTGTACGATTACCATGTTTGGCTAAAGCGTGCGATAGAACGGGCGTCTCAGATCGAGCAGCAGCCGTTATTGCCTCATCCGTGCTACAAGACATTGGAATTGTGTCTACAAATGACACCTCCAAAGTCATTGATCGTAGTAAAATTCGCCGAGAAAGAAGTAGAACTCGTCAAGAACTGACAAAACTAGACAGCAGTATGACAGACTTGCCTGGATTGTACTTCGACGGTCGAAAGGATAGAACGATGAAAAATGTACGAGACGCCGCAGGACATGGCCACCGGGACAGAGATACAGAAGAGCACGTCAGCATTATTTGTGAACCAGGTTCATCGTACTTTGGCCACGTGACGCCGTCAAGTGGATCAAGCAAGGCGATTTCCAAAGTAATCTTTGAATGCTTGGCTGCGCGAAGTGTGGATCTCGACAGTGTGAAAGTCGTCGGATGCGACGGAACCGCTGTCAACACTGGACATAATGGCGGAGTTATTCGGCAGCTTGAGGAATTACTACAAAAACCGCTGCAATGGCTCGTGTGCTTATTACATGCTAACGAGCTCCCCCTGCGACACCTGTTTCAGCATTTAGATGGAGCAACTACAGGACCTAAGTGCTTCTCAGGACCGATAGGGAAATCTCTCACAGCATGCACGGAACTCCATATAACATCGTATGAACCTATATCTCCATTACAGCCATCCAACAACATCAAAACTCTTGTCACATTCATCATCCGGGTCTACGCCCCAACATGGTTCGCCATCAAGACGCAGCCATCATGCAAAGATGGAGCCAAACATCTGCACGGGATGATGGTGAGAACACGGTACCTCAGCTCCTCTCTAAAGAAAGTCGTCGACCGGTGATTCGGCGAAACGGCTTCTGCGGACACCCCGAGAACGTGCTATTAGCCATGATCACAGATGAGCGACCACATATAAGGGAACTCGGACTCAGAAGAATCATGAAGGCAAGATCACATGTGTCTGCAAACAAAATCCGCAGGTTTCGAGTGCCACCGCTCAACCTCGACGCGACCGAATACCAGGACATGGTCGATTGGCAGACTTTGACCGTGACGGAGCCTCCTGTTACGATGGATATGACGGACAACGAATTGAACGACATGATCTCTGCTCAAATTTCACCAAGTGTCCTCTTCCCTCGCTTCCCTTGTCACACACAGGCGGTGGAAAGATGCGTGAACCTAGTTACCGAAGCTTCAGCCGCTGTGTGTGGCGAGACGTCCCGCCATGGATTTATTCGGGCTCGCGTCGCTTCTCGGCAGCTTATGCCGAAACTTGAGTCTAAACGTGACTATCAATTCTGAATTAACCATGCATGCATAACTCAGACTCTATCGTTAGCATAATAGTGTGCCAAAATAACTAAAAATATATAGTCTGATGTTTACTCGTATTTTAGGTATTTTTGTGTAAAATCGTATATTATTGTAAACTTATAACGTCTGGTGGTCGATCAAAAGATTGTCTGATTTTAATAAACTTTTTTGCATATTGTTCTATTAGTCCATTGGCAACTTTTAAAACCTCAAGTAAGTTAAAATTCACAAAAACATTTTTTTGGGCCATTTTCACTCCACCCTACTGTACATATGTACAGTATATGAATAAATGTAAAAATTTAGTTACCCTTCTGTTATGAAAAATGTGTCGTATAAATGTTACCCAGTAACATTTTAATCTACGAATGTAATATAATTTGACTGATATGATGTTTTATATAATAATTCGCAATTTTCTTTTAAAACTTTTCAAATGAGTTTACAACTTGGTCACTTTTTGTATATTAAAATAATACAACAACTTGCTAGTTTTCGCTGGAAAGAATGTTAGGATTACAAAATAATATGATTTATAATGGAATTTTTGGTAACATAAATAAAAAACATAAGTTAGGCTTAGTAGATACTCGTAGATTATAAAGTTGGAAATAGGCCTTAAATGAATTTAATTGACTACGTGACTTCTGGCACGAGAACAACCAGACAAGTTTAAACACCTTCATACGTGTAATGGAATAAATAAAGATTCCACAAATAGGGAATAAGTGTAGCAGTCACGTGATATAATGCCTTGGATCACTTTAACATACTGCTTCCCAAAGCATTCGGGAAGCAATATGTTAAAGTGATCCCTCCTGGGAAACAATATGTTAAAGTGATTAACACTGGGAAGCAATATGTTAAAAAGAGAAAAGTTGGTTGGTTAGAAAGAGGTTGATAACACTAGGCAACAAAGATTTTGTTACAGAAGACCAAATAGGTGCTCCTAGCTAATTTCGATATGCTGATTTCAAATCTATAATTAGATTTTTTCTATCACGTCTAGATTTTGTGTAAAATGCAAATCACTTTTAGTAAAATTTTCTACCACGTCCAGATTTTGGTTTTAATCGGCTTAATGCCAGTAATATGAAACTTGCTTTTCAAGGTTAAAGCAATTTTTTTTGCCAACTATATACAAATTCGAACAATTTTGATAAATAAAATTTATCCCGAGTTGGCAACACTAAGTCAAGAGCATAGTAACGGGCAACGGCCCAACGGTAAGTCGCTACGTGAGTCAAGCAGAACGGTTGTTGAAGCTCTCTGCTGATGAGCAAGTGACAGGTTGTGGTGACTTGTGTGTTTTTATAGCATTTGTTTTGTACTACGGTGTGTATTTCTTTTTATTTTGCACATCGTAATAATTACTTTCTACGTTTTTTCAGATATTGTATGGTAATTCAAAATGGCATCAAATAGACGTGCTTGTGTAAATCACCCAGACAACTTCTGCTTTGTCTGTGGACAATATACACCTAAGCCACAACGTAGAAACATAACAACAACGATTAAACTTGCCTACAAGTGTTATTTTGACTGTAAGTTAGGAGACCAACAGAGGGACTGGGCACCACATATTTGCTGTGCACAGTGCAATGCAATGTTAATAGCTTGGATGAATGGTAAAAGAAAAGCTATGCCGTTCTCAGTCCCCATGGTTTGGCGTGAGCCGAAAAATCACTTCAATGATTGTTATTTTTGTTTGACAAAGATTGCTGGTTTCACAAAGAAAAACAAATCAAAGATCACGTACCCAAACTGCGAATCAGCAATGAAACCAGTACCACATGATGAAACAAATCCACCACCAGTTCCACCAGCAACGATAACAGACAGCAGTTCATCTGAAGATTCTGCTAGTGATATAGAAACAGGGAAAGATGGCATATATGTTCCAGATGCAAATATTTCCCTACATTTGTTAAGTCAAGCGGAGTTAAATGACTTAGTGCGCGATTTGGAATTACCAAAAGAAAAGGCAGAGTTGCTTGGTTCAAGACTTCAAGAATTTAATCTTCTCCAACCAAACACCAAAGTTTCCCATTTCCAGTTTTCATCATTTTACTTACAGGAAGAAAACGTTTGTTTCTGCCACGATATCAGTGGTCTGATGCAAGGGATTGGCTGTCGCTATGATCCAAAAGAATGGAGACTGTTCATTGACTCTAGTAAAGCTAGCCTTAAAGCTGTATTACTGCACAACGGCAATGAAAAACCTTCAATACCTGTAGCACATGCCACTGGCCTTAATGAGACTTATGAATCGATGAAACTGCTGCTAAGACTCATCAAATATAAGGACCACACATGGAATATTTGTGGCGACCTTAAAGTTGTATCATTACTTCTTGGGTTACAGTTGGGCTACACAAAGCATATGTGCTTTTTGTGTCTATGGAACAGCAGAGATGACAAGAACCACTACAAAAAACATGATTGGCCATCTAGAACTGAACATGTTGTTGGTAAATACAATGTGAAACACCCAGCACTTATTGACCCCCTCAGAAAGTACATCTTCCACCACTTCACATTAAACTTGGCCTTATGAAAAATTTCGTGAAGGGTATGGATCATCAAGGTAGTGGTTTCCAATATTTAAAGGATAAATTCAAAGGAATATTGACAGATGCTAAGCTAGAAGCTGGAGTTTTCACTGGACCACAGATCCGCAGTGTCATCCACGACTCATCGTTTCCATCTAACCTAAATGAGAATGAACTAGGAGCATGGACATCTTTCGTTGAAGTTGTCAAAAATTTTCTTGGAAACCACAAAGCTGAAAACCACCGTAAACTCGTAGAAAACATGCTTAAATCTTATGAAATAATGGGATGCAGAATGTCTTTGAAAATTCATTTTTTACATTCTCATCTTGACTTCTTCCCGGCCAACCTTGGGGCTGTAAGTGACGAGCATGGTGAGCGCTTCCACCAACAGATCTCAGTTATGGAAAACAGATACCAAGGTAATTTCAACCCAAATATGATGGGAGATTATTGTTGGTTCCTGCAGAAGGAGAGCTCGTCATCCTACAAGCGACAAAGGAAGAGGACACACCAAAGTTTCACTTAAGAACAGGAATTTGCCTTTCAGTAGTAACAACAAAATACTAACACGCTTTGGGTGGATGGTTGGGCGCAAGGGTGGTAACTCCGCCAGCGGAATTCCGCTGTCTGTCTTAAGCCAGAATAAAGGAGGAAAGACATCCCTGTTCACTAATTATTTAAGTATGCTTAACATAAAACGTGGCACGGAAAAGTAGCTTAGACGGCTTTCGTAATAGAAGCGGGTGAGAAAAAAATGAAAAATAGGGGTTTTCGGTTACACAAAATCTGGACGTGATAGAGAAATTTTGATATCAGATCTGAAATCAGCATCACCGCTTTAGTAGGAATCAGTAGTTCACGTGTCTGTAACAAAACAAAAGTTGAAATTTGTTGCCTAGTGTAATCTAGGCTAAGTAACGAAAATATCACGACCTAACCTAACCAATCGTCAAGAGCGTACAGTTGACCTAACGATTGATTAGGTTAGGTCGTGATATTTTCGTTAGTTAGCCTTATAAGGCTAACTAAAGAAGGCTGGGGGGCCTTGAACTTCAGGTGATCCAAATATTTTACATTCACAAAAAAATGGCAAAGCATAAGTTAAGTTGTCCATAAATTTACATTTTCTCGACTAGCTAATCTCTACATATTATAAACTATTGTAATGTAATTGTAATTGGTTGTGTAATGTCTATTTTTGGGAAGCAATATGTTAAAGTGATTAACACTGGGAAGCAATATGTTAAAGTGATATACACTGGGAAGCAATATGTTAAAGAGAGGTTCCTGGGAAGCAATATGTTAAAGTTATCCAACGCCTTATTTTTGTCCAATCATGTCATTAAAAACAATTTAATTTTCAGATAGTACTAAATATATCGGGTGGCACAAAAAAAACGCCTTGAGATTTGAACATCAATAACTTCAAAAATATGCAGTTCACACTTCCAAAATTTACATAACTTTTACCTCAATCTATTGATAAGCCATCATAAAAATTTCAGACCTCTACATAAAATACTTTTTCCACAGCTGAGGGAACAATGAGGTATGGTGAAAAAAACGAATATCATAAACTGAAAATTTTTTATTATTCACATCTTATCAACAAATATGATCAATATGTCCGCCGTCCTGCTTACAAACTAATCCTAACCTTTTCTTCCACGACATGATACATTTTCTGATTTCTGTTAATGTTATTTTGTCCCAACATTCGAGTATTTTTTTCTTTAATTGCATTTCTGTAAACTTTTCTGTTTGGCCTTCATAAATCTTCCCTGCTAGAGTTTTCCATATGCAATAAATCCATGGGAATGCAATCAGGTGATTGCGGGGGCCAGTCGTTTTTCTGTTGTAGATAATCCTGTGTGAACTTGCTAGTATGAGCTGTAGCACCATCTTGTTGGAGTATGAAATCGTTTCCATAATACAGATGCCGATGGAGGAATGTCTTTCTTACGCCGACCATAAACAACATCGTTCCAGGAGTTTCGAGCAATCTCGATGGTGAAATCTTTTTCATCTGTAAAATTTATTTTTTTAACATCATTGGACGAAAATCTATCAAGCAATTTTCTACAATGAACTTTTCTTTTAGCTCTTACATTGCTGTCACGTCTTGAAACACGGATCCTTTTAAATGCTTTAAGTCCTACCGTTCTCTGCATTCTTTGTATGGAACTTCGACTGATACCTAAATTTCTTGCAATTTTCCTCTGACAGCAGTGTGACCCAGGTCGATCCTCTTGAGATAGGCTCATCATTTCGATCATTGTTATATTGTCTTGAGTGTAAACTGTTTTAGGCCGACCACTTCCACGCTTCCGTGCTGTCGAACCGGTTGCTTTAAGTTTTTAAATTATTCTATTCATAGACGTAACATTACAAATTATTCCTGGAAATTCCCTCAAATTCTTGCCCCAGTCCATCTTTTTTCCAAGAAACACTTTTCAATCACCGCTTTTTCGCCGTTAGTTAGAACCATAATTTGAAGATCTGAAATTTTTATGATGGCTTATCAATAGATTGAGGTAAAAGTTCTGTAAATTTTGGAAGTGTGAACTGCACATTTTTGAAGTTATTGATGTTCAAATCTCAAGGCTTTTTTTTGGGCCACCAGATATATAATAATATGACTTCATACGGTTAAATTGGCCAAATAAGTTATTTAAATAATATAAAATAATTAGGAAACTAAAAATGAGTAAAATAATGTACTATAGAATGTTTCTAAGTTTTAAATTCAATGGTGAATAAACAAAATATCTTGTGTAGAGCGCGAGATGAAAATAAAAATTCACAAGAGAGAGGGAGGGAATTGAAGCACACAACAGTCAACGGAGGGAGTTGAGAAAAAGTTGTGAACGAGAGAGAGTTACATTTTTCACTTCCTTGTCATTTTTATTTTAATAGTCCCATCGTGCCGATGGGAATTTGGGCCCACTTTTAAAATGAATTCATAACAGCAAACTCATTTAATCTCTCATAAAGCCTACTGAAAGGAAACTTTCCTTCAGAATCACTAGCGTACATAAAGGGGGGGGAGGATCCAGGAGGCCTGGGACCCTCATTGCATTCTAAAAATGAGTATTACTAAAAACTGAATCGAAACTCTAAATTTGGATAAGATACTCTGAGTAATGACAATGATCAAATATTCATAATATGAAGAGTATACGAGCAAAATCAAATGGAAAATTTAATATTCAGTCAATTCCAGTATAATAATAATAATAATAATAATAATAATAATAATAATAATTTCCTTCGGAAATTCTTCATAAATCAGATGAAAAATTTAGCATTCAATCAGTATCAAAATGTGGCCACAAACATATCAATTTATCGATCAAGAGGTATGATCAAAGACATTTAAACACTGTGCATCCCTCTCGCTTTATGCATTTGATCATTATTTTGTATAGCTAATCATTCGCCCACGCCCGCTTAAGTAAATCCTGCGTACGCCCCTGTTCAGAACCCTAGGCCTACTCCTATCCCACGTTAGACCAGATTCCAGTTTCCACAGGTCTACTTGTCATTTTCGATTGAGGTTTAGACTCGTTTTATTAATTGTATAACGTAAATTATTAATATTATTATTAAAATTTGTGAAAGAACATAAGATTAAAATAGAAAAACTTCTTTGGTGTTTTTATAACAAAAGTTATATATATATATATATATATATATATATATATATATATATAATATTTAGGAGAAATCCAATGACAAGGAGAAATGTAAATGCCATGAAAAGTCTTCTTTAATGCGCAACGTTTCGAGCAATACGCTCATCTTCAGGCTTGTACAACGTGAACTAGAAAAATTTCACTCTACCATCTTGGAAACACATGAACGTAAGTTAAAGGCTTTGGGAATGAATTCACCAAATTTTTTCAATTCAGAGAAGGTAATTTCGAATCTTTCTAGTTACACACTCTCCCCTCGGGAAAAGTTTTTACTGTCACTTGGTTTGCAATTTAAGCTTCCGTTGTTTCAAATATATAAGCTTTCGTTTTTTCTTTACTTTGAAAAATTTTTCAATGGCTTGAAAAATGTTCCCCATGTGGGGGATTTCAATAATTTCAAATGTCAGTTCTCAAATTTAACTCAAGAATTTTTTCTTAAACTTAGAAATCTTAAATTTCAATCTTTCATATTTAGGAAGAGTGATTTGCAGTGTATTAAGAATTTGGCAAAGAACCAGGAGATTGTTGTGACTAGACCAGACAAGGGTAACGGAGTGGTTATTTTGAATAAATCGGACTACATAAACAAAACTAATGAAATCCTAAGTGATCTTACTAAATTCAAACAAATTCTAGAACCTGTAAATAAAGTCATTGTAAGGTTAGAAGACCAGGTTAATAGATTTCTGTCACGACTAAAGTCCTTAAAGATAATAAAAAATGATACTTACTCTCAGTTGTTCGCATCTGGTGCTAATCTTGCTCAATTATACTGTCTGCCTAAAATCCATAAAGCTGGAACACCTCTCCGTCCTATTTTAGCTTCGTATAACTTACCCACTTTCAATTGGCAAAATTTGTTGTTCGTCTCCTGTCCCCCTTTGCGAAAAATGCTTACACTATAAATAACTCGTTTGAATTCCAAAAAGACCTCCTTGGTAAAAACTTCGATTCAAAAAGTTTTTTGTCAGTTTTGATGTAAAGTCACTTTTCACAAATGTACCTGTATCTGAAACTATTGCCATTATTTTAGATAGGGTTTTTAGCTCAGTTGATAATTTTCATGGTTTTTCATTGTCTCATTTGAAGGAACTTTTAGAATTGGTCTTCAACAATGCTATTTCACTTTCAACAATAAGGTTTACCAACAAATTGATGGGGTAGGGATGGGATCACCAGTCGGACCGTTAGCAGCTGACTTTTTTATGACTCATTTAGAAAGTGTAATTTTTAGACAATCTCCCACTCATCTCAAGCCAATTTTCTATCGACGCTTCGTTGATGATTCGATAGCAGTCTTTGATAATGCGGTACAAGCGCAACAATTCTTTAACTTCCTAAATTCTTTGCACCCCAGTATAACGTATACAATGGAAACTGAGCAAAATGGCTCCCTCCCCTTCTTAGATCTTTTAATTTCGAAAAACGGTGATTCTATTACTACATCAGTTTACAGGAAACCCACTTTCACTGGTTTGGGCATGAATTTTTTTAGTTTTACTGATTTCAACTATAAGATGTCTTGTATTAAAACTCTCCTGTTCAGAGGATATAATTTGACCTCTAATTTTACCTTACTTAATGATGAATTTAATAATCTAAGATCATACTTTACTAATAATAGTTTTCCTGTTCAATATGTAGACAAACTAATTTGATCCTTCTTAAATAATGTTTATAGCCCTCAACTTCCATGTATTACAGTGCCGAAGGATATAAAATATTTCTTGGTACCTGAAATGGGTCCTTTGAATAAGGAATTTAAGCTTAAATTTACAAAATTGTTAAGGAAATTTTTTTATCATACTGATTTCCGCATCATATTTAATAATAAAACGTCTTTAGGTAGCTTTTTCTCAGCGAAGGATCGAACCCCTGACTCGTTGCGTAGCGGTGTTGTATATTTATTTACCTGCCCCAGGTGTCTCCTTGGGAATTACATCGGCAGCACTGTTCGCTCTCTCAGGGCTAGATTTCATTCGCATATGGGAATAAGTGGCCGAACAGGTAAAATTTTAAAAACTAAAGAAGCCTCGAGTATTCGTGAACACAGCAATAAATGTAAAATTGATGTCACTTTAGACAATTTTAAAATTCTTGGTTGTAATACTTGTCCCAACTCACTAAGAATTTTAGAATCGCTGTTCATTAAAGCATTGTCCCCTAGTCTGAATGTTGACTCATCGGCCGTCCCTCTCAATTTGCTATGATCCCTCCTCCTTCCCCAATTCCTTATAATCCCTCCTTCCCCAATCGCCCTCGCCATCTCTCGTGTTTCCCGTTCTTTGTCTCTGCTCAAATTAGTCAGCCTCGGATACTGCAGTGAAAGGTAGATAGTTCCATTGTTCCAGTGTACTATTGGTAATTTTTCCAGTGTATTAATTTCACATTTACTACATGTATTTAAAAATAACTTCTTATTTTTATATGTAAATCTGTATAACTTAGAATTTAACCCTCTTTTCTCAGTCTTTTAAAATTTGTCTTTACGAATAGGTTATAGAAATTTTCTGTTTTGTTTTTCATTCAATATTGATTTTAATTTCACATTGTTATTAAACAGCCTGAAGATGAGCGTATTGCTCGAAACGTTGCGCATTAAAGAAGACTTTTCATGGCATTTACATTTCTCCTTGTCATTGGATTTCTCCTAAATATTAAATTGAAGCTCTGTAGAAGCAACCCGCATGACTATATATATATATATTATATATGTTAGTTCCTAAGTTGAAGTTAAATGAAAAAATAGTACGAAGAAAACGACAACATAAAAAGTTAAGTGTTTTCGCTATCACATCAAGTGCAAATTGTGTCGTCGCACCCACCCACGAACGGAATATGAATGAATCCTTTTCATTTATGAGGTCAGCGGGAAAGGGACGTCACCACGGGAGAGAGAGCCGAATTCAACAAAAGCAGCTCGTCTATTGATGGATATCATTATATAAATCAGTTATAATGTATTTGTACAATACAACCATTACAATACTTTGCCGATTTCAACCAATTTATTGAGAAAACCTTGTCGAAATATTGGTTGAAGATTGGTTGAAAGCGGCATAGGTAAAACTATTTTCAAATAATCAATTAACCAGCTTTTATTTTCAGTGGATGGTGTTACAGTTTACGTGTAATTTTGCTGGAATGACACCACTAACTTTTGTTCCAAGCTTAATGTACTCGACGTATTCTTGCCATAAAAGTATTTTTCTGGCTTTCAATCATTGTTCTTTGTAACTGTTAATGGTTGTGTATACAACTAATCCCTTCTTTCCTTATTTTAAACTTGAGATTTGATGGTCGATGAACGTCCTCTTGCACTTTTTATTAACTTTAAAATAGGCTGAAAAATATACACTTTATATATTTTAGAACACCCTGTATAATTGTTTTCAAAGTACTCACGTAGACTATTTTTCAGCGAAGTATCATTGTCAAGCATATACAGCTGAGGGTTCTGTTCCAACCAATGTGACTCTCGCGCGTTGCTTTTGCCCGAAGGAAGAAACATTTTGGTCCGTAAAACTTATTGTAACGAGCCACAATCTGAGTAATATGTAATGTAAATTGGGTTAAATTAAATATAACACAAATAATGCGTCTTGGGCGGGGTTAGCTAATATATATATATATATATATATATATATATGATGAATAAAACCACGAAGGAAAGGAAACACAGAATGGTGCTCAAGCGCTTTCGTCTAATGACATCCTCAGGAACACTGAAGTACATAAAGAGTTACAGCCTATATATAGGTTACAGAATATATATATATATATATATATATATATATATATATATATATATATATATATATAAACGGAGAAATAAAATTAAAAATTAAAAATTAAAGGATTGTGGGAGGGGCATACAAATTTGTAAGGAAAAACTATCGATTTTTAGCACAAGATCAAATGAATTGTTTCCAACCAATGTTATAGATAAAAAAAAATTAAAAAAATACCGATTTTTAGCACAAGATCAAATGAATTGTTTCCAACCAATGTTATAAAAAAAAATAAAAATATACAAATTTATACTGGAAATCTGCCAGGGTTTTAGCACTCTGCCCTTTTTTGTATATAAAAATTGAAAAATAAAAGTTATTAGGGTGGCATACAAGTTTACCAAAGATTTAGCGTTCTACCCTTCTTATCTAAATCTGTTCTGAAGGAATTCAAAACAACAGGATCGAGTTGAAAAAGACCTTTGCTTATGTTGAAGTTATTTGTAAGTTGGATAATGGCAGACTCAAGAATATTTCTATTAACAATGTTGCTAGAGTGAAATAAAACTGAAGCATTATTCCAATCAATACAGTGGGATAACTCTGACAAATGGACAAAAAGGGCACTGGACAACTGTCCTGTTCTAACGGAATATTGATGCTGTTTTATACGTGTGTGCAAATCCTTTCCCGTCTGACCTATGTAAACGGAATCACATTGTTTACAACCAATTTTATAGATAATGCCTGAACTATTGGTAGGGGCTATTTTTTACTATGATATTTTTCACAATATTGTTATATGAAAATACTACATTAATATCCAAAAGTTTAAGTACATTAGCAATGCCTAAAAAGCCGGGGAAAAATGGAAGTACTAAAATATTTTTTGACAAAGTACGAGTGTTATTATTGACACGATAGAAAGTTCGTTTTGCCTTGTTGAGACAAGATTCCATAAACGCAGATGGATAACACAGATCACTTCCAATACCGTTGATTTTTTCTAATTCGGCATCGATGTATTCCGGACTGGCGATCCTAAGGGCGCGGAGAAACATTGAAGAACAAAATGGCTTTCTTAGTGGGGGTGTCATGTCCCGAGTAAAAGTGTACAGTACGTAGGACAAATTGTTTGTTTTTTCCCGATAGATACTAAACTTAAAACCTGGGATTTCCCTATGTATACGCACATCCAAAAACTGGATTGAATTGTCTTGTTCCACTTCTAAAGTAAACTTAATGGAGGGGACTTGATCATTTAACTGAAGGAGGAAGTTATCCAGGTCACGATTCATGGGCCAGATACACAAAATATCGTCGACGTACCGCAACCAAGGGATGCCCCACCCCCAGGATTCTCGGAATGTAAATAATTTCGAAAAACTCCATATAAATATTGGAGAGGAGGGGCGACAAGGGGTTGCCCATGGCCACCCCAAAAACTTGTTGATAATACTCGTTATTGAAAGTGAATTTACAGTCTTTGATGCAAAGCTTAATAAGTTCCAAAACAATGTGTGAAGGTAGTGGCAGGTCATACTTATGTAATTCTTCGGAGAGAAAGTCAAGCATATCGTTCATCGGCACTTTTGTAAACAATGAACAAACGTCAAAACTGATCAATCTATCGTTAGTTTCAGCACGTGCATTATTCAATTTTTCAGTAAGATCCATGAAATTTTTTACATGTGAATCAGAGATAGTTCCGAGAATTGGGGACAAGACTTTGACAAGCCATTTGGAGAGTTTATAAGTAATAGAGCCCACCGAGCTAATAATAGGGCGCATAGGATTGCCAGGTTTGTGGGTTTTAATAAGACCGTAAAGGTAGGGCAGAGAAGGTGAAGTGGACATGAAAAGCGGAATTAAATCCTTATGATCTTTGAGAATGCGTTTCAAGCCACTATTAAGTGATTTGATGACGTCATCCTGCGGGTTCTTCCTAAGTTTGCTCTATGTGGCGGGGTCCTGGAGAAGCTCGTTAATCTTTCTGATGTAGTCCCTTTGTTCATAATAACTATGGTGTTAGCCTTGTCTGCTTTAGTAATATGGAGCTCCCCATCTTTTTTTAATTGTGAGAGGCTATTGCGAAAACGTTTAGGAAAGTTATCTTCGTAACTACTATTCGCCGCACTATAAACAAGGCCTTTAACTATGTTAAACAAATACTGAGGGAGATTACAATGTTTTTCAAAACAAGCGAGACTGTAACAAATTTGTATTGATTGGAATAATGCTTCAGTTTTATTTCACTCTAGCAACATTGTTAATAGAAATATTCTTGAGTCTGCCATTATCCAACTTACAAATAACTTCAACATAAGCAAAGGTCTTTTTCAACTCGATCCTGTTGTTTTGAATTCCTTCAGAACAGATTTAGATAAGAAGGGTAGAACGCTAAATCTTTGGTAAACTTGTATGTCACTCTAATAACTTTTATTTTTCAATTTATTTTTATATACAAAAAAGGGCAGAGTGCTAAAACCCGGGCAAATTTCCAGTATAAATTTGTATATATTTTTTTTTTTATAACATTGGTTGGAAACAATTCATTTGATCTTGTGCTAGGATTTTTTTTTTTTTTTTTTTTAACCCTTGTTTGGAAACAATTCATTTGATTTTGTGCTAAAATTCGAGTTTTTCCTTACAAATTTGTATGCCCCTCCCACAATCCTTTAATTTTAATTTTTAATTTTTAATTTTATTTCTCCGTTTATTGTATGTACACACACACACACACATATATATATATATTTTTTTTTTCTGTAACCTATATAGGCTGTAACTCTTTATGTACTTCAGTGTTCCTGAGGATGTCATTAGACGAAAGCGCTTGAGCACCATTCTGTGTTTCCTTTCCTTCGTGGTTTTATTCATCCTAAATATTTTTCACGTGTTACTTTCGTGAAATAATTTTCATATAATGAACACCACGCGTTCCTTCGGCTTGCTGTTCCGTCTCTTGTCTCCGTTTGTGTCCGTGTTTTCTTCTACATTAATGAAGGGGCATGCAATTCGTATCCGACGAAAGTTTCTTACTAATTGTCTAGAGGAGCAAGTTCTTCCCAAATCCTCCTTCGATTCGCCTCAGACAAATTGACGACCATCCGTTCAACAACTTCAGCAGATTAATTTTAAAGAAACATATTGAAGTCACCAGACAAAATGAGTTGTCCGCCTTCAAAAATTTAAGCATTGCCAAACGTAATTTTGTAACCGTTATTCCCCAACCGTGGATCCAACCTTTGTTTGATGAAATTTACAACGAGTTGCGTCGGAGAACTTCTTCACTTCGTAACATTTGGGATCGAAAAATTAAAAGTCTCATTCGAAATAGTCAGTGGAGTAAAAAAGCAAGCTCAAAGTGTGTTTTGAACCTTTCTTCGAAAAACATTAGTGACGATGCAAAAAGTGCCCTTGGATATGGTATGTCCTTTTTTATTGTTAAAAAACCTTCGGCTTTACAATTTGTTACAGTCTCGCTTGTTTTGAAAAACAGTGTAATCTCCCTCAGTATTTGTTTAACATAGTTAAGGCCTTGTTTATAGTGCGGCGAATAGTAGTTACGAAGATAACTTTCCTAAACGTTTTCGCAATAGCCTCTCACAATTAAAAAAGATGGGGAGCTCCATATTACTAAAGCAGACAAGGCTAACACCATAGTTATTATGGACAAAGTGGACTACATCAGAAAGATGAACGAGCTTCTCCAGGACCCCGCCACATACAGCAAACTTAGGAAGAACCCGCAGGATGACGTCATCAAATCATTAATAGTGGCTTGAAACGCATTCTCAAAGATCATAAGGATTTAATTCCGCTTTTCATGTCCACTTCACCTTCTCTGCCCTACCTTTATGGTCTTATTAAAACCCACAAACCTGGCAACCCTATGCGCCCTATTATTAGCTCGGTGGGCTCTATTACTTATAAACTCTCCAAATGGCTTGTCAAAGTCTTGTCCCCCATTCTCGGAACTGTCTCTGATTCACATGTAAAAAATTCCATGGATCTTACTGAAAAATTGAATAATGCACGTACTGAAACTAACGATAGATTGATAAGTTTTGACGTTTGTTCATTGTTTACAAAAGTGCCGATGGACGATATGCTTGACTTTCTCTCCCAAGAATTACATAAGTATGACCTGCCACTACCTTCACACATTGTTTTGGAACTTATTAAGCTTTGCATCAAAGAGTGTAAATTCACTTTCAATAACGAGTATTATCAACAAGTTTTTGGGATGGCCATGGGCAACCCCTTTTCGCCCCTCCTCTCCAATATTTATATGGAGTTTTTCGAAATTACTTACATTCCGAGAATCCTGGGGGTTGGCATCCCTTGGTTGCGGTACGTCGACGATATTTTGTGTATCTGGCCCATGAATCGTGACCTGGATAACTTCCTCCTTCAGTTAAATGATCAAGTCCCCTCCATTAAGTTTACTTTAGAAGTGGAACAAGACAATTCAATCCCGTTTTTGGATGTGCGTGTACATAGGGAAAGCCCAGGTTTTAAGTTTAGTATCTATCGGAAAAAAAAAAAATTTGTCCTACGTACACTTTTACTCGGGACATGACACCCCCAAAGAAGGTCATTTTTTCTTCAATGTTTCTCCGCGCCCTTAGGATCGCCAGTCCGGAATACATCGATGCCGAGTTAGAAAAAATCAACGGTATTGGAAGTGATCTGTGTTATCCATCTGCGTTTATGGAATCTTGTCTCAACAAGGCAAAACGAACTTTCTATCGTGTCAATAATAGCACTCGTACTTTGTCAAAAAATATTTTAGTACTTCCATTTTTCCCCGGCTTTTTAGGCATTGCTAATGTACTTAAACTTTTGGATATTAATGTAGTATTTTCATATAACAATATTGTGAAAAATATCATAGTAAAAAATAGCCCTACCAATAATTCAGGCATTATCTATAAAATTGGTTGTAAACAATGTGATTCCTTTTACATAGGTCAGACGGGAAAGGATTTGCACACACGTATAAAACAGCATCAATATTTCGTTAGAACAGGACAGTTGTCCAGTGCCCTTTTTGTCTATTTGTCAGTTATACCACTGTATTGATTGGAATAATGCTTCCGTTTTATTTCACTCTAGCAACATTGTTAATAGAAATATTCTTGAGTCTGCCATTATCCAACTTACAAATAACTTCAACATAAGCAAAGGTCTTTTTCAACTCGATCCTGTTGTTTTGAATGCCTTCAGAACAGATTTAGATAAGAAGGGTAGAACGCTAAATCTTTGGTAAACTTGTATGCCACTCTAATAACTTTTATTTTTCAATTTATTTTTATATACAAAAAAGGGCAGAGTGCTAAAACCCGGGCAGGTTTCCAGTATAAATTTGTATATTTTATTTTTTTTATAACATTGGTTGGAAACAATTCATTTGATCTTGTGCTAAAAATCGGTATTTTTTTTTTTTATCTATAACATTGGTTTGAAACAATTCATTTGATCTTGTGCTAAAATCGATAGTTTTTCCTTACAAATTTGTATGCCCCTCCCACAATCCTTTAATTTTTTATTTTTTATTTTTTATTTTATTTCTCCGTTTATTGATATATATATATATATATATATATATATATATATATATATATTTTGTAACCTATATATAGGCTGTAACTCTTCATATACTTCAGTGTTCCTGAGGATGTTATAAGACGAAAGCGCTTGAGCACCATTCTGTGTTTCTTTTCCTTCATGGTTTTATTCATCATAAATATTTTTCACCTGTTACTTTCGTGAAATAATTTTCATATATATATATATATATATATATATATATATATATATATACAGTATATATATATATACAGGGCTATTGAAAGTGATTCACCTGATTTCAAATGATAATATTTTTTAATGGTACAAATACAGAGTGATTTGTGATACATCAACCAAAAGAAAAACTGTCCAAATTTTGTCTCTCACCTCATAAATCCTCTATGTGACTTCCCCTAGTTACACGAGCAACGTCGACACGATAGTCGAATTCCTCCCATACTCGCTCCAGCATGTCCGTTGTCACTGACTCTACGGCAGCAACAATGCGAGTTCGGAGCTCATCCAAAGATGTGGGCAACTGTGGCACGTACACAGTATCCTTAACGTACCCCCAAAGGAAGAAGTCGCACGGTGTAAGATCCGGCGACCTAGGGGGCTCGAAAACTGCAACACACAAAACGCCTTCTGCTGTGCGGACGCCATTTTCACACTGAGTGTTTGTTGCTAGGCTAGGCCACGGCGTGACTTTGGAGCCCTCTCGCGGTGATCTTGTAAAACTCGGAGATTTCTTCTTTCATGTGGTGTATGCCCAGTTGATGCTCGGTTGATAGGTACGGAAGTATTCTCAGTTGAAATCGGATGAATCATTTTAAATAGCCCTGTATATATATGTTGCAGTGAAAACATTTATTTTAGCCATCCGAAGTCTAATCTATATGCAGAAAAAAACATTAACTTATACATGAAAACTGATTATTTTTAACTTTTATTACAACGTTAAAGCCATAATTAAACCAAGATATTTTCGTTTCTGTCGAAGGAACTCAGCAGCGAGCCAAATATATCTTTGTCGTCCGTCTTCTCTCATCAAAACATTCTGGAGGGACATTTTTCGCGATGTTTAAAGTCCTGTTATTAAACTCTCTCTCGTTTTTATTTGGAAGAAGGAGTGCGTCTCATATTATGATATTTGTTACGAGGTTATAAAGGGCGTTCTTTATTCGTTATTTCTATTAGCAACAGTTTTATATAAGTAATTGTGTATTATAGAGGATTGGTAGTCTCTCTCTCTCTCTCTCTCTCTCTCTCTCTCTCTCTCTCTCATATATATATATATACAGTATAAGTACCGATAAAATGTATTGCTCAAACTTTTGTAATGCCGTAAACTGCATAAAGAAAGGTCCTGAGTTATATATTCATTTTAATTCGACTCTAACTGCAAATTAGATCCTATTATCGAATAAGAAATTGGACGCTTTCGTATTATATTCTATACTCCTCCGCATTAGTTCTTTTTCTATTTAATACCAGAATAAAGTAGAATCTTCATATAATGCAGCTTTTTTTTTTCAATTATATATCTATATAATGAAAGTGTTTTCTTTTTTTTTTTTTTTGTTTTTTGAAAACGACAAAAGGAGGTTCAGGTTCTTTTTCTTTTTTAAATTGACTCCGGTATTTTTTTTCAAAGACACTCTAAAGTCTAAAGTCATTTTAATTAATTAAAATCTAAATCTAAAAATGGTTAAGTAATGTACAGAAACTATGACATATCTTTGAATCATATTAGTTCTTACTGTTCAAGATACAGGGTATCCAAGAAATAACGATGCAAACTCTTTTCTTATCAGTTAATATGTATACAATATATATGGTTGTTTACATTTCCAAACTGTTCAAGTTTAGAAAACTTTTACAAAATGACCATCATTTATATCAAAATTGGTATTCGACGCTCGAACTTCATACTCTTGTGGAATGGATCACGTGACCCGTTTCTTTGATGGAGTTCTGCCAAACTTTTGAGTTTGTCACAATGCACAGTTGTTTAAACGTAGACACATAGGTGAAAATCAGAAGAAGTTAAGTCAGGTGATTGAGGTGGCCATGCTTTCACCACGGCCTATCCATCGCTGAGGATAGGTTGCGTCTAGAAAGTTGCGAACAGCAACGGCATGGTGGGAAATTGCCCCGTCATGTTGAGAGATTACATTTCTCATGTCAGCTCCAATAGCCCTTAGTTGGGGAGGAAAAAATGTATGTAACGTGTTAAGCTTATATAGTTGGCTCCAGTCACGGTACGATCGTCAAAGAAAAACGGATTGATTATGGAGTCCCATAACGTAGCACACCAAACGTTTTAACTTCAGGTGAATCTCGTTCGTATTGATGTGTTTCAGCCCTGGGTGCGCCACTTCGATCATCCGACCTTACCCCTTTGGACTTTTATCCATGGGGTTATGTTAAAACACTTGTGTATCTTGACAAACTCAGGTATCTTGGGGAACTCCATCAAACAGTCAGAGGTTAGTGAATCCATTCCACGTAAAGTTAAAAGCATAAGGGCCAAATTAAATAAAATAAATAGTCCAATTTCACAATTATTTATGTTAAAACAAAAACAAAAATTGTAAAGTTGATATATTTGTTTTATCAATAAAGGTTTTTGAGAGTTGAATAAACACTGTAGCGACGAATGATGGTCATTATGTGGAAGTGTTCTAACTTTGAACAGTTTAGAGATATAAAGAACTATATGTATCGTATATATATATATATATATATATATATATTAATAATAAGTAAAATATGAGTATTTTTAAAGCATTGTTCCTTGGACACTGTGCTTTAATGATCTCGTACTACTAAAACAAAGTGGTACTTGCTAATAGTAAAATGATAAGTACAGTAATTACGTTGTATATTGTGTGTACGTACGGTATAATATGCAATTAATTTTGGTACAGACATTTATTAATTGCATTTCAGTAAGTACTTTAATAAAGTCTATCAAGGTATAACTGGGATTTTGAATATGGCCTACTTTCCTGTCCCTGATTGTTACTAACTATTAAACTAACTACTAACTAACTACTAGCTAACTATTAACTACCAACTAACTAACTGTTAACTACTAACTATTAACTAACTACTAACAATTAAAAAGAAGAGTTGAAAATAGTGTATTAGATAGATATCCTCACGGACAGTTTCTCAAATCCGGTCCTTAGCCAAAAAATCGTCCTACATGGAAAACTGAAGTTTATTTTTACAAAGAAAATTATAGAATTACTCTCTGTAAAATTAGAGACAAACTTTATTTAAGTGAAAAATTCATTGAAATTATTTTCTGTTAGTTGTAATCTTCATATGAAATTGTTAGTGTCTTTCAATAAGATAACCTGTGGCTTATTTGCATTTATTAAGCGTCTTATATTCAGTCAAACATACTAAACACTATGGTAGAGCGAAAAAAATTTTTTTTTGAATTTCAAAATGCTTGGGGTCGGGAAAGTTGCGTATTTATGTGAAATGTACTGTGTGAAATTTTTGTAATCGTACGGCTATAATTAAATTGTGCACACTGAACTCAAAGTTTTTAAAAATTGGCAAAATTACTAAAATTTCGCCATTTTTATTTTCAGATTTTTTAAATTAAATTACAAAATTAAAAAATTTCACAGTACGTGTCCAAAAAAAAAATAAAATGGCGAAATTTTAGTAATTTTGCCAATTTTTAAAAACTTTGAGTTCAGTGTGCACAATTTAATTATAGCCGTACGATTACAAAAATTTCACACAGTACGTTTCATATAAATACGCAACTTTCCCGACCCCAAACATTTTGAAATTCAAAAAAAATATTTTTCACTCCACCTTACTAAACACAAATAACACAGACAGTCAATTTCATTGCTTTGTTTTAATTGTATCCATTGATGAGAAGCCCAGTTCGAGTAAGTATGAGGTTGTAAATGAAATTGAAACTTTCAATGCTTCAGACACAACTTCCAGATACTCATTTTTCCATAATACCCAAAAATGTATATCATAAGTCTTCCGACGGGAATGCAACTGTATGGTCTTGTCAGAAGAAATCTCATTCAATATATCGTGTATGTTTCTCGCGAATTCGGCAAATTCTACCATCCCTTTACGCTTCTCACCGAGCTTTCCACCTTCACGTGATAAGTTGTTTGGGAGATGTTTTTGCGGGATGTATACATCACCATTTAGGGGAGGGGATTCACTAATTTTTTTTTTTTTTTGTCAAAAGGGGGTCGCCAGCACGAAAAAGGTTGAGAAACGCCGCTCTAGGGCTTAGTCCTAACATTAATTGATATAAAATCTTTCGCAATTTTTTTATACGCATCTAGAATAGTTTTCTCTGTTTTTATAATATTTAGGAACTATTTTATTACCTCTATACACTTACCGAAATTTTGGGTTTGAGATAAAAAAGAAGTTGAAAAACTTATTAATCCTAAGTTTTAGTCTGTTTAATTAAAAGTTTAATTAAAAGAAAATCAATTATTTATATATATATATATATATATACCTTACCTTATGAACCTTATGTTGTTTCGTGTGTTGGTCTCTCTTCACACGGAGGTCGAGCTGGTGGCCCCGCTTCTAGGTCTGGCCTGGTGGAGGAGCGAGTTACTTTCTTTCTTACGCTCTCCACCGTACATAGCCAGGCACGCCCGGCTCATCTGGTACTGTCCTGAGCCAGGCATCGTCTTTTCTTGAAGACTTCAACTTTGACCCCCGTTACGTTTCTGAGGTCCTTAGGAAGCTGGTTGAAAAGTCTTGGCCCCCTGACAACCAAGCTATTTTCCTTCAGGGTTGAGGAGGTCCCTTGTCGTGCTTTTAATTTGGGAACACTACACATTCTGCCGTTCCTGTTTTCTAGTGTTGTTTGAATGGTAATTGGGTTTAGTTTTAGGTTTGGTACCAGTTTTTCGATCATTTTCCATATGTAGATTATGATGTACCTCTCTCTTCTTCTTTCCAGTGAGTACAGATTTAGTTTACGTAGTCTTTCCCAGTAGTTGAGTTCTTTGCAGCCATCAATCTTGGCTGTGAAATGCCTTTGCGTTTCTTCTAGTTTATTAGTTTCTTCCTTTTTATATGGGGACGTCAAAACTGAGCAGTATTCAAGTTTTGGTATAATCAGTGTTTTTAGCAGGGGAATCATTACTGTCCTGTTCCTTCTCTTCAACGTTCTTAGAACCTGTCCGGCGACTCTTTTTGCTTTATTTATCGCTATCTGATTTTGTGTTTCGAATTTCGCATCATCTGTCATTATTATCCCGAGATCAATCGCTTTCATGCTTCTCTGAATTTCCTGTCTATCTGGAGCATAATATGCAGTCTGTTTAAGTTCTTCTTTTCTACCATATCTTAAGAGTTGAAATTTCTCGGCGTTGAATGACATGTTGTTGTCTTCTGACCATTTGTATATTTTGTTCGTGTCCCTCTGCAAGGCCTCCACGTCATGTACATCGCTGATTTTTCTGCTGATCTTTGTATCGTCTGCAAAGGATGTTACTATACTATTGCTGTTTACTCCGCTGTCTATGTCTGTTAGCATGATAATGAACAGGAATGGGGCCAGTACTGTCCCTTGTGGTACTGAGCTGCGTACTTCCGATTCTGATGATGATATACCTTGAATTTTGACGACCTGCAGACGATCACTAAGGAAGTTGTAGATCCATTTTCCCACTTTGCCTGTTATTCCCATGTCTTTAATTTTATGTCCTATTATACCATGGTCACATTTATCGAAAGCTTTAGCAAAATCTGTGTATATAACATCGTAGTTGTCATTGCCTTCCAATGCATCTAGGATATTGTTGTAGTGCTCTATTAGTTGTGATAGGCATGATCTACCTGATCGGAATCCATGCTGATTTTCGTTGAATCTTTCCCGTGTCTCCAGGAAATCATAAATTTTCTCTCTAACTATTCTTTCAAATACTTTGGTGAGGTGGGACGTCAATGACACTGGTCTATAGTTCTTTGCTTGAGATCTGTCCCCTCCTTTATAATAGGGACAATGTTTGCTCTTTTCAGGATGCTCGGTATTTCCCCAGTGTCTAGGGATCTTCTCCATATCCAGTATAAAGGTGTAGCTATTTCATTTTTACAGTTTTTAATCAATGCGTTCCAATTGTCCGGACCTGCAGCTGAATGTAGTTTCATTTGTTCTATAGCTCTCGCTACATCTTCTGGTGTAAACTCAAAGTCTGTTATATACTCTCCTTGCAATTCCTCTTCAAAGAATGCATTTATGTCAGGTATCGCTTTGTCACTTTTTGGGGTACTGAAAACTGATTCATATTGAGCTCTCAATGTATCAGATATTTCTTTTGGATCGTCGGTTAGTTCATTATTTCCCGTCCTTAAGGGCCCAATAGCGGCGCGCGTTTTTGTTTTCCTTTTTGCATAGCTATAGAAGTATTTTGGATTTTCCTTTATTGCTTCTACCGCCTTTTCCTCTTCCCTCTCTGTATGGTCCTTAATCAGGACTTGTATTTCCCTATCGATACCCTCCAGTTTTTCTTTTATTATTTTCCTGCCATTATCTCCGCAGTTTCCTAACTTCGCCTCCACTCTCTTTCTTTTGCGGAATAGTCTTCTCTTTTGCCTTTCTAGCCAGCTCCTCTTTCCTTTTGGCTGTATATATATATATATATATATATATATATATATATATATCACATTATTTTGTTTTTACATCATAGAAAATTTAATTAATTCAAACTAAATATTTATTTTGTATCTAAAAAGATTTTCTACTCGATACAGCGGGAAAAAAAAAAAAAAAACGAAATATTTTTTTAACAAAAAACACGAGCAAATAACCTCATTTTTTGCAACTATATATATATATATATATATATATATATATATATATATATATATACACTTTTATTTATATATATATATATATATATATATATATATATATATATATATATATAAGTTAAGGGGTTCCTAAATCGGTTTGTGTAGCCCTAAAGGAAAGATTATTTCAAAAAATCTATTGGGAGTAATAAAATACCAATAAGAAAATATAGCTGCTTCCTTGACCCTCTGATGCCTGCAGGCAAGCAAGCACTAAACTTCAAGTTGAAATGACTTATACGTCGTTCCGAGAAATACACATATACGTTATCCGAAGGTAACAAAATTTCCTTTTTGAGAATCGGATGTACGAACGGAAGTAGCCGTTTGGAGTTCATTGCGTTTTCTGCCTCATTCGTTTCTTATTCCGGTATTCACTTTAATGGGTTTTTAAGCGCTTCCACCATGGATTATCTCCTCCCTTATTATTTCCTTTCTAAGATATATATAATATATATTATAATATATATATATATATATATATAGAGAGAGAGAGAGAGAGAGAGAGAGAGAGAGAGAGAGCGAGAGAGAGAGAGAGAGAGAGAGAGAGAGAGAGATTATGTACTGTCCCATCTGCGGTGGTACAGACAGCGGGACATGAAAACGAAGATAGAAAATACCCTCAGAATGCTTGTCTCAAAACTCTTTAAAATGCTTCCGAAAGAACTGAGGACCCTCCAGCACACCAACCTGAATATTTTCAAGAACCAAGGACAGGTTCTTGTGCAAAATTCCTGACCAGCCATGCGCAGCTGGGAAGGAGGAAAATGGAAACCAACTTTCTCTTGTACCAAATCCTGAAAATGAGGTGAGATGCTGCAGAGGGATTGACCGCAGGTTGATCCTAAACCCTCGTTTGAAGACATAAAAAATACACAAAATGCCCACACACACACACACACACACACACACACACACACATATATATATATATAGAGACCAACACACGAAACAACATAAGGTTCATAAGCTATATATATATATTATGTATATATATATATATATATAATATTACAAGTACTAATACTGTCCTCAAAATATTATTGAAGACATCGCTCATGATGAAATGGAGTCTTTTTAACTTTTAAGGAAACTTATTTCCTCTTTGACTAATCGTTAGGATGGAAAACATTGATTCCTGATGCGAATACATTTATTTACAAAAAAGTGTAAGAATAACACTAAAATAACGTTTCGGCCAGCATCGCAACTCCTCTTCAATCTTAAAAATTTGACACCAGCATCTCTCACTCGCGCTTTCTTCCGTTTTAGTGAGAATAAGATCCTAATACCAGCATCACATAGAGACAGAAACATCAGTATATTTCTTGTTTAACTTTTACAAAACACTATATATATATATATATATATATATATCAACGTAAAGAACGACGCTTGTATAGAAGAACGTTCCGCGCAAGATGAGGAGGGAGAACGAACAAATGAGGTAACCACCCGGGAATCGAACCCGGGATCTTCCGATTGCCGGTCAGATATGATAACCACTACACCATGGGCCTCAATCAATCAGAAGTCGTAATTCTCCTACATACGTGCAGAAACCAATGCCCTGAGGTGTAGTGGTTATCATATCTGACCGGCAATCGGAAGATCCCGGGTTCGATTCCCGGGTGGTTACCTCATTTGTTCGTTCTCCCTCCTCATCTTGCGCGGAACGTTCTTCTATACAAGCGTCGTTCTTTACGTTAATTATACTGTGTGTTGTTAAAAATGACGCGGATACCCGGTCCACCACTAGTATATATATATATATATATATATTAAGGCTCAGCGACTCTATGATAAAATACTGTCACGAATCGAATCTCGAATCGATTCAGGCACAGTGCATATGTAGGATATGTAGATTGAAATAAAAGCTAAATCTTATGGAAAATAGATTGTTTATTTACAGTAGTGTACTTGAGCATGAGTAAGAAGAATGTGAGAGGAGTGAAACCAAAAGCGTTGTTGCACAGGAGTTAGTAGAGTCTTTGCGAAAACAAAAATTTGTTTATACTTCAACAAAAGTTAGGACAAAAGTCTTTGATTTTTCTATCCCAGATCAATATTTTGGTATTATGTTTAGAGAGGCAATACCGATCCAGAAACTACTCTACTCACGTGTTCATTTTGTGCCATGTCTACTGTGCTTAGTGGCAATTTTTCTTCTTGACTTTTTTGAAGGAAAAAAATCTTGCTATGAAAGATTTGATCACTTCCCAAACTTTCAAATTAAGTTAGTAGATAAATTGCATAAACGAAATGTTACAGGTAATGAAAAAAAAATAGAGAATACAGAATGACAGTGCCCGATTCGAAATTAGTACGAATCGGTCTTCTAAAAATCGAATCAAATCGAATCATCGTCCCGATTCGAAATCGAATCGAATTTCGAAGGCTCGCAAGACCTTAATATAAATATATAGTGTGTCCCAAAAGTCCTGGTTAATAATGTACATGAAATTAGCCTTTGTGGGAAGACTTCTGGGACACCCTATATATATTTCATCTATATTGATGAGGCAACTGGACCATTCCAGACCACTATTTTAAATGTTTGCATGTATACAGCTTTTAACAAAGGTACTGTTTGCTTTAATATGTAATACGAATTCACTTCAATCCAATTTCAGTCTTTATTGGTGAAAATAAACATTACAGTATTACACTTATTACAATATTGCAATAATTTTTAACAGAATTTACAATTTGCTAATTGGACTGTTAATATTTATTTTTTCCTGTTTAATTTCGCCATTAAACTTCAGGCTTTACTGGGCTCTGAGATTAATTATAAGAGAAACAAGTATTTCCTACATATATATATATATATATATATATATATATATATATATATATATATATATATATTATAGAGAGAGAGAGAGAGAGAGAGAGAGAGAGAGAGAGAGAGAGAGAGAGAGAGAGAGGGCTCTGACAAAAGTAAATAGACACCTTAAAGTTTTTCTATCGTTTTTCATTTGATAATAAAAGTCAATAAATAATAACAGATTTATTGAACGAATATATTTAGAACCGTGTTGCTTTCGGCTTTGCATTATTATGTTAAACTGGCACACGTTCTGGCATTCCATTGATGAACTTTGATGATTGATGAAGCCAATTATCGTGGTGTCTATTTACTTTTGGCAACCCTTTGTAGGTAGTTACGATTAGGTAATGTAAATATTATAATTAATGATGAAACAGAATTTATAGGTAGTTGTGATTTGTGATTATGTAATACATATTATAATTAATTGTGATTTATTGTAAGATTGATACAACTGTGTCCTTTTCTTGTAAATACTGTATGTTAATATGCAAAATTTATGTTTAAAACAGAATTTATCAAAATTGTGAATAGTCTGACTTCAAATAAACTCTTTCTAAACTCAGATATAACAAACTTTATGAGTTTAGTGAGTAAAGAAGTGTGTGTGTGTGTGTGTGTGTCTTGACAACCTGAATGGTGGCGAATTCGTTGTAAACGAATGGAATGGAATGTAATGAAAGTTTTGGGAGTAATGCTGCTGGATTAGAACTTTCAGTGGAAGGACCATATCAATTACAACTCTGGAAAGATTTCTGGGAGTATTATTATAATGTTTAAAAAGTCGTAAATAAAGTTTTCCGACATACCTATAAACTTTGGGTTATCTCATAAATAATCTTAATTATAGTTAATCATAAAATTTATATACTGATTACGTAATCATGACTATCTTTCAAGTGTTTTTTTAATTTATAATTAATCATAATATTAACTAATTATAATATTTATATATTACAAATCATAACTAAATGTGTGTTTGTTTTATATTATGAATCATAATATAAAACATGAATATGAATCATAATATTCATATTACTTAGTTGTAACTACCTAAATTGCAAGTACTTAAAAAGTTCTAGGGGCATACAACTCTTTTGGCCAAAACCAGTCTCGGCCAAAAGAGTTGCATCACCTTGGAATCTATCTATTTGTGTGTGTGTGTGTGTGTGTGTGTGTGTGTGTGTGTGTGTGTGTGTGTGTGTGTCTTGACTCACGTCGTTGCCAGTGTGTTTCAAATGACACTAAATTTATATCTAAAGGGTGTCCCAGAAGTCTTGGATGGATTTTATTTGGCTATAACTTTTTTGTTTGGGGATCAAATAAAAAAAAGTTTGTAACACTTGAAAATATATTTATTGCGATTTTAATTATAAATTTAATATCTGGTAAAAATCTTAATTTTCATTGCGTAAATCTAAAATCGCATTAGCGTTCGTTATCCGACTCTGATGATCTTGTGGTTTGATTTCTTGGGCAATTTGAATTTTGTACCGGTAAAGATTGATATCCTCTCTTAAAATTCGATGTAAGGAACTTCTTGAAATGTTTAATTCCCGGTTGCGTCGTTGGACTGATGTGGATTTTCTTCAACGCCTTCACGAACCATCTCAACCCGAGTTAGACTTCGGCTTGTCCGAGGACGCCCAGTCCGTGGTTCGTTTCCCTGACACTTTCCCATCGAAATTTAGCGACGTACCGTCGAATAGCTCGATCAGAAGGAGCAGAACTGTGTTAAATTTTAATCGAAAAGCTCTTTGAGTGGCAACGATGGAAGAGTTGTTTGTCAAATAAAGTTCCACAATAGCCACTCTTTGTTGCACTATCCAGGATTCCATTTTCATTAATCGCAGCAATGGTACTTTAATTGAAAAATAAAAATAAATAAATTAATCAAAAAAGAGAAACGTTATAGCCAAATAAAACCCCTCCAAGACTTCTAGAACACCCTTTTAACGTTTCTTCTTTTATTTCTTACATACTCTAAAAGAAAGCAAAAGGAAAAAGAATTTTGGTGTATAAAATTATGTACGGTAGTACATTAGTACAGCTTTGGCCAAACGAGTACTAAAACTTTTTAAGTTTGGTTGCGAAAGTCAAATAAAACTTGTATGCTAATTCTGAGTAATGATATACCGTTGATATAATGAATTTGATGTCATTTTGTAGTTTAAATATAATTACCAAGAAACTGCAAAAATTGAAAAAGTAGGCTACGTCATATTAAAACTAATATAACATAATAATTACATCAAATGTTTCCGAGGAAGTTTACAAATCTAGACAAGGGTTACTAAATTCATTATCAGTACTTAAAATACATCAGTGATGTTATAAATAATTTTTGTTAATACCTCTTTCATTCTAACGAAATTGAAGGTGTTCCAACGATTTTGGCCATAGCTCTATAGTTGACATGAGAAATGAATTCTGTTTGCAGCATACATCAAATCTTGGTCATTATAGCACCGTAGCTATGAAACCTTCAGTAATAAGAATTCATAGTAAATACCAGTTTAACGAGTAATATTGAACAACAAATAAGACAATACACTATACGCATTTAAACCCTAAATTGCATCAGTATATGACTTCAGTATTCCTTTATTAAAATTGATTTCAGCTTGTTTTTAAACGCACTTACGTTACAAATATTTTTAAGATTAGATTTTAAATCATTCATAACTTCAAATCTAGGAAAATATGTAATTTTTTAGATTAATAGAGTCTATGGTGAGGAATAACATGCCTATTTTATTCCTAGTCTGGTATGAATGAATTTCCTGATGAGTAGCAAAATATTTGGGTTCTTTTGCATTATCCTCTCAACACTCATTTTTTTATATAATGTTGGTTTGGTTTTGGTTATGGTACTTTATTTTCCTTCCATTATAAAAAAAATTAGTGTTGGTATTAGGTTAGGTTAGGTTAGGTTTGGTTAGGTTAGGTTACGGTAAAAACAGCCCGCCGCAGGCGTTAGCCGTTATAAAAAAAAATTAGTGTTGGGAGGATAATGCAAAAGTACCATTTGTTCTTTAATAATTTAAATTCTTTAAAGAATGCACTTTTATGATCAAGAAAATTTGCATCAGATAATATCCTTATTATTGGCTTTTGAATGATAAATATATAGGCCAATGCGTTATCAGCAGTATTTCCCCATGCAAGATTACAGTACATCATGTAAGGAGAGTATGATACAGAGTTAATAAAACCTCTTTATGGGCAATATATATATATAAGTTTAAACATTATAGTAACACTCTTAGAAACCTTTTCAGATATGTAACTGATATGGTTCTTCCCCTGCAAGTTCTTAGTTATCATTACTCCTACAAATTTTGTTACGTTACAGTCTTTCGCAAAGAGTTCTTCAACATTCAGGTTGTCAAGATACTCACTTTCTATTACTAAAAATCATAAAGTTTGTTTTATTTGTATTTAGAAAGAGTTTAAATGAGGTCAGCCAATTCACAACTTTGGTAAATTCTGTTTTAAATATAACCATCGCTGTATTAACATTTTTGCAAGAAAGTACAAAGTTGTAGCTTCTGCAAACAATATAAAATTGAGTATATCGGGAGAGCGCGGAAGGTCATTTACAGTATAGTATACTCTAGCTACGACGTTCGAATAATATGTTTCTGGTAAAATTTGTGACTTAACTGTGTAACATAAGCATATTTGGATTCTGAACTGATCTGGACCGCTATTTTTCAATATTTGCAAGTATATGGTGTGAATTTTAGCCAAACTACTTCGTTGTTTTAATATGTAATGCTATACAAATAACGCTTAATTAACATGTTCCTGGTACAATTTGTGATTTAACCTCTTTTGGACCACTGGGTCGAATTTGTACCGTTTCCAATACACGCACTCATAACTTTACAAGAACTTCAGTCGTTAAGAGGTTAAATGTGTAAAATAAGCATATTTGGATTCAAGGGTTTCAGGCTACATGAGATATTAGTATATATATATATATATATATATATATATATATATATATATTATATATATATCAAAAGGTTAACCAAAGAGAGAGAGAGAGAGAGCTTCAAACGTTTTTTTTCTAAAATACCAAACGTTTCGGGATACCCTGTCCTCATCTTAATATGTCTCAATTTTAAAAATGAAGAATGCAGTATTAATAAAATATAAACTATTTTCTATCTTAAAAGGTAAAGAGTGATGAACATCTTATCAGTGTTACACCTTAACGAGAGAATTTAAAGAGAGGAACGCGTACTGGGAGGGAGTTAGACGGGATTTAGTTGGTTGATTGATCCGTTTTACGTCCTTCGTGTAACTAACGGCACTGAGACCGACAGTAATGTCACCAGCTATAGGAAGTCCCTTTTAAAGTGGGAACTGGATAGAACGAATAAATTACATGCAGCGGGCTCGTCACTGCACTTCTTCCTCCCCGTTTAGTAGGCTGACTCGGGGCAAGTTTTAGTTAGGTTTAGAAGGTTTTATCCCTTATACAAAGGAACCCATGCATTCGTCACCCGCTTGGTTAGTTGGTTGGTTGGATGTCTAATTAAAATTATGTGACTATTCCGTTGGAGTGAATGTTCCACATTTTGGTAATGATTTCTCATAAAAGAGGATTTGGTTGGTTCGTTCATTTGGCAAGTTTTCTTTGTGGCTGAAAATGACCGTTCTTAACACCAACTTCTCAATCTGAAGAAGGTTCAACGTGCGCCATATCGTCGAAAGATTAGGTTCAAGACCCAGGAACTAAATTAAACCTAATTTAACCTTACCTTCGAGGTTAGACTAGGTAAAATTATTTTAAATTAAATTACATTTCTCTATGATTTATTAATTCAAAAGTATGGTCACTGATTCATTTTTTTAGCTGAGAATTTGGTCGTATGTCCAGAATTACTTTTGGATGCATTGATTCGTGTTTTACAAAAACTGTCTCTCATCCAGAGAGAAAATTTCAAGTACCAGTATTCTTGTTATTTACAGTTATCACTTCTTCAACCAAAGTTTTATAAAATATTAACAAATTGAATTCCTTTCAAGAAATACGGACGTTTTCCAGTTTATGTACCGTTTTCTACAGTACATTACATACAGCATAGTAAACATCCTGTGCCCAAGTGACGAAAGTTATAATGTGGGTTAGGTTACGTTACGTTAGGTTAGGTTAGGTTAGGTTATCAAGAACTCATTTTTGATCACTCATTTTTGATCTGAAAAGAAGCAAAAATAAATTATATGAAAAACGGTACACAAACTGGAAAAGGTCCAGAAATACTTCTGGTCATAAAATCTTCCATCTTTAAGTTACTGTATGTACCTTAGTCATGTCTCAATGTCTTCAGTTGGACGAAGGATGTAAAGCGAAACAATTAGTCAACCGACCAATATGTAGCTTACGAGTATGTATATGTTGACGCAAGTTCTCGCTAACACGCTTTAGAGTCTCTTCTTTTACACTAGCGCGAGTAATGCAGGGATAACAGTGGCCTTGGCAAGTGGAACATGCCTGAGGATTGTCAGACTAGACACTCAACGAAGAAAAGTTCTTGTTCTGTGACAGGAACAATAATTTCATGCTTCCTGCCAATGTTTCCCTCATTTATGATCGTGACCTTGTCTTTATTACTTATTAAAATGTAAGGTATTAAAGTATGATGAAATGACGTGTATATCATTCAGAAGAGAAAATAAGATCGAACAGGTTCATACAGGATTCATATTTAATATTGAAAAGGTTATGATTTTTTAATTTCCGTTTGCATTTAAGTACTTTGTAACCCCATAGCAGTTCCGTGCATTGGTCTCTCTTCACACGAAGGTCAAACTGGTGACCCCACCTCCGCCTGGCTTGGTGAAGCAGCGAGTTGCTCTCTTTCGATCTCTGTCGTACATAGCCAAGCACACCCGACTCATCTGGTACCGTCTTAAGTCAGGCATCTTGTCTCCTTTTTCAACTTTGACCCCTGTGACGTTCCTGAGGTCCTTTGGAAGCTGGTTTAAAAGTCTTGACCCTCTGACAACCAAGCTATTTTCCTTCACTGTTAAGGGTATAATTATACACTGGCGTTCAAAATTATGGAAACACTTTTTAAAGTGCTGCTTATGTAATAATAATAGAATTCTTTTAATTCTTTTTATACGTTACATTACAGGAAGTAAAATGATATGTCTATCCAATTAAGGAGCTTTAAAATGTGGTGTTTTGTTACATGAAGACTTACGAGCAATTAATCAATATTGAAAGAAATTTAATTTAATTGTGACATCACGTTTTGATTAAAATAATTGTTTATGTTCACAGAAATATTGATATTATTGGTTAGAATGTTTTTCTGTTATTTGTATTTATACATTTTATCCCATTCTCCTTCAAAAATGCAATTTCACTCGTGAAACCTGCACGTGAACATTGTTTGGTAACATTGTGCCTTCTCTTACGGATATTTCTGTATAATGGCTCTTGCAAAGGAAATATCATACGAAAATAGACTTAAGATTAATTAATACCTTCTTAATGAAGAACTACAGAGACAAATAGCCAATAAGGTGGGAGTTCCATTCTCCACGGTGAGCAAAACCCTCTCTCGTCATTCGCAAAATGGGAGTGTAATGAACAAAGTAAGCCGACGGCGAAAAAGGAAGACCTCGGAAAAAGAAGACAAGTACATGGTTTTATTGAGCAAATACAACAGAAAGAATATTAGCGTTCGAATAGCTGCTGAAGGCAATGCATCACGCAATAACAGCCCTTCTGCTTTAACATCGAAGAGACGTTTGAGGGAGGGTAGTTTAAGGGGCCGGGTTGTTACCAGAAAGCCGCTTTTGCGACGAAGAAATAGAGCCGAACGTTTGAAATTGGCATAAAATCACAAAAAATGGTCGCTCCAAGACTGGCAAAAGCGGCTTTCTAGTAGCAACCCGACCCATTAAACCAACCTCCCTCGGACATCTATTCGCTGTTGAAGTAGAAATACTGCCATTGTGTCGCAGTGACTTCAGCAGCTACTCGGACGCTAATATTCCTTCTGTTGTATTTGCTCAATAAAAACATGTATTTGTCTTCTTTTTCCGAGGTCTTCCTTTTTCGCCTTCGGCTTACTTTGTTCATTACACTCCCATTTTACGAATGACGAGAGAGGGTTTTGCTCACTGTGGAGAATCAAACTCCCGCCTTATTGGCTATTTGTCTCTGTAGTTCTTCATCAAGAAGGTATTAATTAATCTTGAGTCTATTTTCGTATGATATTTCCTTTGGAAAAGCCCATTATACAGCGCTACCCGTAAGAGAAGGGCACAATGTTACCAAACAATGTTCACGTGCAGGTTTCACGAGTCAAATTGCATTTTTGAAGGAGAATGGGATAAAATGTATAAATACAAATAAAAGAAAATATTCTAACCAATAATATCAATATTTCAGTGAACATAAACAATTATTTTAATCAAAACGTGATGTCATCATTAAATAAAATTTCCTTCAATATTAATTAATTGCTCGTAAGTCTTCATGTAACAAAACACCACATTTTAAAGCTCCTTAATTGGACAGATATATCATTTTACGTCCTGTAACGTATAAAAAGAATTCAAAGAATTCTATTATTATTACATAATCACCATTTTAAAAAGTGTTTCCATAATTTTGAACGCCAATATATATATATATATATATATATATATATATATATATATATATATATTATATATATATATATATTATATATATATATAAAGAATAAATGAGTTAGTCAATTATTCATTTATATTTGTTCGTAATTCATCTGCCCAAAACTTTTCCAAAATGGTTTAAGATTGCAAAAGAAAGAAAAAAACCCGGAAATCTCCATTATTTTTACAGTATTTCACGAAATAAAGAAAAGAATTATAAGAAAGAAAGAGAGAAAATTTCTTTAAAGCAGAAAGACTCTATTCCAATCCCGAAAGATGATGTTTTAGTGGAGTCTTCTCCGTATAACCAATTCGAAATGAGTTCCAATCATTGAGTTTTTACGTCCATTGAAGCATTATTGTAAAGTATATATATATATATAATATATATATATATATATATATATATATATATATATATATATATATATATACACACACACACAGGGTGATTCACAAATGTGTTTGATAAATCGCAGAGTGTATTCTTGAGAGAAGTTAAGAAAAAAGACCATATAAACATAAGTCGAGAAACCCGTAGGTTTCGAGCTATTGCACACGACAGAAAAATGAAACTCCTAAAGACTTTTTACATTTTATGTAAATACACAGTGCGATACATTTGCTTCATTAAAGTAAATGTTCGAAATTTTTCCTACTTCTTGAATGAATGCCTCAGCACGTCGCACCAGTAGTTGTATGATACACTAAAAAAATTCCTGGAGTATTGCGTATCGTTTCACAATTGTCTCGAACGCGTTGCTACAATTCATCACGTGCTCCGACTTCTTTAATATAAACTAGGCTTTTTAAATTACCCCACGAGTAATAATAATTAAGGCCACTTAAATCTGGTGACCGAGGTGGCTACAGAATAGGACCACCGCGCCCTATCAACCTGTCAGGATACACAGCATCGAGATATTCCCTTTTAGGAGTTTTATTTTCCTGTCGCGTGCTGTAGCTCGAAACCTATGGTTTTTTTCGACCTATGTTTATATGGTCTTTTTTCTTTACTTTTGTCTCAAGAATACACCCTGCGATTTATGAAACACATTTATGAATCACCCTATATATATATATATATATATATATATATATATATATATGATGAATAAAACCACGAAGGAAAGGAAACACAAAACGGTGCTCAAGCGCTTTCGTCTAATGACATCCTCAGGAACACGTGTTACTTTCGTGAAATAATTTTCATATATATATATATATATATTTTTTTTTTTATTGGGGTTGTTTAACCTCCTTCACAACATCTAAGGTCATATGACGGAGGGGACCTACAGCTTTACGTGGGATCCGAACCACGGGTCGCTACATAATCTGGGCGCAGAGGATGGTCTCCCATCCAACTACTATATATATATATATATATATATATATATATATATATATATATATATATATATATATATACAGTATATATGAATGAATGAAACTGAAAAGGTTTATTGGCAGACTATAGTCCATATGACAAATATTATTAATACAATGACAGTTCATACACTAAGGATAGAAATATACAATTGATTAGAAATAATACTGCACTGTCGAAGTTAAGTGGAGCTACAGACAGACGTTTTCGTACCAAAAAGTCCATAGCTTAGAGGATAAATGGCAGGACTCATGGAGAGCTTGGATGATCGGGTTGGTTGATTTTTTAATTCTTTGCATTTGTTGGTTTACGTCGTCGTCGTCGTTGGCCTAGGCAAGCTACGGCTTGGGACCGTAGCGCATCTATCCGGTATAGGTTAACCTGGATGATGTAGCCATAAGCACTGCCGCTAGTTAAGTGCCAAACCAGTGATTATCTCACTAGCCGTATTGAGTCCGTTAGGCGAAACTACGACGTACCAAAGGTGGAAATATAACCTTTGGTTTTCTATTATTTATTTGCAAAATGGACATGGCATTAGATTAAAATAAATATTTGAATATAAATGATTAACTGACAATTGTGATATATAATTAATTATGTTTACATACAATAAAATAATATAGTATACATAAAATTAGTATTAATGTGGTTCACAATTGAATTATAATGGGGTAACTAATTTAAAATGAATTTATACTATTCCGAAATTCAAGACGGTAAAATTAACATTTATCTTGAAACTAAAATAAGAGTATTCACTACACACTCCCCCACCAGAGAGGAAGTTCAAAGAGTTCCGAACGACACAGATTTCCGCTGAACCTTTTTGGTAGCTACTTGTACCTCACTTAAGGTTGATTCCAAAAACGCAGGCTTAAGACGATCGATAGAAACCTTGTCGACCTTGGAACCGCGCTGGATGAGAAATGATTTGCGCGTACGTCGGAGAACTTCATAGGGTCCGTCATATGGACATTGGAGAGGCCGTTTTGGGACAGGTACACGAACGAAAACGTGGGTGCAAGACTGGAGGGCTGGGGAAATAAAGATGTTCTGTTGGCTAGTCAATCGAGGGGGAACAGGCTGAAGGGACTGCATGTGAGAGGAAAGTGTTTGAGCGAATTCCGTAGGATCACATGACTTATCCCCTGCAGTGAAGTAGCCACCTGGTAGCCGCAGTGTTGTTCCATAGACTAGTTCAGCGCGCTGTAGTCTTCAGATCACTCTTAAATGCAGAGCGAATACCAAGCAAAACGAGTGGAAGCTTATCCATCCAATGGGAGTCTTCGTGACACATAAGGGATGACTTCAGCTGGCGATGGAAGCGTTCGACGAGGCCGTTAGCTTGCGGATGATACGCACAGGTATGCGCATGTACTGTACCCAACAAGCTGGTAAACTTCTTCCAAAGCGAAGACTCAAATTGGCGACCTTGGTCAGTGATGACTTTTGTCGGCAATCCAAATCTTGATACCCATCCATGAAGAAAGGCTCTTGCAACAGTGTCCGCTTGGATATCAGGAAGTGGGATGGCTTCAGGCCATCTGGAAAAGCGGTCGAGACAGGTGAGCAGATAACGTTGGCCTTGAATCACTGGAAGAGGGCCAACAATGTCTACATGAATTACCTCAAATCGCTGGGATGGGGGCGGAAATGCGTCAAAGGGGGACCTGGTGTGCCTTTGGACTTTGGCACGCTGGCAGGCAAGGCACGTTTTGGTCCAATGTTTGACATCCTTCCGCATCGAGGGCCAAACAAAACGAGAGGTAACCAAGTGTTGCGAAGCACGGATACCAGGATGGGAGGGCTTATGAAGATTCGTGAAGACTGCTAGTCTGTGACATGGAGGGACATAAGGGCGAATAGCAGCTGTTGATACGTCGCAATAGAGGGGCACAGACAATCCTGGCATACTCATTTTCTTGAGGGAAAGTGAGTGAGTGGAGTCTTCTCTGAGCAGGTCTTGTAGTTCCGTATCCTTATCTTGATCCTGTGCAATAGCTTTCCACAGTGTAGAGCTGAGGGTAACAGAAGTAATCTCTATTCTTGAAAGTGCATCCGCTGGAGTGTTCAAGACACCTTTGATGTGGCGGATATCTGTGGTAAATTGCGAGATATAATCGAGTTGCCTGATGACTCTGGGAGAGTGGTTACAGCTGTTTTTATTGAAGACAGTGACCAAAGGTTTGTGGTCGGTAAAAACACAAAACTCTCGGCCTTCAAGGAAATGTTGAAAATGCTTCACGTTTAAGTAAATAGCAAGAAGTTCACGTCCGAAAGCACTATAACGCGTTTGGGCTGGCTGCAGCTTTTCGAGTAAAATGCGATGGGTGCTTGTTGACCGTTAATGGTTTGTTCCAACACTCCACCGATCGCAACATCTGATGCATCGACCGTCAGAGTTAGGGGGGCATCACTGATAGGAAATGACAAAGACAATGCACTATTGATAGCATTTTTGGCATTGTCGAACGCCTGTAAACTATCGCTACACCATAACAATTTCGTTACCTTGCGTTTGTGTGTGATCATAGCGTGTAGAGGAGCAAGAACACTGGCACAGTTTTTAATGAACTTGTGGTAATAATTTACCAAACCTAGAAACCGCCGTAACTCACGCTGATTACTTGGCATAGGGTAATTTTTTATCACTTCACACTTGTCCTGAAGGGGGGTAATTCCGTGCTGCGAAATCGTGTGACCAAGAAATTCCAAGGTTGGCTGTGCAAACACACACTTAGATGCATTAATAGTAACACCGTATTGTTCTAAGCGTTGAAAAAGGAGTGAAAGATGTTCCTTATGTTCCTCTTCCGTTGAGCTGGCCACAAGCAAATCATCGATGTAGGCATAAACAAAGTCTAAGCCTCTGGTGACCTCATCTATAAACCTGAAAGGCTTGCGCAGCATTCCGTAGCCCGAACGGCATCTTCAAAAATTCGAATAACCCAAATGGTGTACAAACTGCAGTCTTGGGAATATCCGAAGGCTCTACGGGAATGTGGTGGAAAGCCTTAACGAGATCTATTTTACTGAAGATAGATTTGCCGTGGAGAAGAGAAGTAAAGTCTTGGACATTTGGTACCGGATATCGGTCCGGGATGGTTGTCGAATTCAAAAACCGGTAATCCCCACATGGTCTCCAGTCTCCTGACTTCTTCTGGACCAGGTAGGGGAGAGGACCAACTGCTTTGGAAGGTCTTATTATCCCAAGATCCAGCATAAGCTGGAATTCCGATTTGGCAGCTTTCAGTTTGTCCGGGGCAAGACGTCTGGGTTTTGCAAACACAGGGGGACCTTTTGTTGTAATGTGATGGGTAATGGTGTGTTTAATGGTATCACCCATCTGCATCGGTTGAAGAATTCCTGGATATCGCTGGAAAAGGCACTGGTACATGGAATTAGGGGGAACGAGGGAAAGTGCAGAGTTCGAGGCGTCCGGAAGGGCAACCTGTTTGACAAGAACAGAAAGCAGTGTGGCCTGGTCGCATAAGCGTCGCTTGTCAAGATCCACCAGGAGTTTGAAATGCTGGAGGAAGTCAGCGCCGATTATGGGATGCCGCACTTGAGCACAGATGAAAATCCACTTGAAGGATCGGTGAAGGCCCAAGTTTAGTTCACGCGACTGAGTACCGTACGTGGGTATGCGTGAACCGTTAGCAGCGTATAGAGGCGGAGATTCCGAGTGCGTATGACCAGATTTTTGAGGGAATACACTGACTGACGCTCCGGTATCACCAAGAAATTGACACCAGAGTTCCTGTCCTTTATGAATAACAGGTTGGCAGTGCGAGTACTAGACGCCATTAGGACTCGCTGCTGGGGTTTTCCGACGAAAAATTGCAAGGGGAGATGCACTTCCTAGCCTTCTTTCCAAATTTCGAGTGGTAGAAGCAGATCTTCCCGGAACTCGAACGATGCCTCTTCGTAAATCTTGACCGAGAATGGCTTCTTTGCCGTTGATTTTGTAGCAGAGAACAAACGTGGTTGAGTTGTTGACTTAACTCTTTCACTTTCAACTCCAGTTCCGATTGTGTGTTCACGTTGTTGACCGAGCTGTGTCAATCTCCACTACTTTGTCGGCAGTTTCTGCTAGTTTATCAACTGGAGTAGCAGGATCCATAGTGGCCAAGACACGCTGAGCTGATGGAGGAAGTTTCTGCAAGAACAACTGTCTAAAGATGTCCTTATCGAAGGTTTGTGCGCGTTCGCCTAGAGCGCACTGCATAGCCCTCAGCATTTGAGTGGGCTTACGGTCTCCAAGTTCTTCTTTTGAGATTAACTGATGTAGTTTCTCACGCTCGGAGACAGTGGTGCGGCGCAGGATGGCAGACTTCAGATCGTTGTACGGGTCCTCACTCGTGGAAGGAGATACGATGACGTCACGGACTTCAGAGATGATGCTCGCTGGTAGAGAGGACAAAACATGATCGTATTTCGTCCTGCTAGTGGTGATCCTTCCCAAGTTGAATTGTGATTCCACTTGGTGGAACCAAATAAATGGATCACCCGGCCAGAAGACGGGGAGCTTTACGCTCAAGTGGGAGATGGCACCAGCGTCGTCAGGCATCTTCTCCTATGCTTGCTAACGTACAAGCAAGACGACAAGTTCCCAACGAAGGAGTGGAGGTTGAGACGAGCGCAGGCACAGAGCGCACGGGCAGGGGTGAGGGGCAGAGGGCACGAGCGACATTACAGTCTGGTCCTAGTCGCTCGGGTGAAGGGGGTGATGGGCACGAACGACGTTACAGTCTAGTCCTAGTCGCTCGGGTGAAGGGGGTGATGGGCACGAACGACATTACAGTCTAGTCCTAGTCGTTCGGGTGAAGGGGGTGACGGGCACGAACGACATTACAGTCTAGTCCTAGTCGTTCGGGTGGAAGGGGTAATCCAGCTCCGGGGTCACCAATTGTTGGTTTACGTCGTCGTCGTCGTTGGCCTAGGCAAGCTACGGCTTGGGACCGTAGCGCATCTATCCGGTATAGGTTAACCTGGATGATGTAGCCATAAGCACTGCCGCTAGTTAAGTGCCAACCAGTGATTATCTCACTAGCCGTATTGAGTCCGTTAGGCGAAACTACGACAGTACCAAAGGTGGAAAATATAACCTTTGGTTTTCTATTATTTATTTGCAAAATGGACATGGCATTAGATTAAAATAAATATTTGAATATAAATGATTAACTGACAATTGTGATATATAATTAATTATGTTTACATACAATAAAATAATATAGTATACATAAAATTAGTATTAATGTGGTTCACAATTGAATTATAATGGGGTAACTAATTTAAAATGAATTTATACTATTCCGAAATTCAAGACGGTAAAATTAACATTTATCTTGAAACTAAAATAAGAGTATTCACTACACATTAGACTGTGTTGAGCACGTCTTGTTACCTCCGGGAAGCTCGGAACATTGCGGGTTGCAAACATTTGCGAAGGAAGCTGAGCACCTCGGGGGTAATTTATGTAAGAGTCTAAACGACCTGTTGTACAGCAAATTTAGGGTTCTGCCAGAACCTTTTTTATAATTCACCCAGAGTTGCTGACCTTATATATTACTGCAGAAAGTACGAAAGAGTGTCTTTAGCTTCACTTGTACAGAAACGAAAGTTCCTTATGGTCATATTCGCTTTAGCACACAGGCTTCGAGATTGTTTTCTTATATCCGAGTCATTACTCAAGGAGCTGGTAATAGTTTGACCCAAATACTTAAACTCTTGTACTTCCTCAATTACTTCACCATTCATTTTAAACCTTATATCAGCTGGCTGATTACAGCTTTTAGGATGAAATTGCATAACCTTAGTTTTTGTCACATTAAAAAGAATATCATGTTTCTGCGAATACACTTCGCAGACTTTTAGTAGCCGATCCAGACCTTTAACAGAGGGACTTATTAACACCATATCATCGGCATAAACTAAGTTATTTATCCTTGTGTTATCTATACAACATCCTACTGTTGCCTCATTAAGTGAAGCAATTAATCCGTCAATATACACATTAAACAGCATAGGGGAGAGCAAGGAGCCTTGTCTCACCCCACAAGAGGAGCCAAAACACTCGGATAGTACATTGCCCCACCTAACAGTGAAAGATTGGTGGGAATACCAAAATTTCAATAAATTTAATATGAACATGGGAACCTTCCTGTCTTCTAGTTTTGCAAATAAAATATTGTGGTTCACCCTATCATATGCCTTACTTATATCAAGGAAACAGCTATAAATGGTTGAATTACTGTCAATGTATTTAGATATTGTTTCTTTAAGTACATAGATACACAGGTCAGTTGAGTGGGACCTTTTAAAGCCAAACTGATTAGGAGATGTCCATAGGAAATCATTTAATCGGAGTAACAAGAGTTTTTCTAGTAGTTTCGAGAAGCAGGAAGCGACATCAATAGGCCTGTAATTATTGCTGGACAGAATGTCTCCATACTTATTTTTGACCAGGGGCAAGATATATACCCTCATGAACTCTGCAGGGATATAGCTATGAGCAAGCATGGCTGATAGGAGCAATGATATATGCAGACATACTACGTCATTTGCATATTTTAAGTGCTCATTCGATAAGTCATCTACCCCTGACGCAGAACCAGTCTTTAACTCTTTAATTAACCTCTTTAGTTCAGAAAATGATATCAAAATATTTTCCCTTGTCCCTCCCACAATCGTTTCGCTGCAATATATCTTAAGATTATCCCTACTCACACTATTAAGAATGTTAGAGTAGTGGTTTTTCCACAGCTTTGCAATTTCATCCTCCCCCGACACCCCATCGATTGTCGGAGGGAGGACATTTTTGACACCCGTTTGATTCTTAACAAATTTCCAAAATTTGTTATTATCGTTATTTATGCGAGCTTCACAGGCTTTTGATGCTCGAATAGACTCTTCTTCCTGTTTACATCGCCTTATGGCCGCCTTATACTGACCCCGACTTCTACACATATTTATGTATACTGGTCCTAATCTGGGTCTACCATGAAAGTACCACAAATCGTAGGCGTCTTTCGATTCCCTCTTCAGGGGGGCAATAAAATCATTCCATCCAGGAATAACCTTAGTATGATAGTTGTAAGATTTAATCAAGGGGCTTCCTGCTTCTCTTAACAGGGATATTATCTTACTATAATACCTATCTATGAGTTTACAGTGAGAATCATTTGAGCAAGGATTATTACAGCCAAGGTGCAAAATTTCTAAATTATTAAAGAGGTGACATGTTCTGTCTTTGTATTCTATTCTCTGCTGCATATTAACATTGGACCAATCGACGCGATTATTCTTACCTATTGAGTTCTTGTTAAGTCGTGTTGCGCATAAATTGGTAACGTTAATTAATATTTGTAATGGTCTATGATCAGAAAGAAGGAAATCATGCAAAATATGAACTCTAACAATTCGATCCTTTAGATTATTACTAGTGAGACAATGATCAATCCACCTGGTGGTACCACTCATATCGCTAACGTATGTAAAATTACCACTGGCTACCCCTAATACATCTACATCACTTATACTTAAATTGGCCGACTCGCACATGTTACCCAATTCTCCAAAGAATTCCGAGTTCACATGTGCGTTAAAGTCCCCCATTATTATACAGTGAGAATATTTGGGGTTATCTGATAATGACTTAATTTTGTACAGCAAATCAATGTATTCATCTAGATTACTGCCGTTGTTGTATGGTAAATAGCAGTTTACAATTAATATGCAATCATTGTTCACTTGTAATTCAATGCCTAACAACCTTACGTTATCGCTTGTTAAAAATCTTATATGTTTTGACAAATTTTTCCTTAATAAGAAAGCAACACCACCAAAAGGCCTACCGTACATTAATTCATCTGACAAGTCTACTGCTAATGACGCATGGTACATAAAGTCATCATGGATGGTAGAGAGGAATTTTAGCTCTTGCTTAGGTAGCCAGTGCTCCTGCAGGAGTATCAAATCTGCACTGTCGCAGATTTTATGAACATCTACAGTTGAATTCCTCACTGACCTTACATTATATGAGACTATTTTCAACAAGTTATCCGCCATGACTGATAGAAAATTTATTATTAGTAAGATTATTATTATTATACACAGTACAACTTTCAGGCATTACCGTTAGGGCGCCTATTATTATAATTATTATTATTATTATTATTATTATTATTATTATTATTTTGCCTGTTATCAAATCTCCTGGAAAAGTGAATAAACTCCTTAACAATAATACCGTCGGGCCATTGACTCATATTATACGGGTTGAAATGCACATTTACACCTTTAATTATTACTTTAAAAGAGTTATAATATGGAGATTTCGTGTTTAGTTTATTAACTATCACTATACTGTGTTCACCAATGATTTCTTCTATCATGTGTCGAATATCGCTTGCCTCGTTCGAGAGCTGAATTCGCGACACAAATAGGGTGAGATTCTCCATATATATATATATATATATATATATATATATATATTATATGTGTGTGTGTGTGTGTGTGTGTGTGTGTGTGATGTATGTCACATCCACATCCAAATAAAAATTCAACATCCGCATCTGCACCTGTGGGATGCGGATGTGTACTATTTATTAAATTGCTATTTTTGAAACACAATTTACCCCTCATTCATTTCAAATACTGAAACTTGCGCAGCCTTCATTTGATCTTTCATGTAACTGGCAATGTCTGTTATGTATTTGTATAATTAATTGTTCATGCTACAATACATAATGTCATAAGCACACTACTTTCCAAAGGGTGGTGGTTGGGGAAAGTGGTTGGTGGGATGCAAGACGAGTTGGGTCCTCGTCCCGCATCCTGGTAACACACAGTTGTATGGCGAAAACTCGTCCAAAAAGGGAAGAGTATATGTAAAAAATTATAATTACAAAATTATATTATCTAATATCTAATATTATCGAATATCTAATATTTATAACTAACTAAAAATCGAAAGTCAATTAATAAATTAAGTATTAATTTAAACTATCATATTAATCAAGCTGACAAATTTATGCATGAGCATCCGCATCTGCAGCCGCATTCGCACGAATGTCAAAAGTTTGGCATCGGCGGATGTCTGAAATCTGACATCCGATACATCACTAATATATATATATATATATATACTGAAGCGTAATTAAAGAGATATGAGGATGAGTAAACCAAAAATTGTTTTCAAGTGTATCTCCTTTATAAATAAAAACACTGCTGCATGGAAATCTATTCTTTCATGGCTTCGTCGTATCGATTGAGAGTTTCGACTTTAGTACGAAAGCCAAATTCGATTTAATTACGATTGGACTGATATGATTACTGATGAAATCGATCTCAAACGTCATAAAAGAAGTGGAATTTGTTGCACTTCTGTCAAGGGTGGCGTTACTAAAGTGGAAGCCGCTTAATGGTTTCGGGGTCTAATTTCATTTGCGGTTGAAAGAGAATACATTGCGGGTCCTTGGTGGGCATTTGCGAGCTTTCGCGGCATTGAACCGAGCTGAAATCGTGCCCACATGAGATTTTATTACAATTAATTGCTCTCCCGATACTTTTAATACACACACACACACACACACACACACACACACACATATATACATATATATATATATATATATATATATATATATATATATATGACAACTATTGAATTGTCGTTAGGGAAACGGAACTTTCATTTTGGCTTTGGCCTTTGAGGCAACATTTTGTTCATTTGATATTGTCTCAATTCCTTTTAATTTTAATGTCAGAATTTTAATTTAATACTGCTTTCATTGTTTTTAAATTTATTGTACTTAATTTAAATGCCATAAAATTTATTGTATTTTACTTAATTTAAGTTTACATTTTATTGTTCTGAAGAAATTTCATACATCTCGTAGACCACCACTGATGATGACAAGAATTTGTCGAAACGTTTGGAAATAAGTGAGATAGCACTTAATGGTATCTCTTAGCCAAAAGTATATTTAAGAGGTTTTGCATGACTTTCCAGGGTGGCAACGTGTTACGTGACACTTTTTTTTCTGTGGCAGCTGTACGAAACCTAATCTATCCTAATTTAACCTAACCTATCCAAACCTAATTCAGCGTGAATTGTATGACAGTTTTTTCTGGGGTAGCTGCACCTAATCTAACCTAACCTTATATTGATAAATATGAGCTTGAAATAACATACATAAATAAATCTCATAGCATGTAGCACAGGCATTCGATCCTCTGTCAACATCTATAAAAACTTTCTTGCTCAATGTTGAAAATCTGCTTAATGTTTACATTAGGTAACAAAATTGTTTAATGTCAACAATCGGAAATATGGCCTGCATTATATTAACATTAGATGGTTGGCTTGCCTAATGTCAATATTAGGGAATTTTTCACCTTAAGTGTAACATATATATATATATATATATATATATATATATATATATATATATATATATATATATGATGTAAACCCACAAGGAAAAAGAAAAATGATTCCAAGGCCTTTCGTGTATTCAGAAGTACACCTCGTCAGGGAATGACATCAGGGAATGACGTCATTCCCTGATGTCATCCCCTGACGAGGTGTACTTCTGAATACACGAAAGGCCTTGGAATCATTTTTCTTTTTCCTTGTGGATTACATCATTCATTCATTTCACGTGTTTAATTGTGAAATTCATCCCATATATACTAGGGGCACTCAATATATTTTGCCCCACCCTTTTTTTCTTAGCCAAATAATAGGCCATGGGGCTGAAATGTCTTTTGGGCCGTAAGTTTGAACTTTCTGCGCTTCACATAACCGGATTTTTCCAGTTTGAACCTCCTCCTTGTATAAAACCGCTTTTAAACGCTCTTATATAAAATCGATGGTTAACACAGTTTCGAAAATGGCGTCTGACAGTCATGTGCGTCGTAAACAGAGAGCTGTTATCGAGTTCTTAACCGCAGAGAAGGAAACAGTTGGAAATATTCAGAAACGTCTACAAAACGTTTATGGAGATGCTGTTGTTGATCGAAACACAGTTGGACGCTGGTCTAAACGTGTGAGATCATCGGAGAAAGGGAGAGCCAGCCTCGATGATGAGCCACGCAGCGGTCGCCCTGCATCGGCTGTGATATCTCACACTGTGCAATGTGCTAACAGCATCATTCGATCAAATCGGCGCGTCACATACAAGGAGCTACCACTGGAGCTAGGAATTAGTGAAGGAAGTGTGAATACGATAACTCAGCAATTGGGATACTCAAAAGTGTGTTCACCGTTTGTTCCTCGCGAACTGACTGAAGATCACAAAGCCCAAAGAAAAGAAATTGCTTCTGAGTCGTTGGTTCGATACGAGACAGAAGGGGATGACTTCCTTTCACAAATTGTGACTGGGGATGAGACTTGGGTACACCACTTTGAACCTGAAACAAAACGCCAATCCATGGAGTAGCATCACGCAGACTCCACCCGCAAGAAAAAGTTCAAAATAGCTCCCTCTGCAGGAAAGGTTATTACCACCATCTTCTAGGTCATGAAAGTGGTGATTCTGGTGGACATTATGAAGAAAGGACAAACAATCAACTCAGAGGCATATATTGCTACCCTATAGAGACTCCACAGACGTATAAAGCGAGTTCGACCGGAGAGAAAACTGGAAAAAGTCCTTCTTTTGAACGATAACGCAAGACCACACAACAGTTTGCAAACAAGAGAGACCATCACAAAAATGTCCTTGACTGTGTTACTCCACCCTTCATACAGCCCGCATCTGGCACCTTCAGACTTCCATTTGTTTGGGCCAATGAAGGGTGCTATTCGTGGAAGAAAGTTTCAGAGTGAAGAGATAAGGTTGTTGAGTAGGTTAAGAGGTGGCTCCAGTGGAACCCAGCGGACTTTTATCTGCAAGGAATAAAGGCCCTTGTTTCGAGGTGGAGGAAAGCCGTAGAAAAGGATGGAGACTATGTGGAAAAATAAAAGCTTGTAAGAAAGGTTTGTAACTACTTGTGTACAAAATTTTTGGAACTTACAAGGAAACTTGGAAAGAAAAAAAAAGGCGGGTCAAAATATACTGAGTGGCCCCTGAACAAACCCTCCAAATCTGCAATAAGGGATCACTGCCACCAGGGCCGGCGCTAGGAAGTGCGGGGCCCAATTAGAAAATTGTTAGCGCCTAGCGGGGCCCTCTACCCGTTGTCGTTTCAAAGTTGGAGTGACAAGAAATTTCGCTAGAGCACCTCTTTCTTTTTCATTTTCAGCTGCCTTAGCCTTGGCCAGTGCTCGTTTCTGATTGCCGCTCAAATACTTTCGCCCTTTGTCTCTATCTCTGCTTGTGCTTGCCATGATGACGATGATGTAAGGGCTTTTTCAATTACTTTTCTTTTAAAAAAGCTAAACGGCGACGATAAACTGAAATTACAAAACAAAAAACAAAATCATTCACAATAAAGACTCCCTGGCACTGAAAAATAATAAAGATGTGCATGTATGCATCTAATGATTAAAGCAAAAGATTTCATGATTTTTAAAAGCCTGGGAGTAAGAAGAAAAGCGCAGGGGGCAAAAGAACAAGCTCTAGTAAATAGAAATGTAAATGCTCTCTATGATAATGAGGCAAAAACTAGTTAATTTAATATGTAGGATCTACTTACCACCACGTTTCTCTGTTACATGCAGGCTTAAGACACTTCAAGTTTGCAGTTTGGACATATAAACAATTTGGACATATTAACAAACAACACAACTTTACATTCCAAGCTTTATGTTATATAATCTCATTAACAGCGCTCTTTCTGTGTTGAGGGTTTGAATATCGTCCACAAATTACCTTTTTTTTAAAAAAGCTAAACGGCGACGATAAACTGAAATTACAAAACAAATAAACAAACGATTAGCAATAAAACATTGAAACATAGATATACGAGGACGGACTGAATAGTTTCACTGCCTTCACAGTAACAAGAAACTTCGTGCACACTGGACACTCATTAATTCATCATAGCGTCCCCCACTCGAGCGCGTGCGCGGGGTCCCCTCGGGGCGCGGGGCCCAATTTGAACAAATCTGTCTAATCGGCTTAAAACCGGCCCTGACTGCCACTCCACAACCACCCGTTACTTTCCTCCAATCTCAAAATTATCAACTCAGCCAACCAACTAATCGACCTCCGCATACTTGAGTCCCTTTACATCCTTAGTATCCAGCCAACCCTCAACGATTACAGTTCCGCTTTCAATTTAAACATTGCCAAATAAACTTTCAAAAGAAATCCACTATCACTCCGCCCGGCTCCATCGTCCCAATGGAATTCTTTCAACAGGCAACCATTCCCAACCTTCTGTATAATTAGCCTCATTACAATCTGGTAAGAAATTTTACAATTCTGTTTCACTTAAACCATTTTATATTTTACTTTTCATCCATACTTTTATACTTCATATCATTTAACTTTTAATCTTTTAATTTAGTACACATTGTAACTTGCTTTTAATTTTCGCTAATTGTAAGTAATTTTACAATTCTGTTCTACCTAAACCATTTTATATTTTACTTATTATCCATACTTTTATTCTTTATATCATTTAACTTTAATCTTTTAATCTAATATACATTGTAACTTGTTTTTGATTCTCGCTAATTGTTGCGCCATTTTAATTTGTTGTTCGTTTATTTATTATACTTATTTATTTTTACTTGTTTTAAAATTTTTAGCACTGATGATGGAAATTGAATTTTTCCGAAACGTCTGTTAATAAACATGTACCATCTTTTCGTCCTCCTATTCCTCGCTATATATATATATATATATATATATATATATATATATATATAGAGAGAGAGAGAGAGAGAGAGAGAGAGAGAATGCAGACCCTGACAGGGGGCTGGTTCTGCTACCACCCATTCAAGATGTCCTGGATCTCGCTCTGATTCACTTTTCATAAAATTTTGCGACACTCTTAGCCTTTCCTCAGATTTCCAATCTGCTGAACACCGTCTCTCCTCTTCTAACTCTCACCTCCTCACTGAACTTATGTTTCTGAGACAATTGAAAGTAACCCTGTTTCTGTACCTCCTACTTTCTTTTTATTCACTTTCATTCAAAAGGTGTATGTTAAGTATACTGTATGTAAGCAACGACCTAACTTGCAAATTTCAGACCTTCTGGCTGCGGCTGACATGCCAATCTCAAACTAAATGCATCTGCGCTGTTTACCCTTCTAATTCTGTTTGCTATCCAAAGCTCCTTGACTACCTCACTTCCAAAGTGGATTACATTCTATCCCACTCTCCTTTCGATGAAATTTCCGCCTTTGCGCTCGCCTTCCATTTCATTGACATCCCTGGTCAACTAACTTACAACTTCTCTATCCAGAATGACCTAGAGCGGATTGTAGAACGCTCTACTCGTATCCCCAATCTCCTTGGAGATATGCCCAACATTTTGGATTTATTTCTCACCATTCATCCTTCTCACTCTGTCAAACTTTTTTCTCCGTTGGCCTCCTCGACCACACTCCTATATCTCTTTCCTGTCCTATCGTTCCAGTGTGGCCTTTGGGTCCTTCAAAGAGGAGGGCCTTTGGTACTTCGGCGCTGCCGACTGGGAGGCCCTTAGGCATTACTTTTTTGATTTCCAAAGGAATGATTGCTGCTTGCGGGAAAAGACCCCTCCGAGTGCGCTGACCTCATTACGGAAGTGATTCTCTCTTGCAAGGAGGCGTACATTCCATATTCTTCTCCTGCTAGTAATGCCCAAAAAAACTTGGTTTAACTTTGCTTGTTCTAATGCTATCCGCATTTACAATGTGTCCCTTTCAACAGTCACGCGATGCTTCGCGTGAGACGACTATGGCGTACCTGACTTCTGATCTTTCGACTATCTCTGATTGGGGCAGAGAAAACCTTGTGGCTTTCAATGCCTCAAAAATCCAGTTCCTCCTTCTGTCTGCTCGTCACAATCTTCTACACGACTTTCCCATTATCTTCAACAATACACAACTCAATCCTTCCTCTTCTCTTAACATTCTTGGTGTTTCCTTTTCTCGTGATCTTTCCTGGAAAGATCATATATACTCTCTTTCTTAAAACAGCTTCTATCGTGCTGTACCGGCTCCGCGGGTTCTTTACCCCTATTCAGTTGCTGTCTCTGTACAGGGGTCTTGTCCGCCCCTGTATGTAGTGCGTCTCCCGTGTGTGGTGCGGCTCAACTCACACAGCTCTACTTGATCGGGTTGAATCGGCTTTTCGACTCATCAATTCCCTGCCACTTGCTGACTGTCTTCTATCCCTCTCTCTGCACTGCAGCGTTGCCTCGCTCTCTTTTTACAATCGCTGTTATGACGGACACTGCTTTTTTGAAAACTCTGACTGCATGCATCCTCCTTTAAGGAGAGCACACAGTACCAAACTTTCGACACATTCTCATTCCTTTTGTGTCCAACTCTCTAACGCAAGGATTAATCGGTATTCTCAATCCTTCATCTACTCAACCCGTGAACTCTGGAACAACCTTCCTCAGTCTATATATTTACCTGCCTATGACCTCCAATCTTTCAAATGCAGAGTGTTCAGGAATCTCGAAAACCCTGGATCGTGATTTCGACTCTCTCCTTCTCCTTCTGTGGGAGAGGGATGTCATTTTTGCTGGCGTTCGCCTTTGGCTCCTCCTTCCTGCAAAAAAAAAAATTTCTACACCCTCAAATAGTGTGCAAGATTTGGTCTAACCGTTTCTTGAAGTGATCCACAGAGGAACTGTTCACAACTTCTGAAGGTAACCTGTTCCACGTGTCATAGATCTTATACGTAAAGTAATTTCCACACACACTAGTCCTAAACCGTTTCAAATCCAACTTCCAACCATTGTTGCGAGTTGGGTTAACATTTAAACTAAACATGCTTCTAAAATCGACATCGTTGAACCCGCTTAAGAGCTTGAAAACCTCGATCAGTTGACCGCGCAGCCTCCGAGTTTCTAGCGAAAACAAATTCAGGGTGCGTAAGCGTCGATTGTAGCCCATATGCCTAACGGAAGGGATTAACTTTGTGGCCCTCGCCTGCACTCGCTCTAGCCTCTCAATATCTTTCCTGAGGGTGGACGACCAGAACTGCGCAGCATACTCCAGGTGCGGCCGAACCAGGGAATTGTACAGAGAGAGCACAATCTCCTTGTTCCGAAAGTGAAATTGTCTCCTGATATAACCCAACAGCTTCTGGGCTTCTACACAATGTTTCGTAAACTTAAGGTCGCTGCTAAGAGAGAGATTGTAATTTTTATTAAGATATGTGAGTTTTGTGTACTTGAATGTTTTCCCTTATAAAGTAAAGACAAATGCATGGTTGGTATCCATATGTGATTGACGGCCTGAGGTACAGTTGCGCTCATTATTCTTAGGACACTCTTGAGAACAGATAGCTACACCTGGCATATATTTGTTGTGTGTACTACAAACGGTTCTAACATTTTATGAATGAATGTTTAGTGAGTGAGCGCTGATTGGTTGGTTTACTCATTGCCAAATGTCTTTAGAACATAATTATTTCCATTCATCACTCTGGTTTACATATTACTAAGGAAACATAAATGAATAATTAAATATAAATTTAAAAAGGGGATATATATTAACAAAGGGGAAGTCAATGAAGTGAATAAAATATAGTCTTGTAAAAACTAAAAAAAACCTTCTGACGTGATGACAGTGTTCATGGTATTGGCAAGCCTGAACGAACTGAAGTTTCAATGTATAAAAACAGAGCCGTTGTTGTTGTTGGTTAGCCGATCAGCCCACCTTGATCAAGCAAGCCGGCGGCACGCAGGTAACCGATCGCCCTCTCCGGAGTGGACTAGAGGTTCAGCGCACTTGTGATGTTGTGTTGTGTTCTATGCTGTGCTAGAGCGGTACAGTCTGTCATAATGTGTTCAATTGTTTGTGGTGTGTCCTGGCACAGGTGGCAGGTGTCGTCTGTGGAGTTGTCTAGTCTGTGTTTATATGTCTGTAAGTTGGGGTGATGTCCACATCGGAATCGTGCCAAGTTAACTCGATCCGATCTGCTCAGGCTGATCTCTGACCTGTCAATGGGTAGCTGCTTCGCACCTAGGACCGCATTCGGACTGAGTCGTGTGAGTGCTTTGTGGGTTAGTGTGTGTGTGTGTGTGTGTGTGTGTGTGTGTGTGTGTGTGTGTTCTGTACTGTGTGATGTCTGTGGAGCGTGGTATGGAATGGAGTATTTGATTATAAATTCTCTTTGGTGTTATCTTAATGGTGCGAGGTGTTGGTCAGGGCCGGATTAAGACCTTTAGAGGCCCTAAGCACTTAAAAGATTTTGGTGCCCCATATATATGTAATTCAAAATATAAACAAAAATAAACCATAAAATAAAATTTTATTTTTTGAAATGAAACAAAACTTACAGTAAGATGGAAAATAATGTTTATTTTTGTATACTTCCACTTCATTTATTTGAAAAGTTTTCTCCTACTTTTTTTAATTGCAAAGTCTTTGATCAGATCCTCAAAACTAATCTTATCTGCTTCTATACTTAGTAGAGATAAGGCATCCAGCCTGCCTTGTTGCATAGTTGTTCTGTTGGTATTTTTAATATACTTCAACTGAGAAAATGAACGCTCAGCTGAGCAATTTGTGACCATTAATGTTAAAAATATACGAAAGGCAATTTCTACATTTGGGAAGGCACACTCAATATTGTCTTCTACAATTATTTTATAAAGTCAGCATGACTGAATCTTGTTTTTTACATTTTTTTTTGCACTGAACTTATGGCACACATATGAGTGAAACTGCTGAAGCTCAGCAGAGAAATTAGTGTTCAAGTCCTCTGGGTAAGCATCAATCATCTTTTACAACCCTGAGAATACCTTTCAATTTCAGTAGATGATGAAGTGGTGACATTATGTGGCACATCACTTAGAAAAGAAAATATCTCTGCTATTTCTTTGTACATCTCTCCTCTTCTTCTCATCTCAGTTTCAAGTTTGTCAACAATTGTAAAAGGTGGTGATAAGAAATCCGACAATGGAAAATTTCTGTGGTGCCCCCCTTCCCTTGATGCCCTAAGCACGGGCTTATTTTGCTTAATGGTTAATCCGGCCCTGGTGTTGGTGCATGATTGTACATGTAGTGGCAAGGGTGTGTGGGTTAGTTGTCGCTGCTGCCATGAATTGTGTTCCCCATGTCTAAATGTTCCCTAACTTTCAGTATTTTTGTTTCTGTGTGCAGGTGTTCTATTCGTGTTGTTTGAGTGCATCCTGTAATGATACGAAGTACGTTGATTTGTATTGTCTGTAATGTGTTTATGTGTGTGTTTGAGATAATGGGTGCCCAGCATGGGCTAGCATAATTCATAACTGAGCGAATATATTGTTTGTATATGAGTGATGTTGTTTCCTGCTGGTGTCCAAAGTTTGTGCCTGTTAGTACCCTAAGCGTGTTAAGTCTTGACGTACATTTGTTTTTAATGTCCCGAATGTGGTTTGCAAAAGATAATGATGCGTTTTATGTGACCCCCAAGTATTTTGGTCTTGTGAGTGTGTGGAATGTTGGTGTTGTTTAGTGTAAGCTGTGGATTTATCTGGTGTTCTTTTGCGCTGCTTGTAAGCAAGGTGATGGTTGATTTTGTGGGCGCTACTTTGAGTCTATTGTGTGTGAGCCAGTCTTGTATACTGTTTATGTATGTATGTAGGTTATTTGTAGCGGTGTCGATGTTGTTGTGGGTGGATATTAGAGTGATTTCATCTGCATATGATGATAAGGTAAGCTTGTTATCTATGGGTGTTGGAATGTCTTGCATGTATAAGTTGAACAGTGTTGGTGAGAGAACAGAGCCTTGAGGGACCCCGTTCGGAAAAAGTTTGTTTTTGGATGACTTGCCATTAAATGTGACATGTGAGTATCTTCCTGAAAGATAGTTGATCAGCCACCTTTTGGTGTTATTGTGCATGTTTGTATTGAGTATTTTGTTTATGAGAGGGAAGCGTGGGATAGTATCAAATGCTTTACTAATGTCTATTGTTGCTAATCGTGTACGTTGAGCTGGTCGTCTGGAGTTGATGCCATCCATGATGTGCTGCGTAAGGTTAGTGAATAATGTCGTGGTTGAGTGGTGAGGTCTGAATCCATGTTGAGTAGGCGATTGTGGTATGTGTGGGTTGGTGATTTGTAAGATTAGTCTTTCTGTTAATTTGGAAAGTGTGCATAGTAAAGTAATGGGTCTATACTCTATAGGAAGCTGGTTCTGTTGGATTTTTGTTTGGTTTGAGTAGTGTAATAATTTTACCTTGTTTCCATATGTCAGGAATAATACAGTGTTGGTATGAATATGTACTGATGTAGGCATTATTGCGCCATGAGCAAATTCCAAATTGATTAATTAATTTATTTATTTATTTACATTTAATACTGAACATAGATTCAGATATTATTTTGTGTTATAACAAAGACAGCAAAAACCTGATATAGCATATAAATACATATATAGCCGTTTATGAACAAAAAAAAAACAATGTTTTTGATGCATATTAAATTTTAATAACATAACATTACCAGATTCAGATTGATGGGTATCTGTAGCCTGTAGGTTTCATACGTCACTGCTCAGAATATTTTCCATTTGGCAAATGGACGACAGCTAAATGGATACTACTGGTATGGCATTGTTATAAACACAGCAAATGCTATTTCTAGATCAGTAACCTTGATATAGTAATAAACAGTCACTGAGAGAAATACTATTTAGAAACGAAGAATGTTTTGTATTGAGGCAGCATCATAAATGCATATAATTATTTGTATTAATAAGTTCCATGTTGCAACTTAAGTGTTGAACCACTGCAGCTGTCGCTCTTGGTGGTCTCTCACCTGAAAGGAGAGAATTACAGAAAATAAAAACTATTACAGTGATTCATGTCAATAAACATAGAGCCATTTAAACGATGACATTTGACAATTTTGCAAAGGTGTAACACATTCATAATTACCATTGTATTTGAATGATATTTTATACATGAACACAACAAATTTCATATCTTGTCCAGCCACCGTTGTTGTCTATGACTTCTTGCAATCGATGTGGTACAGAAGCATATTTAATACGCATCCATGCTATCTTAAAAAGAGGCCATTCACTTATTACGCCCTGAAAAGCCGTGACTCACCTCAACTGAAAGCAGAATTTCTGAAAATGCGGCAAGATCTTATTTATTCTGAAGTTTGAGTTTGCAGAGAAAAAAATCGAGACATTTTGGGCAAAAGTGGATTGGAAGTATCCTTTGCTTGCTGTAAAGGCAAAAAAAGTGCTGGTGCCTTTTGCGACAAGTTATCGTTGTAAGGCAGGCTTTTCAGCAATGATGGTCATAAAGAACAAACTGCGAAATCGGCTGCACATTGAAGGCGATTTACGCTGCACTTTGAACGAAGATGAACCCAGAATTCAGGCGTTAGTTCAGCAGAAACAGTTGCATCCCTCGTACTAGACTAGTAGTTGGTGGTGACACGTTTTTATTGCTTTCTATGTAATGTTGTAGCCATTCTTTGACCAATATCATGTATTCATCTTATACATAAGGCACTGTATATATAGAAATATACGAGTATTATGTTTATAAAATTTGAATAATTATTCTCATGCCCAGTAAAATGAAGTTTCCTGTCCTTTTTGCACGGGGGTTAATTTCCATTTAGCGATTAACCAAAAGGGGTAATCACAAAAAAGTTTGGGAACTGCTAGTGTAACAACTTAATGACCATTTTCCAAACTGTTTCTGCATTCCAACAATTCCGCCTCACTTTTAATATATCACGTGACACCACATGACGTCATGACAGAGGTGTTAACAGGTATGGTGACTGAGAATAAGCTCACACTATTCCTGAATCTTATCGAAGCAACTACTCTGCAGAATGGAGTATCATCACCAGAAAATTGCTGAAAGGGGAAGAATCATCGGCATGAAGGAGAGCGGCCTGTCTCCAACTCAAATTGCGAGAGAACTTGAAATTTCTAGGAATACTGTTTATATGTAGTTAAAGAGGTGGCAAGAGGAAGGCAATCTACCAGATCACCTCAGAACAGGGAAATCTCGACTGACAACTGCTGTTGACAGAAGGGAGGTTTACTGCAGAAGGGAGGTTTGATAGAGGTTTGATGCTGTTGATAGAAGGGAGGTTTACTGCAGACCAGTATATAGAAATTTTCGAAGAGGTTATGCTTCCTTCTGTGCATGCATATGCTCTACCATTTCCTGAGTGAATCATTTTTATGCAAGACAGGTTCCCAATTGACACAGCACGGATCGTCACACGCTGGTTCTCTGAGCAAAGAAATATCGACCTTCTGGATTGGCCAAGTAAGGGTTGTGATATGAATCCCATTTATTGATATGAATCACCGTAATAGTTTTATTTTCTGTAATTCTCTCCTTTGAGGCGAGAGACCGCCAAGAGTCGCAGCTGCAGTGGTTCAATACTTAAGTTGTAACATGGAACTTATTAATACAAAACAATTATATACATTTATGATGCTGCCTTAATATAAAACATTCTTCGTTTCTAAATAATATTTCTTTCAGTGACTGTTTATTGCTATAACAATGTTACTGATCTAGAAATAGCATTTGCTGTGGATATAACAATGCCATACCAGTAATATCCATTCAGCTGTCGTCCATTTGCCAAATGGAAGATATTCTAAGTGGTGACGTATGAAACCTACAGATACCCATCAATTTGGTAATGTTATAATGTTATTAAAATTTAATATGCATCAAAACATTTTTTTTTCATTCATAAGCCGCCTATATATGTATTTTATATATCAGGTTTTTGCTGTCTTTGTTATAACAGAAAATAATATCTAATCTATGTCCAATATTAAATGTAAATAAATAAATAAATAAATGAATCAATTTAGAATTTGCTCAGGCGCAATAATGCCTACCAACGGCTCTGTTTTTATACATTGAAATTTCAGTTCGTTCAGGCTTGTCAATACCCTGAACACTGTCATCAGGTCCGAAGGGTTTTTTTTTAGTTTTTACATGACCATTTTTTTACTCACTTCATTGACATTCCCCTTGTTAATATATATCCCCTTCCTGAAATTTATTTAATTACTCATTTATGTTTCCTTAGTAATATGTAAACCAGAGTGATGAATGGAAATAATTATGTTCTAAAGACATTTGGCAATGAGTAAACCAACCAATCAGCGCTCACTCACTAAACATTTATTCATAAAATGTTAGAACCGTTTGTAGTACACACAACAAATATATGCCAGGTGTCGCTATTTGTTCTCGAGGGTGTCCTAATAATAATGAGCGGAACTGTACATGGTTATTTTGGCTGAAATGGAGTGCACACTGCCGTTCTCTCAGCGTGCATTATGGATACTTCGTTTCGTAAATGTTTCAAGATCTTGATCCAAAGTATGAGGTAATTTTTGTGTGAGTGAACTGATAATAACTCTTATCATTTTCATTTATATATTTGTACGTTAAGATTTTTATTAAAATCGTATTAATTACCGTATTTCCCGGCGTATAACGCGCACTTTTTTCCCCCAAAAATACTCCAAAAATCATCCTGCGTTAAAATTAACTCTTTAAAATTGTACATGTGAAGTGAGGTAGGAGGTATATTTTTTCCTAAATTTTTATTTTCCTAAATTTTCTCTTCAAAATAATTTTCTCTTCAAAATTAGGGTGCGCGTTATACGCCGGGAAATACGGTACTTAACCTAACCTAACAGCTAATAGTTTAAATAAAAAAGATTTATGTTAAGTTAAATCATTTAAATTGGAACTTCTGTAGGATCACCTGAAGATCAGGGCCCCCAGCCTCATCTGGGAGCCCTGATCTTCAGGTGGGAAAAATTGGAGTCCTTGATCTTCAGGTGGCAAAATTTATTTTATTTTAATTTTAAATTTTTAGGTTGAGGTTACACTGATAGGAGTCGTAGTGGTTATTAGGGTTTCTTTCCCGGGATCCCGGCTGTTTTTATTGGATTTGAAAATCCCGGGAATTGGACAAATATCCCGGGAAATCCCGGAATTTTAAAATGACTTAATTTATTTTTTATTGATTTATTTGTTTTTTCTTTTGTTATTAGAAGGCTCTTGGGTAGAATTAAAGAAAACTGCATAATATTTACCACATTTTATTCTACTCCTCTGGTTTCTTAAATGAACACCTACTAGCATTAGCAACTTAGAGCAATCTAAAAGTGGGCCCGTATGCCAAAAACTGGCCGAGGGAATGTCGCTAGCGCTGCGTATAATACAAGGAACCGAGTCTCAGTATATTATCTAGCGATCGCAGGCAACTCATCTCGCTCAGAGTTTAAGCAAGCATTTGAAGCAAGAACTGCAGTTATTCGAGACAATAGGGAACAGAACTTCAAACATCATAAATTTATTTGATGCACTGAAAACCATTCCGCCAACCTCTGTTGAATCAGAAAGAGCCTTTTCTGCAACAGGTTTATTTATCACCAAGTTGAGAACTCGTCTTAGTGATAGAAGTATCGATTGTTATGTTTTTTAAGAAGCTATTTTGAAAATGTTGATTGACTCTTTAAATATTTTAAGATAAATATTTTAAGATAAAATATTTTAAGATAAAAGGATGAAATTATTTTTTCTAATGAAGTTTATTTTATTTTTATTTTTTGTATTGGCTAAATATTTTAAGATAAAATATGTTGAGATAAAAGGTATAAATTATTTTTTTTGAATGAAGTTTCTTTTTCGTTTTCTTTTTTTATTTGCAAATGCACTTAATTATAATTAAAGGAATATAATATTTTAGCCTTTTATTTGTCCCCTGTAGATGAATAGCATGATAAATATTATGTTTAATAAATAATAAATAGCTACCACTGATTGATAAACTCAATTCAAGTATTACAATGCAAAAGTGGTCAGCTAGGCATAAGTAATTGGTTATCCCAATTCTAAAAGGGTATTTATATCACTGAACAATAAAAAAAATTACCGTTCTCTTAAATATACAGCCATTTCCTGGATTTCCCGGGATCCTGGGAATTGGCTTCATTTTTCCGGGAATTCCCGGGATTTCCCGGGATGAAGAAAGTTGCATATAAGGAGAAACCCTAGTGGTTATGTTAGTTCCCTCTATCATCATTGTGTAAAACTGATCTGGGATCACCTGAAGATCTCCCCCCCCCCAGGATGTCCACCTGAAGATCTTCCCCCCAGCCCGATCCACCTGAAGATACTCCACCCTAGTCCGCTTCACCTGGAGATACTACCCCGCCAGTTTTGACAAATAAAACAAACAATTCATTCTATGGGATATAATGCCCGATTAGGTCAACTGTATGCCCTTGACGATTAGTTGGGTTAAGTTGTAATATTTTCGTTAAAACTAACGAAAATATCACGACTTAACCTAACCAATCATTCAAGGGCGTACAGTTGACCTAACCGGGCATTCAGTTAACTTAACCGGGTATTCAGTTGACCTAACCGGGCATTCAATTAACCTAACCTGGCATATACTGTGTGTGTGTATATATATAATATATATATATATATATATATATATATATATATATATATATATATATATATATATATATATATATATATATACCGGGTGTCTGAGAATTATCTGTACAATTTTTGGCTGTTATTAAAAGTCAACCATGAAGTGTAGAAATTCCAGTGTTGTCCCATTTTACAGAGAATCTCATTAAGTTTTTTCTGATACCACGTTTTGACAAGTTTTTTAGAAATGTACGCGGGTGACAGACATTGATGATTTAAAAGCAAGAATCACAGCTGCTATTGAGCGAATTGATGTGGATATGCTGCAGCGTACATGGCAACATTTGGAGTATCGATTGGATGTTTTGCGAATCACTAATGGTGCACATATCGAATGTTTGTAACAACGTTACTTTAATAAAAGAAACTTTTGAAAATACAGATTCTAAATAATCTTGTTTAAGAATTTTACGTGTGTTATCAAGAATTTTATTAAAAGATGAAATTGTACAGATAATGTTCGGACACACTGGAATTTCTAAAAAACTTGTCAAAACTTGGTATCAGAAAAAACTTAATGAGATTCTCTGTAAAATGGGACAACACTGGAATTTCTACACTTATGGTTGACTTTTAATAACAGCCAAAAATTGTACAGATAATTCTCGGACACCCTGTATATATATATATAGATCACCTGAGGATTATCCCTCCCCCAGCCCGATCCACCTGAAGATCTTCTCACCCAGCCCGATCCACCTGAAGACCTCCCCCCCCTAGTTCTACCCTGGGGGTAAGGTTCTTCAGGTGATCTTTTAAATGTTTCAATGTTTCTCATATATTGTTTATTTAACAACAAATGTTTCTGACCTTATTTTTTTTATCTTCCTTTAATTTGGGGGCCCTGTTCTTCAGGTGGGAAAAAGTGGGGGCCTTGATCTTCAGGTGGGAAAATTGGGGGCCCTGATCTTCGGGTGATCCCTTCTGTATTTTAAAATTTTTATTTATTTACTTTTTTTATGGAGTCTAGTTTTTGACAGAAATTTGATGGCTATTTACTGTAAACAAAATGTTTGAATAATGTTTATATCTTACAGCTAGTTTTGGTCTGGATATAATAAAGGGTTCATTATGATCATTTCAATAAAAATTGTTCCAGTTAAATTCTATCGTGAACAAAGTTTAAAGTTTGTTAAATCCAAAGCGTCTTGATCTGGATGAAAGGTATTATTATTATTATTATTATTATTATTATTGTATTATATTAGTATTATTAGTAATATTATTATTATTATTATTAGTATATAGTAATTATTATTGGTATTATTATTATTAGTGTAAATACTGTATATACGGGATATTAACAAATTCTGTTAATTTGTATTTGAAGCTGAGGAAGAACTGTTATAATTACAGGAAAAACGATTCGTTCTTTCTTAGGTTTCAAACCTGGGTTCTAAATCTTCGAAACATAGAGCTCAAGGCGAGTGAAACCGAGCATTGATATCAATACAAAACCGGGTCAGAATCAAACAATAATTTGAAGACATAAATGTCGTTTGGTTTACGAGGAAATTGTAGTATAATGTGCCTGTTACTGAGGTTAATTTGGGTTTTAAACTGCTGTAAAGGTGTTATACTATGTGTTTGAAATTAAATGTTTTGGCCTTAACTCTCATAAAAATAAAATAGAGTATTTATTTATTGACTGCAGGGTTTATTTGAATAATGACATACTTTCTGTTTCCGTTATGCTTCATTTCGGAATTAACCTGTTTTGATACTTCATTATTCCTCACGCCTAACGATCTCCTAACAACATTCATCACAACAAGAGAATCAAATATGACATGTGGAATATTTATTACTAAACCTTTTTAAACATAATAATGGATTGTGGCGAGTAAACATTCACGTTACTCTACCTATATTCTAACACGAGAGAGAGAGAGAGAGAGAGAGAGAGAGAGAGAGAGAGAGAGGCCAACAAAGACCCTAAGATCCACTGTAGGCTAGCCAAGAAGGAAGTAGAAAAAATAGAAATAGCAAATGAAAATATAAATACTGAAAATTTGTACTATGCTTACACTTACAGATGTAGAGAAAGAGCGTTACAAGTTACAAGGAGTTACAAGGACAACAGGAAACCTCAAAGACCTTTCGGTCTACTCGGGGAGGTTCCTCTTACTAAACTAGTTCATTTTTTAATTATTCTAGCAGGAGTAGAAAACTAGATGGAAAAGTATATGGTTCTCTCCTCACCCTCCACTCTTTCGCCGTCAGAGGCGAATAGGGAAAAAGGTTAAAGAAAATACCTCGACCTTGGAAAAGTAGCCAACGAAAGAGGAGAATATAAAAGTTAGTTCTACAGTTACGCTCTGCACACACCGAAATCGTACACTGGATAGCACAGTTGTATAAATTAATTAATAATATGTTTGTCCTGATCTTATATCAACTATTTGGCATCGTCAGAAAAACTTCGAAAATATTTTTTTTTATGCAGGAAAGAGGGGGCCAAGTAGTCCAGGCAATCTAGAGCAAAAATAGCTTCAACCTGGGCAAAATTGCTTCAGAAGCTTTCTAAACTGTTTCCAGCTCAGGAACCATTGCAGAATAACATATCCAAAATCCGACAAAATTGGACCCCGGGAACACCCCCAAAAATGAAATTCAAAATGGCTGACTGGCAGTTTCCTACGAAATACAATAAATTTTAATTTCGCTTTGTAGAGAGAGTTATGACGTTTTTCTTGAGCAGTAAAATGTTTTAAAATACATTTTCGTTTCTAAATTAACCTATATGACACTAAAAATTGTATTAGGCGGCTAGTATTAAACTATGACGTCACGTAATGTAAATAAAATATACTGTATGGAGTGTATGTGAGAATGGACATTGCTACATCTTTATAAACTTATATAATACAACTCTTTAATTCCTACTACCCACTATCAAATCTGCGTATTTGTGCTTGTCATTTTCTTTAAAACTGTTATTATGTACTCCTTTTAAATACTGCAACACAGTTTATTAATTTGTGTTTTCTGTTTCAGACTGACTCGGTGTACGGCTGACTCGGTGGCGTCCGCCTTCAAGAATGCAGACCCCTGAAGAATTGTGCGTGATTTGTAAGGAGAAATTGGACAGCGGACAGGAAGTGGTTCACATCTCGCAAAAAGGAGCAGATGGTATAAATGCATCCAGCCGCAGCCGTGGAAGCGATGTTGTTGCAACAGCTGGAATAAGTGTTCACGTTGTATGTAGGAAAAGGTTTACGGATAAAAAGACCATTGAAATAAAGAAGCGACAGACCGCAGTCGAGGCAATACCAAGGAAAAGTGCTCGTTTTCATGAATACGCATTTTCCAGTGCTACTCACTGTTTGTTTTGTGATACCTTTGTGGACTTTTTTTCCAAACACAAACCAAAATCAGAGCATGTCAAAATAAGAACTACGGAGTTCTCCGAAACCATAAAAGGTGCTGTGAAAGCCGCTGCGATGAATGGTCGTTTAATGTAAAAGGCCGTCTGGAGTATTATCTTCGTGATCTTCCTGCTGCAGATTGTGTCTACCATCACACCTGCAGCGTAAATTTTCGAAGTGGAAAAAACATTCCTCGCGCATACTCCTCCGACGATCATGATTCGAAGAAAGGGAGACCAACTAATGAAGAGCAACACCAAGCATTCCTTCAGACCTGTGCTTACCTGGAAGAGAATGATGATGAACAACTGTTGATTGGAGACCTAATTTCCAAAATGGAGGAATATCTTCAAGGAAGTCAGAGCTCTGTCTACGAACGCAGGCACATGAAGAGAAATCTTTTAGAACGTTACGGAGACAAGATCATAATATCAGGTGAAAGTGGGAAGGCAGATGTAGTAACACTACGAGAGACAGCTAATGAAATTCTTATAGATTATCACAAAAAGTCGAAAGAATGTGATATAGATATAGAGCTACAGAAGATTTACCTAGTAGAAGCTGCTGCAAAAATAATCAGAAGTGATATCAAGTCTGTCGACTCGCCTAGAAAAGATGTGTATCCATCTCCAAATGACATCACTGCAGAAAGTGCTCTTGATTACATTCCCAACAGTCTGAAATTGCTATTATCAAAAGCATTTGCGGGACAGGATGCTTCAAGAAAAATAGGTGCAATTGGGCAGAGCATTATGCAAGCAACCCGTCCTAGAGGATTACTATGTCCACTACAGATCGGTTTGTCGGTTCAGCTACACCACAACTTTAGGTCAAGGTACCTTATTGACGTTCTTCATCAGCTGGGTTACTGTTCGTCGTATGCAGAAGTAACAAGATTCGAAAGAAACGCGGCGCTGGCAAGTGGGTCTGGCTCTTTTACTGTTGATGAAAACACTGCAGTCCTTCTAGCAGCAGATAACGTCGATCATGATGTCTGAACTTTGGATGGGAAGAATACCTTTCATGGAATGGGTATGATTGCCGCAATAACTCCGAAGATCAAGATCCACCCTTCTATTCACAGGCGTAATGTTGGTGACAATGACATTAAGAAGATTGCAACCGTTGACATTAGGGAATATAGACACGCGAGAAGCATGTTGAGGGACATCTCATTCCGCGAACTTCCAGTACCCACTGCCACCATAAGTCGACTTAGTCTTCTCTGGCAGATATCTCAGCAGAAAGATCAGGTCCAAGTTGGTCCGGAACAATGCAGGCAATTCACGGTGGATCAAGTGTCTCACATCCAGGTGTGGCGTCGATCACGTTCCTTCCCATCATAGATATGTCGCCAACTGACATGACCTGCATATTTTCGACATTACTATATTTGAGCAAAATAGCACGCGATCAAAAAGTCCCATGCATTATTACCTTTGATCAGCCTTTGTTCTGGAAAGCTTCCCAAATCATCAATGAACAGAGAGACCTGCAGGACATTGTTTTAATGCTGGGATCATTTCACACTCTGATGAATCTTTTGGGAGCAGTCGGTACTCTTATGAATGGTTCAGGATTGTCTGAAGTACTTCAAGAAATATACGGACCAAATGCCGTGCAACACATGATGTCTGGAAAAGCTGTTTCAAGAGCGATACGTGGTCATATGATAGTAGATGCAGCTCTTAGTACCTTACTAGTCGCATACGTTTTCCCTCGTAATGAAGATGGAACTCCTCATGACCTCCATAAGGAAGCTTGTGACCTGCTCGACGATGTTATGACCGCCAAACAATCAGTTGAGGATGTGGAATCTTCGAATGCATTGTCTCAGATTGCTACCACTTTGGATGCGAAGAAAACTGACCTACAATCTACTTCGCAAACAAGTCAACTCTGGTTGGAATATCAGCGAATGATCAACATTGCACGTTCCTTGATAACAGCAGACAGAACCGGTTCGTGGGATTTGCACTTGCAAGCTATGCTGGAGACCATCCCCATAATTGCAGCAGCCGGACATCACAATTACCTGAAATCGATATACCTGTACCTGCAGAAAATGTTAAGTTTGCCTTCTGAAAATCCAGCCGTTAACAAAATGTTCCAGGAAGGTAAGTTTGTGGTAAGAAGAAGCGACAGATTATGGGCCGGACTCGGCACAGACCTGGTGATAGAACAAGTACTAATGCGTTCCCTGAAAAGCAGAGGCGGACTAACACGCGGAAGTGGATTTACAGACATCCAAAGGACAACGTGGCTCTTTTCTATGCCTCTGTGTTCCACTTATAACTTAGCAATGCAGGAATACACCAGAGTTTTGTTGGAAAGTAGTGAACAGCACAAGGAAATGAGGGGAAGTAGACAAATCAGGGACAGTAATGACATGAAGAAAGTACTTGAACGTCTGGAATCCTTATCCCCATTCCATTCTACCTCGGGTCTCTGCAACATTGTAACAGGGCTAACTGCTGATCCTGGAGTTAACGTTCATCAATTACATTCAATCGGTACGAACATTGTCGTAAAAATGATTGGGAAACAAGCCTTTACATATTCTGCCAAAAGATCTGATAAAGTGAAAACACTAGGATCTGCTTCTGCCGTTGTGATCACTGATGCTTCAGATATAGAAGTAGATCCTGCACTACTGTTTCAGAGAATGATGACTGTTGCCACTGGCGGAGACATGAATCTTGAAGATGTCATGTGTTACGAACTGTGTGCATATCCTCCTGCATTGTTCGAATCACGAAGTATCTTGAGGAAACCGATAAGTCTCAGCTAGCTCATGCAATAATCAAATACACTGACACTTTACGCATGGAAGAAGTTCAAGAAATTCAGTGCACAGACCAGTACGTATTGGATGGTGGATCTCTACTACATCGTGTTTCCTGGCGTCAAGATGAAACATATGACAGCATCGCCAACTCATATGCCGATTTCACTCTGAAAACATATGGAAAAGCAATCATTGTTTTTGATGGCTACAGCAGCTCTCCTACGATCAAGGACATGACCCACAGAAGACGTAGCACCAAGACAAGCAGAAATGTGAATCTCAGTCCAAGCATGAAGTTTGTTGGCCAGAAGGAACACTTCTTGGCTAATGAAAACAACAAGCAAGCATTTATTTCCCTCGTAGGTGAGATGTTGAAGAAGCACGGGTGTACTGTTCACAACGCAGATGGGGATGCTGATGTGGACATCGTTCGTGCAGCAGTTTCCTCATCAGAAAATGCAACTACAACAGTAATAGGGGAAGACACCGACTTGCTGATTCTCCTTCTGTACCATGCCAAGGACAGTGGTTTCAAGTTGTACTATCGCAGCGATATAAGACGGGGACCATCTCCTAATCCTGTGTATGATATTCTCAGCATTCAATCATTGTTAGGCAATGACATCTGCAAGTATCTCCTGTTTGTGCATGCTTTCACGGGCTGTGATAGCACATCCAGAATTTTTTCGATCGGTAAAGCCAAAGCATTCGACACACTGATGAAGGTGGCTGAACTCCGTTCAGTTGCAAATACATCTGTTCTGATTGTTGCCAACACTCTGACATTGAAGCCGCTGGAAGAAAGGCAATGCTTCTGTTGTATGGCTGCAAAACACTTGAATCCACTAACGCACTACGTCATCGAATGTTAGTTGAAAAGGTAGCTACAGCTAAATCTTTTGTTACACCCGAACGTTTGCCACCTACCGATGCGTCCACAAAGTACCACAGCTTTCGCACATACTTTCAAATACTAATCTGGAAGTCTACAGAAGAGAAGATCGATGCAGAACAGTGGGGTTGGTATGTAAAGAATAATTCCTACTACCCTACAGCCTGCGACAAGCCACCAGCTCCAAATTATCTACTCAACATGATCCGCTGCTCCTGCAAGACGAAATGTGCTACTTCAAGATGTGGATGCAAGCGTAATGGAATGCCCTGTTCAGCCGCTTGTGGCGAGTGCCAAATCAGTGGTTGCGATAACAACCGAAGTACCGGTAATCTATCCGATGATAGTGATGAAGAGGATTAATTTCTGTATGTTTGTGACCAGGTATCACTTCTTCTGTAATGAACATAACTTGAAACTGGGAAAAAAATAATTGTTGTATTATTGATTATAAAAATCTGTAAAAAGCTATATAACATTATATTTGCGTAATAACTGGTTGTGTTGTATATTGTTGAATTATTTAAAACATTACAACTGAAAGAAAAAGCATCAAATGTATCTCTATAAATAAAAGCGTAAATTATATATATTTTTTTTTCGTAGGAAACATCCAGTCCGCCATTTTGAATTTCATTTTTGGGGGTGTTCCCGGGGTCCAATTTTGTCGGATTTTGGATATGTTATTCGGCAATGGTTCCTGAGCTGGAAACAGTTTAGAAAGCTTCTGAAGCAATTTTGCCCAGGTCTAACTACAAATTGCCTGGACTAAAGGGCAAATGCCGAAGAAGAGAGCCAAAATCAAGGTTCGGGGTTTTCGAGATGCCTAGACACTCTCTGCGTTTGAAAGATGGGAAGTCATAGACAAAAGGAAAGATGGATTGAAGAAGATTGTTCCAGAGCTGACCGGTTGAGTAGATGAAAGACTGAAAATACCGATTAACCATTGCATTAGATAGCTGGACAGAAAAGGAATGAGAAAGTGTAGAAAGTCTGGTACTGCGTGCTCTACTTAAAGGAAGAAGCATGCAGTTAGAGAGTTCAGAAGGGCAATGTCCGTTATGATAGGATAGTAAAGAGAGAGTGATGCAACATTGCGGTGAAGAGAGAGAGAGAGATTGAAGACAATCAGCAAGAGGCGGGGAATTGATGAGACGAAAAACCTTTGATTCCACTCGGTCAAGTACGACTGTGTGGGTTGAACCACCCAACACATGAGAAGCATACTCCATACAGCGACGAACAAGACCCCTGTACAGAGACAGCAACTGAGTGGGGGTGAAGAAACCGCGGAGGAGTACAGCACACCTAACCTCTTAGAAGCTGTTTTAGAAAGAGAGTATACTCGTATGTGATCTTCCCAGGAAAAATCACGAGAAAAGGAAACGCCAAGAATGTTAAGAGAAGAGGAAGGATTGAGTTGTGTGTTGTTGAAGTTGAACGTAAGGGGATAGTCGTGTGGAATATTGTGACAAGTAGACAGATGGAGGAATTGAGTTTCTGAGGCATTGAAAGCCAGAAAGTTTTCTTTGCTCCAATCAGAGATAGCAGGAAGATCAGAGCTGAAATAAGAAATGAAGGCACAGATAGAAGGATAGAAACCGAAGGAGGGCAGTTTGGAAATTAAGGATTTGTGTCAGACTCTATCAAAAGCTTTTGATATGTCTAGCGCAATAGCAAAAGTTTCACTGAAATCCCGAAAGGAGGATGACCAAGAGTCAGAGAGATATGCAAGAAGATCGCCAGTAGAGCGTCCCTTGCGGAATCCATACTGACGATCTGAGAGAAGATCGTGAGAAGAAAGGAGTTAGTTTAAGAATCTTCCTATTAAAGATAGATTCAAAAACTTTGGAAAAGCAAGAAATCAAAGCAGTTGGACGATAGTTGGGGGGTTGAGAGCGGTCATCCTTCTTTGGGACAGGCTGAATGAAAGCCAACTTCCAGCAGGAAGGAAAAGTACCAGATGAGAGAGAAAGACAAAAGAGTTTGCGTTGGCAGTGTCAACACAGAAGAGATTCTAATTTCAGACATAATAAAGTCAGAGGGAGGAGGAGATGGAGGAACAGCACCGGAATCGTCCAGGGTTGAATTATAAGCGAAAGTTTGAGCGAAGAGTTCAGCTTTGTCAGGAGACGTCAACTGTGCCGTCGGAATGGAAAAGAGGAGGGTAAGAAGAGGAAGTAAAGTTGTTGAAGAGAAAAAAAGTGTGACAGTAAGAAGGATGAAAGGTAAGAAATAAATTCAGAGTGTTGGGTTTCTCTTATAATTAATCTTAGAGCCCAGTAAAGCCTGAAGTTTAATGGCGAAATTAAACAGGAAAAATAAATATTAATAGTCCAATTAGCAAATTGTAAATTCTGTTAAAAATTATTGCAATATTGTAATAAGTGTAATACTGTAATGTTTATTTTCACCAATAAAGACTGAAATTGGATTGAAGTGAACTGTATTACGTATTAAAGCAAAAAAGTACCTTAGTTAAAAGCTGTATACGTGCAAAAATTTAAAAATAGTGCGCTGGAATGGTCCAGCTGCCTCATCAATATGACGAAATATATACAGGGTGTCCCAGAAGTCTTCTCACAAAGGCTAATTTCATGTACATTATGAACTAGGATTTTTGGGACACACTGTATATTTATATTAAGGTCTTGAGAACCTTCGAAATTCGATTCTATTTCGAATCGGGACGCTGATTCGATTTGACTCGATTTCTAGAAGACCGATTCGTACTACTTTCGAATCGGGCACTGTCATTCTCTATTCTCTATTTTTTTTTCATTACCTGTAACATCTCGTTTATGCCATTTATCTACTAACTTCATTTGAAAGTTTGGGAAGTGATCAAATCTTTCATAGCAAGATTTTTTCTTCAAAAAAGTCAAGAAGAAAAATTGTCACTAAGCACAGTAGACAGACGGCAGAAAATGAACGCATGATTAGAGTAGTTGCTAGATCGGCATTGCCTCTCTAAACATAATGCAGAAATAGTGATCTGGGCTAGAAAAACCGAAGACATCTGTTCTAACTTTTGTTGAAAAGTGAATTAGACAGAGGTCCAGAACATCTCGAATGGGCGGTAGCAGATCCAGACCCGCTGCCCAGTCTGCGTTCCCGGTATCGGCAGAGGGGGGAGGGAGCCAGAAGTGGGGACATTTATGGGTCCCTCCCCAGGGGACTCCGAGGCTTTTCAAGTTGATACCTTTTTTTTTTTTTTAAAAGCTTATGTAGTGTGTAAGATGCGTGTATGTAGTGAGGAATAGGGAGAGAAGTGTGTGTTTGAGAGCATGCTTGACTGCTCACAGTGTAGGTGAGACACGGAAAAAGATCAGCTAAGGAGGAGAGTGACAGGAGAAACGGGAGTTCCAGCGCTCCCTATCTTCTGTCTAACTCCCCCCCACCCGGAGTACTTTCCTGGTCGATTGGTGTGTACAATCTTCCCCTTAATATGGTTTTAATTTTATACAAAATATTTACTGCTTTATTTACAGAAGTATCGGTCTAATAAGGACCTCATGACCCACTTCAGGATAGCCCCAAAAGGATTGAGAGAGAGAGAGAGAGAGAGAGAGAGAGAGAGAGAGAGAGAGAGAGAGAGAGAGAGAGAGAGAGAGAGAGAGAGAGAGAGAGAGATATTCTTTATTCTCTAATAACAAAGGAAAAGATTTCCTAACAAATATGTTTCCCAGAAACGAAGACCGTAAATCAAAAAGGGATGAAAGAGACGATGAATTTTATTGTCTTTGATCCCTTTTTGAACCAACATTTATGACGAAAGTAAAATAAATTACTTTCGGACAGGTTCCCTCTTCAAGATAAAATAATACTAATAATAATGATGTTTAAGCTCCTTCACAATCGGGAAAGGTCATCTGACGGATGGGACCTATGGCTTAATGCTGAATCTGAACTGTTACATCATCCAAAGGCGGAGGATTGTTACCCATGCAAAAACTGAACAAATTTAACGTTGATTAACGGCGCTGATCGAACAGCGAATGTGTTGCGGCGTGGCCACGACGTAGCTCTCCTGAAGATAACAAGAGAATATAAAATATAAACAAATGCTGAAGAAAGTCAGTAAACATAATTCTCCTCTCTGATTTGGTCCAACCAAGAGTGCATCCACTAAAAAATCTGACTGACTAATTTGCAAAAGAGAACATTCATCTCTCTCTCTCTCTCTCCTCTCTCTCTCTTCTCTCTCTCTCTCTCTCTCTCATGAAATTTCCAGTAAGAAATAAGCCTTGCATTTTTTATTAATCTTGGCAAATTGCATTCTTTGATTAATAATTGTGTCTGTTACACTCGCGCAAATAACCTATTAATAATTCTTTTTACAACCATTTATACTCGTATATACGAATTTAGGGTAAGATCTCAAACAAAACATACGGAAAATAAATGGAACAATTTAATGGTATGGTATGCATGCATCCACTCGAAATTTTCAAGTGAAAAATTGAACATTTCTAAGCTCTTAATTAGGTCGAATATTTGTACTCGTGTGTGTATATATATAATATATATATATATATATATATATATATATATATATAATATATATATATATATATATATATAGAGGGTGGGCAAAAAAGTGATGACGAAGATTTGCAAGTTGTTTTGCACATGATAATGATCCAATAAACTTAAAATTTTCACACTATTAAATATACCCTTTTATACGATTGCAGTAATATTTACTTCTATTTCTCTTTATTATTTCAGATTTCAGAAAGTAAAATATAACTAAGATCCCCTAAAATAAGTGCAAAAATGCCTAAATACAGTGAAGAAGACGAAATGCTTATAAAGAATCTAAGAATTGGCCAGTCTCGGCGTTAGAAAGAATGACACAAATGTTCCCAAATAAACCATGGACTGAATCATGAGTTCAGTATATCATTAGAAAGGTTGATGAAACTTTGGTCGTCCCAAAAGTGCAAGAACTCGGGCAAATATTGACATAGTGGAAGGTTATATCTTAAGTCAGGAAGGTAAACCAGGAACGCACATTTCACCGAAGGAAATCGAAAAAGAAACAGGTATTAGTCGTAGTAGTGTTAAAAATATTGTGAAACACGATTTGGGTTTAAAAGCTTATGAACGTTATCAGAGCAAAGTCTAACCGATGCCAAAGTTATGCGGATGACATGTGTACAAAGCCTAATAAACAGATTTCAGGGTAACTCAATTAGAAGATTGTGGTTTTCTGATGAGAAATTATTTCACATTGTACCACTGATTAACCAACAAAACGATCGGGTATACGCAAATGTTGCAAGAAAACGTGATGTTGCACCCGAGCGGTTAATAAAGGAAACATCTAACATTTTGCCTAGCATTATGGTAGGAGCTCGCGTCTCAAAACTAGGCAAAACAAGAATTGTTGTGATTCAGCCACAAGGCAAAATTAATGCAGAATATTATTGTACACGGGTCCTTCCACAGTATTTGGATGATATTTGTCAGATTTGTGGAAATAATTTCACTTTCCAACAAGATAGAGCACCTGCACACAGGGCGAAGCGTACAATCGCGTATCTAGAACGAGAAACATCCTATTTCATTGAGCCGAACATGTGGCCTCCCAATAGTTCAGCTTACTAGGTGAAAATATTCGCAATGTTGACGAGTTACGCCTTAAAGTGTTGGATGGCTGGAATCAGTTGTCTCAGCGATATATTGACAGATGCATCGATGAGTGGATCCTACGTTTAACCAAATGTATTCAACAGGGGGTCACATAGAACAATTTTTTTTATATAAATTAAGGATTGATAAAGGAACATTTATGTTAAGTTTAACAATCCTATCTTAATTTTTTTCCAACAATAAATACATGTTTACGAGCGTCATTAGTTTTTTTTGCCCACCCTGTATATATTATACACTGGAACGTAGGTCCGGTGCTAGTGTCTCCGAGCACCTGATACAATGAGAAAATGAACGTTCGCTGCGTCTTGCGCAGCAAAAGCCTCCGAAATACAATCTATGGTGGTACGGGATATTATATATATATATTATATATATATATATATATATATATATATATATATATATATATATATATATATATGTATATATATATATATATATTAGGGATGTTAAGAATGTCATTGTTGTAACATCCGCAGATGCGAATGCAGATACAGATGTCAGATGTGGATTTCCGGTATATAGGAAGGGTGGGAGATTTTTGTAGTGTGTAGCTGTTTATAGAAATTATCCCTTCTAAGGTGTTTTGGCTGTTGTGGTGAAGTCAAAATGTAAACTTTTTTTAGGAAATTAGCAAAAAATTTCAGAATTTAGGTAATTTTTTTTTTAATTATCTTAGATTTAGATTTAGATTTATGTTCAGTAGTATTAATTTGATAAATTACTAGTAAGTATTTCCGCTCAATGTCCACATCAAGTTGCTTGGAAATACTTCGTTTCCAAAGACAACGAAAGAACCCAATATCAGTTGTGTCAGAAAATCTATTCCAGGAAAGGTCGCAGTACAACAAACCTTAAAAATCATCTCCGTTCATTTCATGGAGAACAATGAACTGAAAAAAAAAAAGGAAAGAAAATGACAAAAAAAAATTACCGACGCCCTCGAAGCAGCAGGTAAAACCTGAGGTCAGACAAGGTACAGTGACTGAATATTTTAAAAAGGCAAAAATATGGGACAGCAAGAATGCGAAATCGCTAAACTTGACTAGCTTATTGCAGAAACGCTTGCTCTCGATGATTTACCATGTACTCATGTCGAGGACATGTGCTTCAGGCGCTTAATGTCCAACGTTGCATCTCAGTACCAATTAAAAAGACAGTTTTATTATAGCAAACTCATATTTAATGCGTAATATATATATATAAATATAACAAAATCTTTACTCAAAATAATAATACAAATTACAGAATTTTACAATATTTTTCGATATTTTTCTGCACAATTGAAATAATTGATATGGCATTAATATATTTACAGTATTTTAATCTGAATGTGCTATTGGAACTGTTGGTTTTGCAAAAATGGGGGTTTATTAACAATAAAATATAGTGAAATTATGACAAATTAATAACATAACAAATAGGCCATAATTTAACATAGCCTCGCATCAGGTCGATTTTGTAACACAAACAGCGCACAAGATTATACATGTAAAATCAGAACGAAACTGCGCATGCGTTATTGCTTATCTAACCACGTGATCTTTTACACCACTGAGGTGTGAGGAAACTGCTCAGGCGCTATAACACCCATATTTTCATCCAGTCGCGCACTTATAAACACAGTAATTTTATCTTTTCAATGGCCGAATTATAATAGTAGATTGATTTAACCAAAGAAATAATATAAAACAGTTAGGCTATTTAAAACCTTTTATAATGGTGTATTTAAATAGTCTTCTTTAGTTTTAGGAACGTATATAAAAAGGAATTCAAGCTCAGATGTCTCGATACAAGATGAAAACCTGAGATCACAAGTTTGGAGGGGTCGAAAGCGAGCGCGCAAGAAGTCAGTCGAGACAGTCCACCAGAGAGAGTCTGGATAGTGAGCCGAATCTTGGAGGCATTCGAACAGTGAGAGAGTCGTGGACACAGTCCACCAGAAGATCGTATTTGCCCTCCCTTGTTGTTTTTTATTTTTATATTTCGACTCAGGCCGTGGGTGCATAGGGCCTACTTCAAGTATGAACTTTGGCCAGTAAATTCAATTTCATTCTGTCCTAGCGCACGCGAAAGGATTTCCTTTTCAAGGCCCTAAGCCTATTTCATTTTCGTTCTAGGCCTACTCCATTCTCGATTAAGGCATATTCCCCTTTATTAATTATATAACCAAAGCTTAAATAACAACCCGTGAATGATCTTAAGATTAAAAGTTAAAAACTTCTTAGTGTTTTAGAAAAACAGTTGAAGATATATTTTAAACGGTTAAGGTAAACCAGTGTTATTTAGTTGAAGCGTGAAGAAAAAACTAAAGATATTAACGTTACCATAAAAATTGACCACGCTACCATTCCAATTGTAACATTCGGTGTTTGTTGTGAAAATTGCATAAAATTAAAAAGGCCTAAGCTACTATCGGTACTTGTAGGATCTCTCCCCCACCAATTTTGACAGAATATTTTCGTTAAAACTAACGAAAATATCACGACTTAACCAATTATCAAGGGCGTACAGTTGATCTAGTATTAATTATAACATTGTTTGTTTCTGGAATAGTATTTACTATTTACTAATAGTGTAGATCAACTGTACGCCCTTGATAATTGGTTAGGTTAAGTCGTGATATTTTCGTTAGTTTTAACGAAAATATTGTCAAAATTGGTGGTGGGGGGCGGAGATAACCTACAAGTACCCTACCATCTTCATCTTCCTATCGAAAACAATGTCGCGCAATAGTTAAACACGTTTGTGAAAATATATTTGAGTACGAAACTAATGTTAAAAAAAAATTATCGTTTGTTCTTGTTCCATCGTTCGTCTCAAACAACTTTGCCATCCACTCACGAACGGGCAATCCATTCCCGACATCACAGGAGTCACCAGGGAGACGTCACACAGGGGACGGGTCACCCACCAGCCACGAACTACCAAGGATCACCGTGTGAAGGGACGTCATCCGGAGAAATCCCGCACTCAACAAAAGCATGGAAGCTTTTAAAACAAAATTAATAGCATTGAGTTTTTTACATAAGAGAAGTGAAACTGGCAAGTATTAATAATAATAATAATAATAATAATAACAATAATAATAATAATAATAAAAAAAAACAGGATAAAAATTTACAAATTTTTTTGCATAATTTTAAAATAAATGATCTATTGTATATTTAGTGGACAATAAATGATGCTTAAAAAAGGAAAGATAAATTATGAAACTAAAAGTGCGGAATGAAATTAGTATCATATATTTTAGATAGTCAATTTTTTTAAAATTTATTGTTTAATTAGTTGTATAGTTGATTACCTTGATGGATACTCTACCTTTTTATGTGATCTACCTCCAGCTCCTGCCAATAAACATTACCATTATCATGATCATCATTACCATATATATATATATATTGGTAATTTCACTACGTGTATTTTTTTTTTTATTTATTTATATATTTATTTTTGGTAGTCTTAGCTTTGGGTAGTATTTTATTATTACTTGTTTCAGTACATGGATTATTTTTAGTTCTCTTTTAGTCCTAATTTTTAGTTTTTAAATTAATTATTGTTTAATTAATCGTATCGTTTATTACCGTCAAGAATATCGAACTATTTCATGGGATTTATGTCTTCACAATAAAGCCTATCATTACCATTAATTAATATGGTAATAATGGTAGTAGAGAACTTGTATATCAGTAGGAGTTAATGAGGCACTACTTTGATAATTCACTAGGGAACAACATTTTTGTTTCTTGAAAACTATTTGGTGTTTCTTATAGAACTTTTGATGCTGATTCCAAATATGGTTTCAGAATTGTTCTATCACCCATAGTTTTCGAGAAAATAATATTTCCATTTACTCAGAGTTTTCCCAAAATATTAGTTAAAATTAAGTGTACTAATTTAATTTTACTTTCTTTTTTTTCCAGGTTAACTATATTTAATAGTATTTTTTGCATTAAAAAAATATAGCTATTTAAACAAACAGATTTTTAATAAAAAGAAAGAATTTTTTTTCAAGTTTTGCTCAAATTTTAAAATTTTTCATAGTAGAAAAAATTGGTTTTTCATTCCAAAAAGTTTTCCGTGATTTCAATAATTTTCCGCCAGCATGAATCGAAACTGTATTAATCCCAGAGATACATTTTGCTACGTATGTGGAGAACTGACCATAATGGCACAGAGGAAGACGATGACCCCACTTGTGAAGAAGGCTTACGAACTTTATTTTGGATGTAAGGTAGGCGACCAAGACAAATCCTGGGCACCTCATATCTCATGCATTTCCTGTGCCGTCACTCTTAGGGGTTGGATTAAAGGTACCCGCAAATCTATGCCATTTGCCATACCAATGATTTGGAGAGAGCCCAAGGATCACCTAACGGATTGCTATTTTTGTATGACTAACGTTTCAGGATTCTCTGCCAAAAATAAACATAAAATTCAATACCCAAATCTTGCATCTGCCATGAGACCAGTACTACATGACGATGATAACCCAATTCCAACTCCCCAAAGTCATGGACACTGGATGAAGAGTCTGAAGTTGAACCAATGGAAATTGATGACACTAAAGATACAGACTTTCAGCAACCTGAATCAAATAAATCACGTATGATAACGCAGGTTATGCTGAATGATCTCGTGAGAGATTTGGACCTTCCGAAAAAGAAAGCGGAATTATTGGGCTCCAGGTTACGTGAATGGAATTTGCTGGCAAAAGATACAAGCATATCGGCGTTCCGCACTCGCCAAAAAGATCTGATGCAGTTTCTCCTCGTCAGGTGGTTTATGCTACTGTAATAATGTAAATGGACTGCTGCTAGCTCTCGGTCATGAGCAAAATCTGAAGATTGGCGTTTATTTATTGACTCTTCGAAGCTAAGCCTCAAGGTTGTACTACTTCACAATGGAAATAAATACCCTTCCATTCCTGTAGGGCACGCTGTCCACATGAAGGAATCTTACGAAAATATGAAACTCATCCTTCAGCAGATTAATTATGACCAGTTTCGTTGGTATATATGTGGGGATTTAAAAGTCGTCGCGCTTCTTCTGGGAATGCAGCTCGGTTATACGAAGTTCTGTTGCTTCCTTTGTGAATGGGACAGCAGAGCCAGAGATTCGCATTATTTTGTAAAGGATTGGCCACTTCGTCAAAAATGTATCCCAGGACTGAAGAATGTGTCTCGTGAACCCTTAGTTGACCCCAAGAAAATATACTTACCGCCACTTCATATCAAACTTGGCATCATGAAAAATTTTGTCAAAGCAATGAACAAGGAAGATGAGGCATTCAAATATTTGAAGAAAAAGTTTTCACGACTTGACTTAGCGATGCAAAGATAAAAGAAGGGATCTTTGTTGGTCCACAAATCAGAGAGCTCATGAAAGATCAAAAGTTTGATGATGCCTTGAGAGGAAAAGAAAAAGTGGCATGGGAGGCATATAGGTTATTGGGATGTAATATGTCACTAAAAACCCATTTCTTGCACTCCCATTTAGATTTCTTCCCTGAAAACCTCGGCGACGTAAGCGATGAGCATGGAGAAAGGTTCCACCAAGATATAGCTACTATGGAGAAAAACTACCAAGGGAGGTGGGATCCGGCAATGTTAGCTGATTACTGCTGGACATTGATGCGAGAAGCTCCTAATGAAAACTACAAGAGAAAATCAGTGACAAAGAAGTTTTAAGAAGAATATTTTAAATGCCAATCTGCCACTAATATAATTTTTATGAAGTATTTTTACTAACTTCTATACACTTTTTGAATAAATATTAAATACACCTTTCTCAGTAACCTTGGGTGATAGAGAAATTCTACGGCTGTATTCGGAATCAGCGGAAAATATCCTATAAGACCGACCTGTTCACGTCCAAGAAACAAAAAAAAAGTTAAAATTTGTTCCCCAGTGTAATTTGTGAAATACATTTAGTGATGAAGCCTGTTTTATTTTTATGAATTGCATTCCATACATGTGTACTCCTTTGGAAGAGAGTGTGGAAGGACAAGGGATTTGTTTTCCCCGTCTTTGTGTTAATTAAAACCTTTCGTGTTCCATAGCCTTTTGAAATTGGATTTGAGATTGGACTCTTTTTTTTTTTATTAATCTATAATTTAGTAAGCCGCACTCACTGTCCTATCCACTCCTATGCCCATGATTCCACCCTTCACTTCCAACAGTTTCACAAAGCGTCCCTCTGAACAGTTACTCCATGATTCGCGTAGGAGGCTATGGCGCACCTGACCTCCGAGCTTTCTACTATCTCTGATTGGGACAGAGAAAACCTTCTGCCTTTCAATGCCCCAAATACTCAGTTCCTTCATATGTCTACTGTCACAATCTTCTACACGACTATCCCCTTACCGTCAACAATGCACAATTCAATCCTTCCTCTTCACTTAAAATTCTTGGCGTTTCCTTTTCTCGTGATCTTTCCTGGAAAGATTACATATACTCTCTTTCTTAAAACAGTTTCTAAGAGGTTAGGTGTGTTGTACCAGCTCCGTAGTTTCTTCACTCCGACTCAGTTGCTGTCTATGTACAGGGGTTTTATCCGTCCTTGTATGGAGTACGCTTCTCATGTGTTGGGTGGCTCAACCCACAGAGTTCTATTTGACCGGAGTATGCGAGCGCAAACAAGACGATTTCAGAGCAATTGCAATGTTGATCAAATGTTGCAAAGTGCCACCCATCCCACCCCCTCAGTGCCAACCTCACCCCCACCCCAAGAGAACAGACTTTGGGGGAGAAGATGGGGTGGGACGGCCTCATCCCCTCAAAGGGGCTTCCCTAGCTTAGGAAGGTAAGAGAGAGAGAGGAGAGCATCTTTCGTCTGTGAGACACAGACGCATAATAAGATATCTTGACAGCATCATCTGGCTTAGAACTCGAAATCCACCAGTTGGCAGTTGGCTTAGAAGACTTAGAAGGCATAAATGGCTTGCATATATTAATAACCTTCGAGCGAATTAAAAGCGCACATACACCCCCCAACTATATATACATCCATAGATCCCCTAGATCTAGACCTTAAGACATCTCAGCAGTAACACGGCATTACTTACCAACACCGCCTTACCCACAGCTTTTACTTACCAGCTCCTGGTAGACCAACAAGGTCTCTAAATACGACCCAATTAATAGACAAAGCTATTAAGCATAAACAAATACGTTTATGGGGACCAGGGGTAGACCGACAAGATCTCATAAAAAAGGGCAACGCTATATTGAATTTCTCATGGTGGAAAACCTCCATAAGGTCAATGGGCGATCTTTTAAACAAAAAATCGAATATGATAAACTAAGTTTAATAAAAAAACAAATTTTCACCTTAATATACAAATTTATCTTTAAACTTTAAAATAAAAAGCATTCATATGATTTTTAAAACAAAATAGAAATTAAATTAGGGGTAACTTATTCATTTTTCCTCTTTTACCCAATTATTTTTCGCATTTTAGCCCATCATGTTTTAAGATTAGATGCCAGATTGTGCTATACATCGAATTAATCCTGTTATTTGCACAATTTTGTACAAGAATAATTCGAACTAACGCAGTACCAGACTTAATTTATTTTACATTAAATTCTCCCAAACTATAAAATTCAATATTTAAACTAAAACAATTATAATACTTAGATTATTCAAAATTATTATAGATTTAGTATGGCGTACCCAATAAATATGGCATGTATCACAAAAGTTGCCAAAAACCCCCAGTACTCATTTACAAATCGATTTAAGCATAGGGAATAAAGAGCGTTTCATAAAGGTGAGTTGTTTTTCAAGAATCGAACATAGACCATCTCCTCTGTGGACTTTAATAAATTACATTTGAAAAGGCATCGAACTAACGCAGTACCAGACTTAATTCATTTAAACTAAATTCTCCCAAACTCTAAAATTCAGCATTTTAAACTAAAGCATTTCTCCTGTACTATTTTGATGTTTATATATTAATTTTTGAATGTATATTTATTTTCTATATATTTGTTAAAATTTTATTATTTAACATAAAGGTGTATATAGAATTCTCCTGTACTATTTTCATTTTTGAATGTATATTTATATATATCGTTTAAAGCAGTGGTTCTTAACCAGGGGGGCGCGCCCCCCTAGAAACAGGAATTTCTCTAATTGTATTTGTTATTCTCTTAACGAGAGCATGGGCTAATATTGAGAAGTTATTGAGAATGTTATTTTGATTGAAGGGGGGCGTGGAGGGAAGGACCAATTCCTAGAGGGGGCATGGTAGTAAAAAGGTTAAGAACCACTGGTTTAAAGTGTGTATAGATTTCTTCTGAACTATCTTGAATTTATATTTATTTTCTATATATTTGTTAAAATTTTATTATTTAATATAAATGTGTATATAGATTTCTCCTGTACTAATATTATTATTATTATTTAAGAATGTATATATTTATATATATCGTTTAATGTGTGTATTTTTGCTGCATATTATTTTTTAATGTACATTTATTTCCTATATATTTCATGAAATTATTTCCATTAACTCCTCTAAATAAACAGAATGTAGTTGTTTTATTATCCAATAAATTGTTACCTGGGGGTATATATAAACGATATTAAGGAATAACTGGGGGGACAGGAATATATATAAACAATGCACCTTCAATAAATATGTATGTGAATACACTATAGTGACTATACCAAATGGCTGGTGAAGCCTTCTAATCCGACTGACGGATTTCTAAGCCAACTGTCAAGAATATCTCCATTAATTAAATAAATAGCGAAATCTGGCAACTCAAACGTATATATATATATATATATATATATATATATATATATATTAGGTGATTCAAAAATATCGCTTGTTAGATTTTTTCCGGGCCACCCTCTAATTATGTCTAATTTGGTAAAAACGTAATGTATACAAAATTTCAGGTGATTCTAATGTATTTTAGGGGTCGCTACCGTAATCTAAACTATTACTTTTCTGTTTACTTTCAGGAAATTGAGTTTTGAACTGTGACGTTTTTCTTATAATATCTGTTCCGTGTGATAAGTGCGTTAATGCACATAGAGCTAACAGTGCTGAATAAACACAACACTCTTGTAACCATTTACACTCTGTTGTGACCGAATATTGAGGGCAACCGGCACTTGTACACTGTACTGTCTGTACAGCTATAATTCAGTAGTCGTCTGACTGTCGTGAGTGTAAGAGGTTCTGCTGTCGACTCTCGTCATGGAAACCCCGCCATCTTCTAGCAGGGGTACTGCTATGCACACAAAAAAAGATACTAATGTTTGGCTTATTGGACAACCATCAGATACACTTAAAACAAGTTCTTCCATCACAGTGAGAAACTATGGCTTTGTTAATGGCTTACAGAAACAAAAAACAAACAATTCGCGAAGCCTGCTTGTCTACTGCAAATGATGTGTTGGCAGTATGGGGAGGAGCACGAATTCCAACTAGAAAGAAGTCGCACGTTGTTAACAAAATTGAGAAACTGTTCAAAGAATGGCAAGGATTAAAGAAAAATAAAGAGAATAAGGCGAAACAATAAAAAATCTATTAGATAAGCAAACCAAATGGAACCAAGAATTAGATAGCCTGTTTGATATAGCACATGCAGATGCTATGAAGCTAATTGATAGTGGAGAAGATAAGCTATTTCTAAAACTCCAGCGAGAACAGTGGCGAAAAGTAAAAATGGATGGGATTGATAAAGAGTTTGCAAAGAAAGAAAAGTATGCTAAGAAAAAGGAAGAACAATTAAACATAAGAAAAGCAAGAGAAATGTCGAGATTTGAAGAAACTGTAGTTCTCAGTGACTCAGCTAACAGTTCTGGTGCTGAAAGACAAAATACAACATCTGATGAAGAGTTTACGGTTGATCCTAGTGAACCACCCACCTCAAAACAGACTGTACGAAAGAAACAAAAATTGCTTGATGATACATTGCTTGCAGCCCTTGATGTAACAAAAATGAGCAATAGAAGTGCATCATTAGTGATGATACCAACGATTGAAGGTCTTTGAAAAAATGCAGAAGAATTCAATGTCAATTATTCATCTATAAGAAGAGCAAGAGAAAAATTTCGGAAAAAATTTGGAGAAAATGTAAAGAAAGAGCTTAAAGCTGATGTTCCTTTAACCATTCATTGGGACGGAAAACTAATAGAAGACATAACAGGACGAGTTGTTGTTGTTGAACGACTCCCTTACTGATTTCAGGAGATGGCATTGATCAACTTCTTGGTGTTCCAAAAATCACTGCAAGCACAGGAGAATTAACTGCAAATGCCGTCCACCAAGCTTGTTTGGATTGACACCACAGCATTGAATACAGGTCGTAGAAATGGTGCCTGTGTTTTTTTAGAACAGAAAATGAACAAACGTATGCTATGGCTGGCCTGCAGACATCACATACTAGAAATAGTGTTAGAAGCTGTTGTTTCGCATTCATTGACTGCATCATCAGGACCTGATATTGCAATTTTCAAACGATTTAGAATGAAATGGTCAAAATTAGACACAAAAAACTACAGAACAGCATTAGATGATCCAAATACTATACCCAGTATTATTGATATAAAAGCAGAAGTGATTGAGTTTGCTACCACTCAACTTGAAGAACATCAACCTCGTGACGATTACAAAGAATTGCTGGAACTGACAATCATTTTCCTTGGTGGAGTACCAAAGAGAGAGTTTCATTCAGAAGACCAGCTGGCGTTCACCGAGCAAGATGGATGGCAAAATTCATTTATGCCATGAAAATTTGGTTGTTTAAAACACAATTTAAATTAACACCCAGAGAAGAAAAAGGCCTTAGAGATATCTGCCTCTTTGCTGTACACATATATGTTAAATCCTGGCTTACAGCGTCAGTTTCAGTTCTCGTTCCTCGTCTCGATTTAGAGATGTTGAAGAAACTGCAACTGTACAAACTAAAAGATGAACGCATTGCAACTGTTGTCCTGAAGAAAATGATGAATCATTTATGGTATCTTTCAGTGGAGTTAATAGCATTTGCGTTCTTTGATGATGGCGTGCTACACCAAACTAAAAACCGAATGAAGCAAGCATTGCAAAACGGCGCCGAACCAAATCCAGAGAAAAAAGCGGTTATTGACCCTGAAGTTATTGAAAACAGAGAACTGGAAGACTTTGTTAGTGCAAATACAAAAGAATTTTTTAATAGACTTGGTTTACCATCAACGTTTCTTAATGAGAACTCTGAAGAGTGGAATGAAGATGACTGCTACAACAACGTAAAGCAAGTCATAAGAAAAATTCAAGTTGTTAATGACAATGCAGAAAGAGGAGTTAGATTAGTCGATGAATACAACAAACTAATCACAAATGATGAAGGACAGAAACAGTATCTCCTCCAAGTGGTAAAGAAATATAGAGCTGCTCTTCCAAATAAAAACAAGAAGACAATATCATCATTAAAAAATTAACAGTGAAATATAATGAACAAAAGGTTATTATTATTACGGAAGTCTTATTATTATTACAGAAGAACTGTCAATTTGAAAATGTAGAGTGGTTATGATAGGCCTACCGGGGAACTTCCACTTAAAAAAAAAGGTAACGCGCCGTATGCTTTACCTCAAGGGTGGTGTGGAAACAGCATATATTTCTTATTTTGTGTCTGATTTTCAACTTATGGTAGCGACCCATAAAAATTTTTTTTTTTAATTCAAAATTTGCATGCATTACTTTTTTGCCAAATTAACATAACCAGAGGGTGGCCCGAAAAAAAATTCAAAAAAATTTTTCGGTCAATTTTTGAATCACCCTATATATATATATATATAATAATATATATATATATATATATATATATATATATATATATATACACACAGTGCATTCCGGTTAATTGGGACACCGGTTAATTAGGGCAGCCGCTTTATTGGGCCAATACTGCGAGAACAGAAACAAACGTGCTAAATGTACTCTAATTGCACCCGCTTAATTGGGACAACAGCGCCGCTTAATTGGTCCAGTCGCAGCGCCATCGTGTGTCTTAGCCATTGTTACTCATTCATCGCCTGCTAGTGCTCAGTTGTGCTCAAGATGTCGCAGCGGAGGGATCAATCATTAGCTGAAAAAATTGCTACTCTAGACCTCATTAGATCACAGCCTTTGAACACAAGTCAAAGGAAGCTTGCTGAAGTGGCCGGCGTGGTAAAGTCTACGGTCTGCAGATTGTTGAAGCAAGAAGAAACGTTACGTTTGGAATGGGCTACGATAAAAAATGAAGCAGGGACGTCGAAGAAAAGAAAGAGAGAGGGAAAAGATCCTGAAGTTGATGAAGCATTGAATAAGTGGTTTTCTGTGGTTACAGCACGAGGTGTACACGTCAGCGGTCCAATGCTTACGTGCAAAGCAGAAGAGCTTGCTGTTAAACTTGAGCATGAAAACTTTAAAGCAACTGATGGATGGGTTTCTCGGTGGAAAGGGCGACATGCCATAAAATTTAAAAGAGAGCATGGTGTAAAAGCAAGTGCCGACGTTGCTGCAGCGGATGAATGGAAATCTAATAAATTATCAGATTTTATTAAAAAATTCTCTGCAGACGACATTTACAACGCAGATGAAACGGGTCTTTTTTATCGAGCCACGCCAGATGGTTCACTTGTTTATAAACATGAAGAACTTAGTGGCTCTAAGAAAGCAATGGACAGGGTGACGGTGTTATGCTGTGCAAACATGTCTGGAAATGACAAACGCAAACTTCTGGTGATAGGGAAAAGTATCAAACCATGATGTTTCAATGGTCTAATGATGAACAGTTTACCAGTAACCTACCGTGCTAATAAAAATGCGTGAATGACATCTTCCCTTTTTACGGAGTGGTTAACAACATGGGATAAAGATTTGCAGGTAAAATCGCGAAAAATTTTACTTATCGTGGATAACTGTGCAGCACATCCACACGTGAAATCTTTGAAAAACATTAAGCTGGAATTTCTTCCGCCTAACACAACCTCTTTACTTCAACCTATGGATATGGGAATCATTAAAAACTTGAAGTGTATTTATCGTAAGGAACTCGTAACCTACACTTTAGAAGCAATTGAAATTAATCTCCTGACTTCGTCCTCAACACCAAAAGAAGTAAGCCGAAAAATTAGCCTCCTTCAGGCGATACAGTTTGTTAGTAGAAGTTGGCGAAACATTGCATCACAAACAATCAGAAACTGTTTCCATCACTGCGGCTTCATGGTGCCTGACGCGGAAAAGAATTTGAGTGAAGAAATCGGAAGTTTATCAACATTGCCACGTGTAATTAATAATGTAGTCTACGATACCATTGACGATAACGTGCAATGCTACAGTGAAAACAGCGACTTCGAGGAAGAAATTGTGGAAGAGGTAGCAAGTAAGAGTAAAAGAACAGAAGTAGAAAGTGAAGACGATGAACCTGAACCAAGAAAAGTGACGCATTCTCAAGCTTCTGAATACGTTGAAGGGTTACATCTGTATTTTATGCAGGAGGGTATGGGAAATTCTCCACAATCCGCTCTAGACGTGTGTGCTGATTTCATACGTTCGACAAAATTGGAGTCACTTAAGCAAACAACGTTAAAACAATTTTTTAAGTAGGATTTTGTATAATTACTTTTAATTTACTCCCTGTTGAATGAAGGAATGTTTTAATTAATATAGTATAATAAAGATGTTTATGATTCCTAATACATACGTATGTGAATTATTTGTGTTTGACTGCCATTGGTGTTATTTTTATCTTCAAATCGGCCTACTCCGCATTATTGGGGCAGCCGCTTAATTGGTCCAAACCACTCAGGTACGGATGTGTCCCAATTAACCGGAATGCACCGTGTGTGTATATATATATATATATATATATATATATTATATATACCTGCCTTTTACACCTTCTAAGCCAGATTAAGCCTTCTAAGCCAACTGGTGGATTTCGAGTTCTAAGTCCGGTGATGCTGTTAAGAAATCTTATTATGCGTCTGTCTCGCAGACGAAGGATGCTCTCCTATCACTCTCTTCCTCTCTCTTACCTTCCTAAGCCAAGTATACCCCTTTGGGGGGTGAGGCCGTTCCACCTTCAGCCCCAAAGTCTCTTCTCTCTCTTTTAGGTTAGGTGGACTCCTCCAGCTTGTTGCAGTTGGGGAGATTCCCCCTTTTTTCCTTTTTTTGGCACCCTAGGGGGTGGAGTTTGGCACTGGCACTCATTTGATCAACATTGCAATTGCTCTGCACTCGTCTTTTTTGCGCCCACACTACTGACGGGGTGGAATCAAAGGCTCATTGACATGACCTAACCTATCCCTCATGTACCATTTCTCTCCTGACAGGGAAGCATGTTAATGCTGTATGTAAAACTTTAAATCTTTGTGTATATATACACACCTTGCAACCTTTCAAATGTTCCGTGCGATGATTCTTCATTTCACGAAGGTCAAGCTTGTCGCCCCTCCTCTCGAGTTGGCCTGGTGAAGTAGTGAGTAGGTTTCTTGTAGTCTCCACTTCATATAGACAGGTACGCACGGCTCAGCGGGAATTGTTCTGAACCAGGCGTCTAATCTTCTTTTGAAGATATCCACCATAACACCATTCTTGTTCCTTAGGTCTATGGGCAGCTGATTAAACAGTCTTGGTCCTCTCACAACAAAATTATTTTCTTTCAGGGTTAAGGATGTTTCCTGTTTAGCCTTTAACTTGGGAACATGACACAGTCTTCCTTTTCTACTTCCCACTATTGTTTGGGGAGTTACAGGGTTCAGAGTAAGATTAGGGACTAGTTTCTCTATTATTTTCTAAGTGTAAGTGTTCTTTGTAAGTTCATTGCACCTAATGATCTTGGCTGTGAAGCTTCTCTGAATCCCTTCTAGCTGTCCAATGTCTTCTTTTTTATATGGGCATGATAGGACCGAGCAGTATTCCAATTTGGGTATGATCAGTGTTTTCGGAAGAGGAATCATTATATTCATATCCCTTCGTTTAAAGGTTCTCAGTATCTGCCCAGTTATTCTCTTTGCTCTGGTTACTGCTATCTTATTTCGTGTTTAAAATTTTGCATCATCAGTCATTACAACCCCTAAATCTTTTGCTTTAGAATTTCTCTGAATTTCCTGTCCATTTGGTGTATAATATTCCATGGATTTTAGGTCCTTTTTTTTTCGTACCATAACAGCTGAAATTTCTCAGTGTTAAACTTCATATTGTTGTCTTCCGTCCACTTGTCGATTCTGTTGATGTCGGTTTGTAGAGATCCTATATCTTCCGGGTTTCTTATTTTTCTAGTGATCTTTGTGTCATCGGCAAAGGATGTTACTGTGCTGTCTCTGGTAACGTCCTCATCTATGTCAGTTAGCATGATTATGAAGAGTAGTGGAGCTAATACTGTTCCTTGTGGTACTAAGCTGAGGACCTCCTTGTATTGTAACGACTTGCCTCCGATCATTAAGGAAATTATATATCCATTTCCCTACTTCTTTTCCTGTTATTCCCATATATTTCAGTTTATGTATTATGATTCCATGGTCACACTTGTCGAACGCTTTGGCATAGTCTGTGTATATTACATACATCGTAGTTTTCTTTCCAGTGCACCAATAATGTTGTTGTACTGTAGTGTTCCTTTAGTTGTGATAGGCATGATCTGCCTGACCAAAATCCATGTTGGTTATCGTTTAATTTTTACTGGGTTTACAAAAAGCCACAGATTTTCTGTCTAACTATTCTTTCAAATATTTTAGTGAGATGAGATGTAAGCGACACTGGCCTATAGTTTTTGGCCTCGGACCGATCTCCTCCTTTATATATTGAGACTATTGTTCGCGTTCTTCAGGATGTCCAGTAGTTCTCCCGTGTCTAGTCATCGTCTCCATATCCAATATAGGGGCTCAGCGATTGCATTCTTGCAATTTTTGATCAGTGTGACATTCCATTTGTCTGGTCCTGCCGCTAAGTGTGCTGTTAGTCTCCCTATAGTTTCTGTAATATCATCTGTCGTGAAGTCAAAGTCCGTTATACTTTCCACTTGTAGTTCTTCTTCAAAGAACGCGTTTCTATCGCATATCAGTTTGTCAGTTTTTGGGATATTGAAAGATAATTCGTACTGAGCTCTTAATATTTTAAATACTTCTGTTAGATCATCAGATAAAGCACTGTCTTCATTTTTCAGAGGTCCGATAGGCGTGTGGTTTTTCGACTTCCTTTTTGCAAAATTATAGAAGTACTATGAGTTAACCTTTATCGCTTCTATAGCGTCGTCTTCCTCTTTTTCTGTATGCTTCTCAATTATTTCCTGTATGATGCAATCGATACTCTGCAGTTTATCATTTAATATTTTTCTGATGTTGTTATCTTTACAGTTACTTAATTTTGCTGTCAGTCTTTTTCTCTTTCGGAACAATGACCTCTTTTTGTCTCTCGAACTTGCTTCTCTTTCCTCTTTGTTGTATTTTTGAGACATGTCTTTCCACAATTTCCAGCGTCTTCTCCTTTTAGGTCATTAGCATCTCTTCCGTTGCCTTGGCCTTGAAGATGGTTTTCCAATCTGTTACTTCCATGCTGGATGCAACATCTTCCCAGTTTATAGCTTTGGAGTGGAAATTAAAAATTTCGAATTTGCTTCTTTCGGTTGTTTGTGTTCTTTCCTTTCCTCTTGCTTTTATATTGGTTGTTATTTCAATAATATTATGGTCCGATATTATAGGTGGGGATATTTCTATGTTATCAATTAGGTTGTTTTTCTTGTTTTCTGTTATTTCTTTCGTTAACATAAACTCATCAGCTAGAGCTAGTAGCATTTTACCTGCTTCTGGTCTTCCGTGTGCCCCCCTTGTCCTGGTGTATACATATATTTTTTCCTATCCTTTTATATTTCATGAATGGAAAATTAAAATCACCACAGAGAAAAATATTTGGGGTTGGAAAATGTAGATCTTTTACCCAGTTTCTTACCTCTGTAATGGAATCTGGGAATTTTGAGGTTAGCGTGTTCGGGGGTCTGTACATTACAATTAGTACCATATTTAATTTTTCAACTTTTGCTGCTACACATTCTACGTAGCTGTTTGAAGTACTGATAGTCATTTCTGCCATATGCCTTTCGCGCGTGTAAATAGCGCATCCTCCTTTACGTCTCGCTGTTCTGTCGGCTCGGAGGATGTTGTAGTTGTCAGTTTGTATTTCTTTTTTGTCACTATAGAACTCACAATTTTCACAGTTCGCCTGGCAGTCCTTTGGATGGGTTTCCGTGAGACATGCAAAATCTGCTCCGGTTTCTTGCATGAGTCCTTTCAGGTATAAAACTTTGTCCGGGGATGGTTTGATTTAAGGCCCTGAATGTTGGCTAGGATTATTTTTATTTTTTCCCTTTCGTTTTTACATACTTATGTTTCCGATTCATTTTCCAATGGTGGTGCCGGTTTCGTTGCCTTGTTATCCTCCGAGAATTTTCCTCTCGTTATCTGGTTCGATACCCGTTGTCCCGATATCGCATGTAATGTTTTTCTGTATGCCTTCTGTACGGCTCTCGGATCCCTGTATTTGTCAGTTGGCTTTGTATATGTTAGATGGTATTCAATAGTTGAATTGTGTGGGCTACATCTAAAAAATTGGTTGCCCTCTTTGTTGCTGGTTTCGTCTGCTCACCTGTCGGGTTCCTTTGAGGGTGGTGGTAACAGCATTTTTATCCGTATTTGCACTTCCCATATCTTGCATAGGTGTTGCAGAGAGTAAGATGGTGGAACTTGCACTTTTTTTTCAAGTTTGCATTATCCTCTTGTGTAATGTGTGTTACATACTGTAACGTGAGATGTGCATAGATGCATTGCCCATCCCGATATCTGCAGTACCCTTTTGCGTAATATTTACAGACGGTATTTTCTACGCTTCTATTTCTTGTTATCTGATTATTTTCTATGTTCTTAATTTTGATATTATCATTATTTTTCTTCGGCTGTTTATTTCCTACGTTTTAAGTTTTTATTTTTTTTTATGATTTTGCTCGTTGGGCAGTTTTACTACATCGCAACTTTTACTTATCTCCTTTCTTTGTTTTATATCTTCATTCTCTATTATATTGTTATTCGTTATTTCCTCTTCTCCCTCATCCACCCGAATTTTCATTGGGACATTTCCGGACTCTTGTTTCCCCATTATTCCCTCCTTTTCTGTAAAACTAGAATTCGTTTTCTCCATTTCTTTAAATACCGCAAAGGAGTTTACAGTCTGTGTACACTGTACATGCGTCACACAGAAATTTGATTCCCGCGATCTGTTTCACGTTCGAGACGAGGGATATTTTTCTATCATCCCATTTCATGCAGATAAAGTTGTGCAGTTTTTGACAGAAATCGCATCTTATTGCGGCATTTTCAGTTGTTTCCAGATTACACAAATTACAGATTAAGTGAGAATTTGGACCCATGGTCATATTATTCATTAATTATCGTAAAAAGAAATACACACACAAATTTTTTTTTCCTCTCTTTCTTTCCTTTCGATGGTCACGAGGGTTTTCTGACCTTTGGCGTTTTATGACCTTTTTCCTGCCTTGTTTCAAAATTTCTCGAATGCCAACCGTATTACGGTTTAAATATATACGTTAAACTGGTGATAATTTATGTAAACTGTATTGCACTTTCTTAATTTTAATGAATTTCACTTTATAATTTATATGCACAGATTCACTGATACTTTATACACTTTCGGGTGTAAACAGAAGAAACCGCCGAGTAGTTTATTGCCTTCTTTTTCCCTTCTTTTTTGGATGTTAATAGAGAGAGAGAGACACAACACGTCCATTCCCCACAAGGTACAAGCAAACAATATATATATATATATATATATTAGTGGTGGACCGGATGTCAGTTTTTCAACATCTGCGGATGTGGATGCGGATGCGGATGCGGATATTTAGTTAATCTATCAATATAATATAGAATTATGAATATATGACATAATTTTTCAAATTTCGTGATATTACTATTATGAGAGGCAATGCATAAGAATTAAAATTAATATTAATGTTTTCATTATGATAAAAATAATAACTTTCTCAAGAGTTTCAGCCACAGAAAATTCAATGAAACAAGTTTCATTCAATTTTCTGTGTTACCAGGTACCTATTTATATTTTGAGGTTTATATATTTGTTTGTTCATTAATAAATAATTAATACTTTACATGAAATGTGCATGACTTGGCCTTATAAGCTACTTTATAAGCTAATTTAATTGTAAATTGCATAATTTATTAGAGGTAATATCCGCATAACATAACGGATGTTAAAAATAACGCGGATATCCGCATATGCGGATGCGGATATCCGGCCCACCACTAATATATATATATATATATATATATATATATATATATATATATATATATATATATATAATATATATATAATAAAAATGTGGGGGATGCCACCCCGAATTATATGAGATTTATATATATATATATATATATATAATAAAATGTGGGGGATGCCACCCCGAATTATATGTGATTTATATATATATATATATATATAGGTGCTGTTTGTCATTTAAGTAAAGCGGGCGCGCAGTTGTTTTTCATGGACTAGAAACAAACAGTTTACAGAAATACACATAAACATATAAATAATATCCCTTAAAACAATGCACGAGAACAAAATAAGATCTTGAATTTCATTAAGTAATTTTACTTTCATGACTTTGAATATAAAGTTGGATAAATTTGTCAAGAGGTGCAGCTGCTGAGAGCATTCTCGGAGTGCAATTAACCCTCATCAGGGAGGAGAGAAATGGGACGTGAGACTCGACTCTTAACACGAGACAAACACTTCATCGGGAATTGCAGGGAAGGCCATCTGTTCTTTAACCTTTTAATGAATATAGTCTCTTTACTTCAGTGCTGCGTTCTGCTTAACGCCAGACGATTTCATTCCGTCTTAGAGAGGGGACCCTCTCTACGAAAGAGTGAAAGGGGGGAATGAATGCAATAATTTCTGAAAGCATTGAAAAGTAATGATAATACAAAAAATTCTCTGTTGTTTATTTTAAATTGTGTTTGCTTTTATCAAACAATAAAATTTTTATTTTCTTTGATTTTATATTTCTGTGTCACCAGTCAGAGCTATAAAAATTCGTGCCATCAGTGTTGATTTAATATTATATATGTAATAACGCCTCTCCCCGAGTTCGGGCAACGTCAGGATGTTACTAGAGAGAGGGTTATTACTTTAGCACTCCTGGATGCAGAAATAGTTTACTCTTCGTATTCCTACAATCGCGGAGTACTATGTGGGCCCGTGATTTTCTTTTATCCCAGTTATCAAAGTCCAAAGAGTAGAAAATAAACACAACGGCTTACACGATTTTTAATGTGAAAAAAGGCGAGATAAATATAATTGATTAGCGTAAATCAACTGTTTCTTTTATACAGAACAGAGAGTTAATAATAATAATAAAAATAATAAATTTTTATAATTATGATGTGGTTACTTTTTTCTTCATTGTAAGATATGAAATAAGCCAGAGACCCCTCCAAGACACCCTTGTCCGTTCTGAGTCCCCAAGCTTATATGAATCAATTGCAAGCTACCGATCTTCCTCTAAACGGTCATACTTAAATTGATACCCAATCTTCCAATTTCCAAAAGCAATTCCTGTTAACGGACAGAAACCCTTTCCGCTCGGAGACCCTCTCCAGGGATCTGCCTTAAGGAGCTGATCCCCTTCTTATATATTCAAAGGAACGGAACCGGGATACGCCATCACGCAAGCGGTTGACGTCACCTGAGAGCATGTGAATTCCGTTCGGAAGGAAACGAGTCATACATAGCTTGGGAAATAGTGAATGAATGAAATTACATAAACATAATAGTCATCAGGGCGCGGCTTTACTTCGATTATAAATTATAACATGTATAACATATATGTGTATATATATATATATATAAAGGGTGAGTCAGAAGTCCTGCCTCATAGAATAATATCATATACTTAAGTAAATTTTCGTTTTTGATTTTGAATTTGTTATTTCTATTGAATTTATTTCTCACCCCTTCCTACGACTGGCGGAACCATCGCGAGAAGCGCACTACTAAGGAAAAGGTGGAATTATTCCTTTTAGACATTTTTTAACATCTTTTATAACTATCATTTATAAAGTGTACGTAATGTTTGTAAAGAAATACAAAATAAATATATACAGTGTACATATACTTAAATATATGAATATTCCTACGAGGCGGTACTTCTAACTCACCCTATATAATATATATATATATATATATATATATATATATATATATTATATATATATATATATATATATATATATGCTACTAATGTTTTCTACCTACATTCCTGTTTCGTTGAATTTATATGCATGTATGCAGATAGGCAATTAAGTCGAACTGTTATGTAAGTGAATTAAATCCAACTGAAGAGATAATAAAATAAATTTAAAGTAATAATAACACGGGCCATAAATCGAATGAAATGTCCATTCGACGTCCACTTCCTAATGGAACAATTCTTCGCTTTATAAACGTGAATCAATGATTCATGTTGAAGAAATCATGAATCGAGATTCTAAATAGGAATTACCGTTTCACCAAAGGCTGTTCGTCATGCCAAGTACGCGTGAACATTCTAACATTCCATGAAAGAGAAACCCCGTCAATTAACAGTTTAGGCGATAAGTCAGTGGGTAACGCCGGTTTCCCGTAAGCGAAGCAGAGACATTGAAGTCGGGGGTTCGATTCCCGATGGTGCGGGTTCATAATAATACGAGAGTTAGCGCGATGGGCCGCATTAGTCTGGCCTGAGCTCTGTTTCAGTTTCTGGTTCTCCATACGAACAATTATTATTGTTCAGTTTAATTCTTCGCAAACGAAACTTTGAATTGAGCATGGTGTAGATTTTTCGCTTCGGCCGAAGTGTTCATTATATATGAATCCTAAAAATGGTTTCGATGGGTTAAAGGAACTGTCCTTCCCTTCCATAAAGTTATCCAAGCAAATTCAAGCAATGGGACCATTGCTAGGGGCCAGCCCGAGCATTGGTTCATTTCATTTTTCACTAAAATCAGTGAATGGCTAAATAAAAAATAAAATAGAACATTTTATTAATATTCACAATATAAGTTTCGAAATTTCGCGGACACTCCTTCAGCTCTACTGTAAAAATGTCGATAATTTATGAATAAATTGTTTTCTCATTCCTTGCTTTTAATTTTATTAATTTATTAAAAATGCGTTTGTCACTTTAACTTACAATGATTAAATGAATTAAAATATAATAAAATTTCATTCAATAATTGGTTCGTTGTTTTCTACGTATGTTTTAAATTATAACGAATGATTTTGTTGAAATACAGTTATTAATTAAATAGCAATTATGGGTAAAAGAATTTCCAATTAATTTTCACCATATTATTTTCCAGTAGTAAATTTTATTAGTAAATCTCCATATCAAAAGGAAAATAATAGGATTAATTTTTTAAAAAGTATTCTCTATGTGCTCACGTTAATTAAAACAATAAAATAATTATTATATATATATATATATATATATATATACACCTTACCTTACAACCTTACAAAGGTTCCGCGCGATGATTTCTCATATACGTACAGTATATCGTTCAACTCTTTCTATATACGAGATACAATATCCATTTTCTATCGATATAATATACATTTGGAATTATTTTTAATGGAAGCCATTTCAATATGATCACCATTAACTTCAGTAGTAAGATATGGTTACGGCTGCCGTTGGTCCCTATACTCCCCCAACCTTAATATTTTCGATATTTTCTTTATGTGGTTATTTAAAGGACAAAGTCTACAGGAATAAACCAAGGACAGTTGATCATCTACAAAACGAAATCGCAGCTGTAACAAAAGGAATTACGGAAGATATTTTAACACGAAATGTTCAAAATTTGAAAGGATGTTTAAATCACGTTATTGAGCTCAATGATAATCGGAGTAAAAAAGGTTTTCATTAAAAGAAAATCTAAAGTTTATAGTATACTTCACTGGCATAAAACCTGGTTATTATAACTCGCATGCAAAAATAGTTATTAAAAAAATTAAAAATAGTCCTATCTTAAACACTCTATATAACCTTTGGTTAGCTTCCGCCCGAATTGTTCATTCTGACGAAGGTCAAGCGTTTCACTCCACCTTAGATCTACAGTTTAACGTGGAATCCGAACCACGCCCCACCAGCAGCCCAGCGTCTTAACCACTAGGCCACCCAGGGTACCCATTTATCTACCAACCACTTTCTTTATTGTGTGGAAGGATGAACAGCTGGGTTTTGCTGTGCGCCGGCTGCCGTCACCGGGTCTCGAACCCGGGGCCGATGTATTTGTAGTCAGCGACGCTAACCACTACACCACCGAGGCGCATATATATATATATATATGAAAATTATTTCACGAAAGTAACATGTGAAAAATATTTATGATGAATAAAACCACGAAGGAAAGGAAACACAGAATGGTGCTCAAGCGCTTTCGTCTAATGACATCCTCAGGAACACTGAGAACACAGTGTTCCTGAGGATATCATTAGACGAAAGCGCTTGAGCACCATTCTGTGTTTCCCTTCCTTCGTGGTTTTATTCATCATATATATATATATATATATATATATATATATATATGATCCAAACCACAAGGAAAAAGAAAAATTATTCCAAGGCCTTTCGTGTATTCAGAAGTACACCTCGTGAGGGGATGACGAAGTGTACTTCTGAATACACGAAAGGTCTTGGAATAATTTTTCTTTTTCCTTGTGGGTTTGCTTCATTCATTCATTTCACGTGTTTAATTGTGAAATTCATCCCATGTTTAATTGTGAAATTCATATATATATATATATATATATATGTTAACCCCTCCGTCTATGGCCCTGGGGTGGTTCGGAGTCGACGGGGGTTCTGGTTAGGAGGCAGCAACGGATATTTCTTCTATAACACTCTAATTCTTTTCCGCCGGTCAAATGGTGGGTCGCCACTCTGTTAAACTCTTGCTACAGACTCGCCAGACTGTTATGCCAATATCTTCTATGTGCTTGGGTCGTCAGTTGTTAATTCTTCTCTTTTTATAATACTCTGATACTTTCTCTGAGACTAAAATTATCGACTTTTCTTTTATAACTTATCGACTTTACTGACTAAGTTCTTCTGAAGATAGCCCAACTCGAGGGGGAAAATAAAAAGTTTCTCTTACTGTAATTTACTTCTTAAAAATTTACAGGTAGTGGTCTGAATTTTACAAGGGTAGAGGTTCGACCTCTTTCGACCATGGCTCAGGCCGGAATCTAAAAAGTTAAGGAGGCAAGGGGCCTCTGCCCCCTCCTCGCAGCGAGGCTGCTAATAAGGGAGTCTCGTAGCAGTGACCAAAGCCGAGAGCCGTAATAAAGTGCTGTTCATTTTACAAATACATGTATAATATAAGCCTAAATGTTGGGGGACGGCAGTTGAAGGTTAAGTTCCCCCCTTTTAAACACATGATCAGATGTTTGAAAGATTCCAAATAAAAATTGTAAAAAATAAAAAAACTAATCGTATATTTTTGCCGAATCTTCATTTCTGAAGGCGATATCATTTCATAGTAGTACATAAGTACAATTTAAGTACACGACTGAGTATGTATTAATTTTGGTTCATTACAATTACGATTACAATTACCAATTAATTCATATTCACTTATTATTGTTTAATTACACTTCCATTAAAGTACATTCTTACATTATATATTAAATCATTACATTTAATTACAGTTTCATTGAAGTACATTACGTCGTTTACCATTCTTACAGTGTTTTTATATATTTATATATGGTTATAATATATGGTTATAATATATGGTTATAATATATGGTTATATATATGGCAGTGGCGACTGGCGTATAGGAGCGATGGAGCGGTCGCTCCCCCTTGCTTGAAACGATAAATATTAATTTAACAGATAAAAAATATATTAATTTTAAGATATTAAAATAAATATTCTTGAAATATATCTTAAAAATTCATGTGGCATATCTTGATTCATGAGGCATTTTGAGTAAGCCTTCATACAGTACATAATATTCTAAACTTATAGCATAGCTTCAAACAGCGTACCGCTGTTTGAATACAAAATAATATTGCAGCCGAATGGAGCGATAGATTTTTCGCTCAAGTAAATACAAATTATATTTTACTGTTGTAATGAAAATATAAGTACAATCGCGAATTTTTTTTATAATAACAACTTTATTTTTACTAATAGTTACTTCAGTAATAATGATATAAGCCATTTATATGTATTTTATTGAAATTATTACTTATTTGTAATTAACTAGAATTGTACGTCTGGCATAGCCGCATATGTTAATACAAGTACTCTTGTGAGCGGCAGTTGGATTCGCGCTAGTCTATTGTGAGTCTGTGTTGTCGTACAATTTTATGAAATCGCACCCCAATACATTTATACCACGAGTCGCCACTGATATATGGTTATTATATATGGTTATTAGTACAACACCAGTACATGAGACATGACACACATAATATAACATAACGCATGATAATGTTATAAATTCGAATCAGAGCGAAAGGAGATTTTTATCTTTGAAGCGTTCAATTTTGCCATAGTTAGCGGAATTTGATAACTTAACTAAGCATTTTCGAGTTCAATGCGGGAGGTGATATAATAAAAAATAATAAAAAAAATAATACGAGAATGTATTTGTGCGTTTTCGAACGAATGCCTAAAGTTTTGCTTTTCATAGACTGACACGAGTAAAAATGAATATTTAATAAAATTTATATAGGGTAATGGTCAAGTTAAGGTATGGACGTATAGTTGAATAGGGTTGAATAATAATATTTATACTACATAGCATATAAATAATGACTTCTATAGAGTGTACACTTTTTATTATGATGTTAAAGAATTTTCATACATTGAATACTGGAGATATGATGAAGGGAAATTAATGACGGGAAAATGTGACGTCATAGTTATTGAATTTGTACGTATAGTACAAATCATTATTAGGAAGATTTACAAGAACGAATTAGAGACAAAGAGTGGGTATTAATGAATAAGAAGTACAAATCGAAATTCTATCCAAAACTCGCTTAGGCGATTTTGGTTTCTCATGTAAAAATGAATATGGATTATTCATTGTTCATTTTTACACACATATATATATAATATATATATATATATATATATCAGTGGCGGCTCGTGGTAATTTTACTTAGGCATGCAGTCACATGCATTACAGTGTAGTACATATTAGATAAGCTGTATTTTGTCTTTTATGGTATTCTTATGAGTTATGTAGTAACCGAGGATAGAACCAATATTATATTAATAATATTAATAATAATTTTAACTTTATTTTTTTAACTTAAATAATAATTTTAAATTCATTGAGTATATTATTTACGCATGCAGTGCATGCCTTGCATTCATTAAGAAGCCGCCCCTGATATATATATATATATATATATAGCTTCATTGCAAGGTACAAGCAGACGTTTCGGAGATACATTTCCATCTTCAGTGCTATGAAAATTGAATTTTACAATAATCTGTTTACAAAAGAAAAAATTAAATGTTTAAAAAATTAACGAATTAAAAAAAAAATTAAAAATTAAAAATTTTAACTCGGCGGATTAAAATGAAATGACACAATAAAAACTCGCTTTGAATGTTATCGTTGCGTGAATCAGTACAGATATTGATATTTTAAAATACTGAAATACGAAAGCCATAAAAAGAATTAATTTAAGCAAGTTAAAAACTTAAATATTATTATGTAGTAATAATAATAATAATAATAATAATAATAATAATATATTATTAATAATAATAGCGAGATTAAATGTTGAAACGAAATTGTTGACAATGGGTTTTCCTTTTTTTCAAATGTAATTATAAAGAGTCTAAAATGTGGAGTCGGCAAGTTGGTTTGTAATTTTTATAATTTGGAAAAAGGAAAGGTCAATGGGATGGTCTGCGGCAAGTCAGTGATCTCTTATTGAAGACTTTGAAGGTTCATTTAGGCTACGTAATTCATACGCACAACGATAACATTCTAAGTAAGTTTTATTGTCTTATTCCGCTTTAATCTCTATTTTAAGATTTTTTAATGTTTTAATTTTTTAATTCCTTAATTTTTTAAGTATTTAATTTTTTTTTAAACAAATTACGGTATAAAATTTTTAACAGTGTAAATTTTCATTTTTACATCACTGAAGATGGCAATGTATTTCCGAAATGTCTGCTCATACTTTTCACATTTTCCAAATAAGAATGTTATACATCTGGGTTTCCCGTTCATATATATATATATATATATATATATATATATATATATATATATATATATATATATAAACGCTTCTATGTGTTTTGCAACGAGGGAATGGAAGTGTTAGTTGAAAGGCTTCCTTTCGTCTCAAAGATAAATAAGTGGCATCTGTTTAGGTTTAAGAGAACAATTACAGAGAGCAAACACCTTCTCCCCCCCCCGGAAACTCTTCTTCCCAGAATTGTTTGAAGGTATTTGCATAATAAACGTTTGGAGCCTTCGAGAAGAAATTTCCTTCCAGTAATTTCACTCATCACAGTTAATTGATTCTTTTGTTTACATGGAATTAACGTTTCTGTTCTTATAAGTTCTCTCTCTCTCTCTCTCTCTCTCTCTCTCTTTCTCTCTCTCTCTCTCTCTCTCTCGTTTTAGTACAGTTGCAATCAAATGTTCAATCTTCATGCAATTCATCCATACTATTGAATAGTTCTCAGGAAAAACTCCTCATGCACACAGATATCTCGTAGTGTAAAAATATAATATATATACAGTACATATATATATATATATATATCAGTAATATCCATATCCCATATCCGCTGTGTCTGGACGTAAGATATTGAAAAGACAACCTCTCAGCCCTTCGCATCACTGGGGTTTGGAACTTGGAACCCGTGACTCAGCAGAGTCTCAGTACTGCTGAGCAGCGCCCTAACCGATCAAGCCACGAGAACGTATATATACAGGGTGTAACAAAAGTCCGTCCTTATAGGGAAATAAGATGTAACAGAATTGATCGTGATGAGTTTGTATGTAAGAGTATTACGTGGCAACACTGGTAGTTATTTCCAATGTGGATTGGCATATACTCGATTAATTAGTAAGTTGATTGTATCATTTGTAATATATAGTTAAAACTATTTTCTCGTTCACTTCTGTTATAGCTTATTTACCTACGAGAACGGACTTTTTGTACACCCTGTATATACAATAAATATACTCGTGTGTGTGTGCATTGCCCTGATATATATATATATATATATATATATATATATATATATATATATATATATATATCAGGGGTGACGCCAGGCTTTTGTGGATACTCAGGCTCAAACCTTTCAAGCATATACCGGGTGTCCGAGAATTATCTGTACAATTTTTGGCTGTTATTAAAAGTCAACCATGAAGTGTAGAAATTCCAGTGTTGTCCCATTTTACAGAGAAACTCATTAAGTTTTTTCTGATAACAAGTTTTGACAAGTTTTTTTCTTTTTTGTACGCGGGTGACAGACATTGATGATTTAAAAGCAAGAATCACAGCTGCTATTGAGCGAATTGATGTGGATATGCTGCAGCGTACATGGCAACATTTGGATTATCGATTGGATGTTTTGCGAATCACTGATGGTGCACATATCGAATGTTTGTAACAACGTTACTTTAATAGAAGAAACTTTTGAAAATACAGATTCTAAATAATCTTGTTTAAGAATTTTACGTGTGTTATCAAGAATTTTATTAAAAGATAAAATTGTACAGATAATTTTCGGACACACTGGAATTTCTAAAAAACTTGTCAAAACTTGGTATCAGAAAAAACGAAGGCAGCGCGTTCTCATGGTCACAACTTATCTGCAAACTAAAAGCTTAAAACAAGTTCAGAATACCTTCGAACTGCAATTTCCCGATAGAGCTTCTCCAACTAAACATACAATTTTGAAGAATGTTCGGAAATACAAAGAAGAAGGAACGGTCCTCAATTTGGACAAAGGACGTTCAGGCCATCCGAAGACGGCAAGAACAGACGAGAACATTCAGCATTCAGCCCTGACTTGACCCCGTGTGATTACTTTTTATGGGGTCATTTGAAAAATAGAGTATTTGCATCACAACCTATCAATTTAGATGATTTGAGGACTCGCATCACAGCTGAAATCAACTTGTTAAAAGACAATTCAGATCTTATCAAAAGAGTGATGGGGAAGATGAGAGCTCGACTCCAGATTTGTATCGATAGGAATGGCGGTCATGTTGAAAGAAAACGAAACTAAGCATAACTTTTGCAATAAGGAATTAAGAAAAATGTGCTTTGTATCTTATTAAAATTATGTTAAAGTATCTATTATTATGTATTTGTCTTTTCATTACATCGATAACACACACATTATTTTTTCATTGACCAATTTTGCGCAATCCATTTTGTTGTACCCTTCAGTTAAAAGCAGATGCTTAAACACTAAATCGTTTAAACATGAATAAATTTTAAACGTTAACAAAGAATAATTTGCTATATTAAATCAAATAAACAGATCCAAAATATCTCAATTTTTGGAGGAGTTAGTACAATCTAAAGTTGGGTGTACTTTTTTGTGGGACATTGGTGTGTATATATATATATATATATATATATATATATATATATATATATATATATATATATATATATATATATATATATATATATATATATATACTGTATAATTTGATACTTTTTACACTGTGATATGTATTATGTATGATAATTAGAATATTCTTAACTGGTATAAATTTAGGAAATAAAACCTCGCCTTACCTTATTTATTTATACATGAACTCCAATCTTCTTGGTTTAAATTAATGCAAATTCTTCAATTACTTTGTCGTGTAACATTTTATTCTTCTCTAGCGATATTACAATTTCTTTCTCTGTGGCAATTCTTGCTAAACTAGAAAGCCTTTCCTTTGACATGGTATTCCGTAGGTACGTCTTTATTCTGTTAAGCGTTGAAAAATTTCTTTCCTTTGACTCGCTGGTTACAGAGATTGTCAAAAGGATCAAATTTGATCGTTTCAGGTAAGGCTGTTGTAAGTCCAAGGGCAAACAAGACAAAGCTTCAAAATTTCTTTTGCATGTTTGCGCTGACAAAAATCGGAGTCTGATAGATGTATTTCAGTTCTGACGTTAAAGCTTTTACGTCAAATAGATTACTGTACTTATATTCAAGTGCTTCTATTAAGTTTTTGGGGAAATTTTCTTTATATAATGCAAACATTAATGAATTCAACAGCTCAAAAAATGAGAACACCTGAATACATTCAAATCGTTCCTTCAAGGCTGTTACAGAAGTATTCAAAATGCTAAAGTAAATTTCTTTAAAGTCTGTCACTTTTTCTCTGAGTCTCTTAGTAGGGGGAGGAATGTTCGGACAACTTACTCGCATGCAATTAATGGCAATTAATAGCAATTAATTAGTTCTTTCACCAAATTTTTCCTTGAAGTAAATTAATTTTTAAATGTTAAGTAACTTGGACAATTATTTTCCACCCAACCCACCTTATAAAGTATATAATATGCATATTTTTGAAAACAAGATTAAGTTTAAAAAAAAGAGATTTGGCAATTCAGCGCAGCATTTTGGATTTGGCACAGCAGCAAGTCGTCAGGCAAATATGAATTTGCTTGACTTCGAACATTAAAAACTTGGTTATTCGGTGGATACAAAGTAATAAATCAATTAAAATACTAATTAACTTTACGTATAGTGAATATCCAAATGACTTTATAACATTATAAATAAATCATAAGATTTACATCATAACATGTTTCAAAGAGACGTCAGGCTTAAAATTGTTTGCCTGACAAGACGTGAAATTGTGCATTTTTATGCGAGTTGCAAGGCTTTGTTATTTGAATAGATGCATAATAATACAGTAATAATTAACTTTATGTACAGTCACAGTGTATATGCAAATAGCTATATAATCTTATTTATAAATCCTAACATGGTCATTATAACATGTTTTATAAAGTAAAGATATCTGACTCAAAATTTGTAGCCACATATCTTCCCTCTCTTTCCGCGTCTCTCTCCCCACCCTCACTAGGGAAATGGGGGTTAGATGATAGATGGATGGATGGAAATTTTTAGCCTGACAACTTGACAAGAGATGGGATTGTGTATTGTTAGTTTTTTTTGTTTTTTTTTTGTTTTTTTGAATTCCCGAACAGGAGAAATAACGGGTCAGACTCAGCCTGACCTTCCTGACCCCCTCCGTCGCCACTGATATATATATATATATATATATATATATATATATATATATATATATATATACTGAGGAAATCTTTACTTGAATAAAAATGAAATTTCGAGTCGCTTTAATTTATTTATCCAGACCAGGGACCATATTTAATTCATTTTAGTTGGGGGAAGAGAGGAAGGAAGGAATTTATTTAAAGGAAAGTACCCAAAAGGTTCCCTTTTTCTTAAATTTAAGTTTAGGCCGAATATGAATTTGGAGCTTTATTTTGGTTTCGAGAAATTACAATTTAAAAATCAGTGGAAAGAAGCTCAGAAGGCTTTAGTGCGACTTTTCGACCAAAGGTAGGGACTGGGGCCCAGTATTCCTTTGCCTACAATTCTATAACATTTGGTTTTGCTTCCGCCCGAATTGTTCATTCTGACGAAGGTCAAGCTTGTCACTCCACCTTAGATATACAGTTTAACGTGGAATCCGAACCACGGGCGGTCAGAAATTACAAAGTCCTCGCCCTGAGTCAATCTCACGACCTCCCGATCAACAGCCCAACGTCTTAACCACTAGGCTACCCAGGGTACCCCTTCATCGACCAACCAATTTTTATATTGTGTGGAAGGATGAACAGCTGGGTTTTGCTGTGCGCCGCCTGCCGTCACCGGGTTTCGACCCCGGGGTTGATGGATTCTTAGTCAGCGACACTGACCACTACACCACCGAGGTGCACATATACGAGTATATATATATATATATATAGAGAGAGAGAGAGAGAGAGAGAGAGAGAGAGAGAGAGAGAGAGAGAGAGAGAGAGAATACTTATGCACGCAGGGAAATAAAACGAGTGAAAATTAAGGGTAACGTTTCGTTCTCATTACTACGTAACCTCTTCAAGGCAACAACAGAAAAGTTGAAACGAAACTTTTTATTTGAAAGTACTGAGCAGGATCAGTTATATTCACGTAACCCCTTAAATTAGGGATTAGGTTTAAAAATAAGTGGGAAAACGTCGCGAGTTACAAATAGGATACATTAATACAACTTTTCAGCTTTAACCTTTAGAAATCCTTTACCGCTATTTCGTTCCAAATTATTTTGGTGTTAAAAAGTTGGACCCTTGTCCACTCTTTCGTTCCGTAACAATTCCTTGACGTTTTGTTGGTTGGCGTAACTTTTTTTTTTTAAACAAAATTATATGTATTCATACGGATAAATATAACCTATGAAATTCCATAACTCGCAAAATGCACAGTTTTCATTGTATAGTAAATTACAAACCTCAGATTCCAAATGAAAAAAAAGTAAATGTAGACACGTTTTTATGCCTGTGTTTTACAGTTAAATATAAGTTCAATGTGTTACTGTTCACGGGTGTCTGGAGTAAGACAAAAATAATGACGGCTCTTAAAATAATGTGTTAACGATAGTTTTGAATATTGATTACAATGAATGATTTTTTCATAAACAAAGACTCTGTATTATATATTTATTGTGTATGAAAATATGGTTGATACTGTGTGTGTGTGCGTGTGAGAGAGATTCGCTCTGGTTCACGTCGTCAGTTCACAGTTTAGGTGAGGAAGTACAAAGATGATTACTCTTAATAAATTAATTGAAAGTACTGTCAATTACGTTCTACATTATTGGCCAGTATTATCTGAGCTAGGGTTGCCAAGTCAACAGATCTTGAATAAAGGACACTTGCACACTACCGTATATTCCATTGCTTATCATGATGAAAATTTACTTGTGCAATATTTTTTACAATTTCTTTATTATATTCATAGATAAAATATGTCTAGAAAGTCGTACAAGTCGCTGAAATAAAGAACTGTCCTTTGAAATAAAGGACACTTGATAAGAGTTTGTAATATGAGATAATTTATCTCATATTACAAACTCTTATCAATGTTCAATAAAATAATTTTATAAAGTCGAACAAATTAAGTATAAAGTGATAAATACATAGTAAAGTTTAATTACTTAAAATTTGATTTTGAATTAATACACCAAAATATGTTCGGAGATTCCTTGACTTAAGTAAAGTTTGGCAATATTTTCAAAGGTTTCATTCATAAAATATATTTGCTGTTTAATAAAGTTCTGAATTATAATATTTGTTTTTCTTTTAATTTTAACTGAATGTTGGTCATAATGCAATTCAAATACCAAACTTGTTTAATTTCTTAAAGCGTTCAGAAGTAAATTCCAAGTGACACCCACATAAACACACCCACAAACAATCACACACACACACACACCTTTCAACCTTACAAATGTTCCGTGCAATGATTCCTCATTTCACGAAAGTCAAGCTTGTTGCCCCTGCTCTTATATATATATATATATATATATATATATATATACAGTCTCCTCTCTCTCTCTCTCTCTCTCTCCATATATATATATAATATATATATATAATATATATATATATAATATATAATATATATATATATATACTAGCGGAGCGACCCGGCGTTGCCGGGGTGGATGTTGAACGCTATAAGCTAACGAAAATATTACGACTTAACCTAACCAATCGTCAAGGGCGTACAATTAACGTAACCGGGCATTCAATTAACCTACCCGGGTATTCAGTTGACCTAACCAGGCACTCAATTAATTAACCTACCCGGGCATTCAGTTGACCTAACCGGGCATTCAATTAACCTACCCGGACATTCAGTTAACCTACCCGGGCATTCAGTTGACCTAACCGGGCATTCAATTAACCTAACTGGGCATTCAATTAACCTACCCTGGCATTCAGTTGACCTCACCGGGCATATACTGTATATATACATATATATATATAGCGTTCAACATCCACCCCGTCAACGCCGGTTCGCTCGGCTAGTTTTAATTATATGTGAAGCTCAAGATTTTCATGACTGTGTTCTTTTCTATAGTTTTATTGACCAAATAATTAGTCATGAAAATCTTAAGATTCAGACATCTTGACACAATGTGAAACCCAAAATTTTCACGGCTGCGTTCTTTTCTGTAGTTTAATAGCGGTGCTGGGCCTTCGGGCCGAGTAATTTTAATTATTTAATTTATTAACACCCAGGTGCACAACCTGGGGACCTAATCAATATGTGTGTGAAGTTTCATGTTTGTAACTGCTTCCATGTTGGAGTTATGGCTGGAACACACACACACGTCCTTTTATTATAAGTGTGTATATATATATATATATATATATATATATATATGTGTGTGTGATGCAAACACAACACACACGTCCTTTTATTATAAGTATATATATATATATATATATATATATATATATATATATATATATTATATATATTATATATATATATATATATATATATATATATATATATATATTAATATATATGATGCAAACACACAAGGAAAAGAAAAATGATTCCAAGCTGGTTCGTGTATTCAGAAGTACACCTCGTCAGGGAATGAAGGGAGAAGACGAGATAACAAAAATATATAATATGTACAACGGGACGGAAAAATAAAAAAGATTAGCATCTGATTAACAAGAGTTAATTAGAGACAAAAGGTATTTTAACAGGATATTGTCAATTTTATACATTCCCCCACTGTTATTGTGAGTTTGCATCATTCATTCATTTCACGTGTTTAATCGTGAAATTCATCCCATATATATATATATATATATGAAGAACAGAACCCAGGTGTAGCAAATAAATATATAATATGTATTTTAACTTTAATTAATTTGAAAACCCGTTAAATCCTAAAGGATTTTGCCTCAGGGCCAAATTAAATAAAATAAATAGTCCAACTTTTGTAATATTGAATTATTGTATTATCTTGTTATTTACATTAATTTATTATTACTGTATTATTGTATCAACAGAAATTGTAAAATAGTCTATTATTTACTTTATAATAAATATTTTTTATTAATTTTATTGATTGATTGTTTACATAAGTGAAATAAACATACTGCCAAATTCAGTGCAACGGCAAACAGAAGAACTAAACTGAAGTGTATGATTGAGACAAGAGCCATTTTGTTGGATGGTTGATAAATTGAAGTACGTGGTATGGAGTTTAAACTGTGAAAAGCTTGGTGGAGGAAGAGTATTCATTAAGTGATGGTTTTAAAGAGTGTATCTATTATGATTCCATTATCTTCAACTCTGCTGTCGATGAAGTGGTTGCAAATATTTTGAAGTTATCAAAATTTAGGTGAAAGTTACTGACTAAAAATTTACGATAGCGTTAAGGGGGAAGTTACATCGTAGTTACTGATAAAAATTACAGAATTGCTATGCAAGAATTATCCGTAACGGTGATTTAAAGTGAAATAATAATACTACTAGAAAAGAGAAGATATAGAACAAGCTTTAATTGATTGGAATGAATGTTTGAAGGAGGAGGGAATGGAAATGAATATAGAAAAGACAGAAATATTAAATGTATGTCGAAGAGAAGAAGGAGAATTCGGAGTTCAAATAGGAGATAAGGAAATAAGAAATGTTGAAAAATTTAAATATTTAGAGAGTATGTTTACTAAAGAAAGTGGTAATATGCAAGAAATAACTGAAAGAATTGCAACGTTTAGTAAAAATGTCGGAATGTTATACTCGCTACTGAGAGATGAACATATGCCCCTTGGGACTAAGAAAATAATCTTCGAAACAGTTTTAACACCAATATGATTTATGGGTCGGAACGCTGAAAAATGCGCATGGCGGATCGAAGCAGAATTCAGGCGGCAGAAATGAGACCGCTGAGGACTATTCTGAGAAAGACGCGAAGAGATAGGATAATAAATGAAGAAATAAGAGCCAATGTGGGAGTAACGCCGATTTTGAGAAAAATCGACGCTGCCAAATTGAGATGGTTGGGCCACTTGGAGAGAATGGAGGAGGGGAGAACTGCGAGGAGGTGCTGGGAGTGGAGACCAGGGAATGGCAGAAGACCGCGAGGGAGACCGAGAAAGAGATGGAGGGACGAAGTGGAGGAGAGCTTGCGAAGATACGACTTGCCCAGCATGCAAGAACTCAAAGAAACGGGAGTGCTACTGGACAGGGCGGAGTGGCGAAGGAGGCTGGCTCCACTGACAGGCTGACTAGCCTACCTGGGAGCTGAAGAATTGAAGAATTTAATTGAATTGAATGATAATAATAATAATAATAATAATTATTATTATTATTATTAAGAATAAAAGTAATAGCAGTGAATGTAAATTTCTTGCCACATTACACAAAGGCAATTTAACTTAAGAAATAATATTAGAAGTAATAATAAAAATTAGTTAATACTAATTTGTAATTAATTGATGTTTTGTGAAATTTATTATATGTTAAATATTAGTTTTAATTATTGACTATCTTTGTTTACGGAGTTAAAAATTATATTGCTGAAAATGGTATTTCACTATTCAGCTGCTTGAGTGGTGAAATTCGATGTAATTTGTAATAAAGATCCAAAGAAATCTGGGAACGGACGAACGAGAGGATGATCACTTCAGTCTACAGAAAGCCGTTGTATTCAACAGTGCACATTCATTACCTATTTAATCACTCCACCTCAACAAAGACAGCTATCCTATCCTCAATTTTCGTTAGAGCCCTGAAGTACTTGAACACGAAATAACTTAATTGGGTATGAGCTCGAAAACCACATAAATGAAAATCTTATTGAAGCTTACGTGTATTTCTTTCCATTTAAACCTCTCAATGAAAGTGAAAACAAAATGAACCAAGAAGATAACACGATGGAACCTCAACAGCAAATCAGCGCAAAACGATCTCATTTTTGGTCAAAATTAGAAAACATTAAGAAGATACTCCCGAGGTACCCGTTGACCACTTTAGATACAATATCAACCATCAAATCAAAGTCGTGTCTGCGGCCTCAATACGGTCCAAACAGAGGAATCGTCTACGTTATACCATGTTATACACGCAAGATGCAATGAACGTTATTATTATTATTATTATTATTATCGGCGAAACGAGGAACAGTTTAAACAAGAGAATCGCGGACCACACATGTGCAATCTCGTCCTCCAACAAAAAAGGACCAAATTCTGTTTACGCGTATGAAAACAGGACACCAAATTGACTTCAATTATATGAAATATCACACCTGTGCATCAAACAAACCGGTCTTATACAAACAACATCGAAAATAGGGAAATGCTATTTTCAATACTATAATTTTTAATTTCATAAGCAAAATGCAGTCATTAATTGAAACCAATATTTAACATATTAATAAATGTATATATTGATGGTTTTATATTATATCGTAGTGTAAAGCAAATTTGGTTTTAATAATAATAATAATAATAATAATAATAATAATAATAATAATTAATACTTATTATTAATATTATTATTAACCAAATAAATTACTTTTGCGTGTATAATAGTCTCATAGAATAGGTATCCGGAAAAATCATCGCCCACAATTCATCGTCCACAATTCATCGCCCACAAATCATCGCTCAGGATAATTCATCGCCCACAATTCACCGTCCACAATTCATCGCCCACAAATCGTCGCTCAGAATAATTCATCGCCTACGTATTATCGGGACTACTAAACTGTTTATGTATTTTTGCTCTCGTCATTTTCGTTTAAACTAACGAAAATATCACAACTTAACGGTTGACCTAACCGGGAATTCAATTAACCTAACAGGTTAATATTGGTTATTTCACCTAAATATCTTCTGATCTTTTCGTATTAGGCACTCACTATCACATTTCGAGCAAGTTAAGGATGAGAGAATAACGCCGTAATTGATAAAAACGTCCAATGCTTTGTCTTCATCTAGTATTATCGGGACTACTTACGAAAAACACACTTTCCGTTTTAAGCGGAAAAACAAAATAAAATGGAAAATGCCCGGTTAGGTCAACTGAATGCCTGTGAGGTCAACTGAACGCCCTTGATGATTGGTTAGGTTAAGCTGTGATATTTTCGTTAGTTTAAACGAAAATGACGAGAGCAAAAATACATAATAAACAGTGTATATATAAAATGTAGATATGTATGATCGGTGAATTGTGTAGGCGATGAATTGTGTTGCGGTGAAATGTATGAGCAATGAATTGTGGGCAGTGAATTGTGGGCGGTGAATTGTGGGCGATTAACTTTCCTAGACCCCATACAATACATTGAGCTAAGTTGAATTTTATATATATATATATATATATATATATATATATATACACAGGGCTATTCAAACTGATTCACCTGATTTCAAATGAGAATATTTTTTAATATTACAAATACAGAGTGATTTGTGATACATCAACCAAAAGAAAAACTGTCCAAATTTTGTCTCTCACCTCATAAATGCTCTATGTGACTTCCCTAGTTACACGAGCAACGTCGACACGATAGTCGAATTCCTCCCATACTCGCTCCAGCATGTCCGTTGTCACTGACTCTACGGCAGTAACAATGCGAGTTCGGAGCTCATCCAAAGATGTGGGCAACGGTGGCACGTACACAGTATCCTTAACGTAGCCCCAAAGGAAGAAGTCGCACGGTGTAGGATCCGGCGACCTAGGGGGCTCGAAAACTGCAACACACAAAACGCCTTCTGCTGTGCGGACGCCATTTTCACACTGACTGTTTGTTGCTAGGCTAGGCCACAGCGTGACTTTGGAGCCCTCTCGCGGTGATCTTGTAAAACTCAGAGATTTTCTCTTTCATGTGGTGTATGCCCAGTTGATGCACGGTTGATAGGTACGGAAGTATTCTCAGTTGAAATCGGATGAATCATTTTAAATAACCCTATATATATATATATATATATATATATATATATATATATATACATACAGATCTACAGATCTACAGAAGCTAAGGCTAACAAAGACCCTAAGATCCACTCTAAGGTTAGCCCGAGAGAAAGGAAAGAGTAGGGGATTAAGAGAAGAGAATAAGGGGTTAATTAAGTAGCAACACCTATCACTCATGGGTTAACATTCATTCAGAAAAAGAGAAAGAAAGGCTCACCATCATCATCAGTCGGCCACTGCCGACAAGTCAGAAAAATAGTCGGAGAGAATAGGAAAGGGGTGAAAGTTGAAAAGAAGTAAAATAAGAACGCTTACAAACCATGCAAACACAGTCTTAACTCACTATCATACCATGCAAACTAGACATGCAAGTAAGGAGAGGATAAGGGAAAAAAAAAAAGTAGGTAAAGTAAAACAAAAAGTGGGTTAGTTTACGCTAAGAGCTACATCTACGATCGTGTTAGTCTAATTTTTATTATTTTTTTTTTTTGCTGACATCACACAGTGGCATGTCACAAGCTGGTATTATTGTCAACAGACTCATCCTCGATCACCACCCCTAGAGCTCCTGTTGCTAATTGTTTTATTATATTAAACAACGTTAATAATTTTAACGAGGGAGAGGGAAAAGGGTGAGGCTGAGAGGGAAAAGGGTGAGGCTAGAAGGGAAAAGGGGGAGGCTGAGAGGGAAAAGGGGGAGGCTGAGAGGGAAAAGGGGATTGTTTTATTATTATATTAAACAACGTTAATATTTTTAAAATGCCTATCTAAACGGTTCTTAAACATATTAACGCTGGTAGAGTTCACCACTGACGCGGGAAGATTATTCCATTTATCAATTACTTTAAACGTAAAGAAGTTTTTAGCGATATTAGTGATGAAACGTCTGCCACGCAATTTACAGTAAATCCGTTATTACGAGTATTATTATTATCGAAAGTGAACAGTTTCTCAAAATTTACGTTATCGATGTTATTAACCATTTTGAAAACTTCAATAAACTCCCCCTTAATCTCCTAGTTTCGAGTGAATACAGGTCTAACTCTTTAATCCTATCTTCATAAGGCTTGTTGCGCAATGACGGAATCAGTTTCGTGGCACGACGCTGAACCCTTTGTAACCTATCAATATCCTCACGCAAGTACGGGCACCAAAACTGAACGGCATATTCTAAATGAGGCCTGACTAGGGACTTGTAAAGGGGCAATATAATATCCTTCGATTTAAATTCGAAATTACGCGCTATGAAGCCTAACATCCTATTAGCTTTTGCGCAAGACTCCAGGCACTGGTTCCTAACCTTTAAATCCTTAGATACGCGTACGCCTAAATCTACTTCCTCGTCAACGCTCGCTAACTGCCTATCATCCATCGTGTACGTGTATATATACTCTGTACGTTTATATCTTTTTTATCGTTTTATTTCACGAACTGTAATTATGAACGCATCAAACAAAGGCGCTCTAATCATATTTTAGTATGCGCTTATTGACAGTTCACTATTACCCAGATTAATATTTATAAATGAAGTCTTTCACGTACATTTTCTCATTTGAAATCATTGACTAAAATGTTTGTTTGTACGCAACGTCTCTCTCTCTAAACTTTCAAATTACGTTTCTTTAAGCTTCGTTCGTTCTCCGTAGATGTTACAGCTAAAATAAATGAATTAATATTTACTGTAATTTCACTGCACGATTTAAAAGGATAAATGCAAAACTTCACCTCTTTTACGTGGAAGTCGAAATGTGACAAATGTGACAACTGTTGTGGAAATAAACTCCGTCAATTAGTGAGGGTTTTAATTGTCACATTTAAAAGGATGTTGAACCCGTTCTTCCTTATTGTTGGACGTGTTTATCTTCCTTCTCATTACGATTGACAGTTTTAAGATCTATTCACGTTTAATAAAAAGAAAGAAAGAAAAAGAAAGAAAATGAAAGAAAAAACGAAAGAAAAAAAACGAAGGAGTTGCTCCTTTTATGAAAATTATATGCGAACCATCGTTGTTGATCTTGGGATCAACCTTCCCTCATTCCTCGTATGTTTTTCCGACTCTCTGTTACAGTCCTTTTACCTTCTCTGCCTTTCCTTTCTTTACTGATATCTTTGTTAACATTCAGACTGTTGAATTTATAGACAAATACAAGCTGTCCAATTACAATTTTAGTTTGAAACCGCTGCGTTAATTGAACTGTAAAGCTTAATAAAACGGGTTCTCTTTACTAAAGGTAATGAATGTGTGGTCGGAAAACAAGCTTCACGTTCGGTTATCTACATAAAGTAGTACCTTTGGCTTTCTGTATGCGCAAATTGTTGTTATATTTTGTGATATTTTGTCGAGTGTTTTCATGTAAATGCATATTGCTGTGAGATGGTGTGTGTGTGAGTGTGTGAGTGTGTGTGTGAGTGTGTGTGTGAAGATCAAAGTAATTTTGTGTTTAGCGAAACGAGAAACGCCTAATTTATTTGTATGACATTTATTTATTTTGTATTTATGAATGGAAGCCAAAATTTTAATTAAGTCTGTGTTTACTTGTTCCGAGTTCCCTATTTCTCTTGTTCTTCTTTGAAATTAAATGAGAGAAATTTTAAAGTTTCCTATTCACTAAATATTGCTTATAATTCCTCGTAAATGATGTCTTTCTCTGCAGAGACATCATCCTATTTGGAAGTTACGGATGTAAATTAGTGTGAATTAGTGTGGGCTGCCACTTATGCCCCACAAGACTCTTATCACATTTTCTTGTTCGAAGAAATTACTTAGAAGTGGTGCACGCAATGCAAAATGATTGATATTTCTCATTAGCTGATGATACATTCAGATCAAAGCGTGTGACCTCGGTGCAGCGAAATCTATTAATTGTCGTGACATTTATTAAACGTATTATGTAACTGCGCAGTCAGGTACATTTGGTTCAGAAAGTCCTGGCGTGAAATTACATTTTTCTTACCGATAAATACTAATAAAAAAAAACACTGAGTTTCACAACAGGAATTTTTTTACTGATTGTACATTTTTGTTAACAGTTAACACCATTATAATATTCCAGTAGTATTTGATAAATTATTCGTATGAAAAATCTTTCGAATAATTTGCAAATTATCTCGAAATTTTAATTACAAACATCACAAACATGAAGCACGAAAGTTTGTGTGCTACATTTTCACACTTTCATATCGCCCAATTGACACTCTAAATAATGATATAAAAAAGATATAATTTAATATAAATAGAAGAGATATGATAATTAAAAGATTTACTTACCAGCAGGCATTCGGAATGCAGAAGCCCATAATGAGGAAGAAAACGAAATACTTTTTTATCTTTTGATACGACATGAAAAATAGTTTACAAGTTGATAAACAAAACAAATGATGAGGAAATTGCAAATGGTGGAAACATTTCCATTGATTTGGAAGTTTTGGGTTTTTTCTAATCTGTAACACTTATTGCGGAACAAAAAACTTCCGTAAGTTTTGCGCCAAAACGTATTTACAGTTTTAATTTTTTGGAGAAGTTTTTGCAAAGAGTTCGAGAGATCAATTGATAAATAAACGTTTTTGACCCAAAAGTTTTCCAGACAGAAAATTAAAGCTATTCGTAAAATTGTATTGCGACTCGTAAAATTGACTTTATTTTCAAAGTTCGCGCGGAATAACGTTAAACAACTGGGGACAGTTTTGGGAAAATGCTTATTAAAATCACTAACATTATTTCTTCTATATAAAAACTTTAAAATCATTTCTAATCTTAAGTTCTGACTGAAACTCATTTTGTAAAACCAAATGTGCGAGACGAATATTGACAAGTTCAGAACCACTAAAGCGGACACATTTTTCACATTGGGCGGTGGAAGGCCCGTCCATTCGTAACGCGATGACATTAACAACGGATTCCAGTGACACTCTGGGGTTACACTGTGTTCGTCCTTCAACCGAAAGTTCATTAAGAATTAGAGAAGGGGAATCCTCATATGATCCTTATTTCTAGGCCTTTTCTTTTCTTGCGCTGTCGTCGTCCACATTTCTGAAAAAGAGAACAAAAACTTAACCACAGAAATTCTAAAATGATTTCGTTATACATTAATAAAGATTGAAATTGTTCAGATCATTTATGAACACCCTGAATATGTGAATAAAATCCTCACTAGAAAAATTAAAATGAATTAAATTACAGTAAGTGGTAACTACGAAGCTTTTCGAAAATAATTCCTCCCTCGTTCGGGCAAGAGGAAAAACTGAAGTGAGAGAAAAAGCGTATTCAAGGAACGTTACACATCTGGCATCTCAAAACGTCTGGATATAGGCCGTATTGAAAATTCTTTGGTTAAATAGAAATTGGTAAAAAAATCTAAAGAAAAACAGGTTGTTTTTAATATTAAAGTTATCGGTATTTTTTGTCAAAGAGGATTTGACCAATTTCCTTCTTTCGCTATTGTTAGCATCAAGATAAGAATTGTTAATATCTCTATTATGATCCCACTGATGTGATACTTATGTAAAGCTAAGTTATCATCAGCAATATTTAGACCATATTTATGCTGATAAAACCAACGCAACACTTTGAACAATTCAAACATGGGATTTTGTAAACCCAGGTATTAGAGGGTTTTATATACAGGGTGGTGCAAAAGTCTGGACCCATAGGCAATTTACTATATAAAAAATATCTTTCGATTTTTTAATCAGTGGTTTACGTTAACAAACCAAGAACAATGCAAGCGCTAAAGGATAACATCACAACAGAAATTGAAGCCATAAGAACGAATATTACTATGCTTACAAATGTGCAAAGGTCTTGTGTCAACCGAGTAGAAAAGTGTTTGGAAGAAGATGGACATCAATTCGAACACTTATTGTAAATTCTGAACTAGAACGTTAAATTTAACATAATTTAGTCACTGGTGTATGGTTAATTAAATTTCATTTCATAATAAACTTCCTGCAGGCCACACTTTTTTTCCATATAAACCGCCTATGGGTCCAGACTTTTGCACCACCCTGTATATATATATATATTATATATATATATATATATATATGTTAACCCCCCCCTTTATGGCCCTTTTTCGGTTCGGATTCGACGGGGGTTCTAGTTAGGGAGGCAAGCAACGGATATTTCTTCTGATACTTTTCTTCTATAATTTTCTAATTCTTTCTCTGATACTTTATAACTTTTCGACTTTACTAAGTTCCTCTGACGATGATCCAACTCGAGGGGGAAAATAAAAAGTTTCTCTTACTGTAAATTTACTTCTTAAAAATATACAGGTACTGCTCTGAATTTACAGGGGTAGAGGTTCGACCTCCCTCCCCGCAGCGAGGCTGCTAACCAGGGGAGTCTCTTAGCAGTCCAAGGCAGAGTCTCGTAATCAAGTGTCCTTCATTTTACAAATACATGTATAAAATATGCTTGAATGTTGGGGGATGGCAGTTGGAGGTTAAGTTTCCCCCCTTTTAAACACGATCAGGGTTTGAAAGTTTCCAAATAAAAATAAAAAAAAAAATAAAAAAAAAAAAAACTAATCTTATTTTTTTTTGCCACGTCTTCATTTCTGAAGGCGATATCATTTTTGTTTGGGTTTATTACAATTATGATTGCGATTATGGATTACTTCCCATTCGCTTATGATTGTCCCTTACAGTTCGATTAAAGTACATTCTTACATTATATATAAAGTCATTACATTCAATTACAGTTTCATTGAAGTACATTACGTCGTTACCATTCTTACAGTGTTTTTTTATATATATGGTTAGATTATATGGTTAGATTATATGGTCAGATTATATGGTCAGATTATATATGGTTATTATATATATGGTTATTAGTACAACACAAGTACATGAGACATGACAAGATAATTTATATACAACATAATATGTTATATTACATTATATGTTATAGATTGGATCAGAGCGAAAGATGTTGTTTATCTTAGAAACGTTCGGTTCTGCTGTGATTCGCGAATTTGAGCATTTAATTACTGTAAGCCTAATGAATGCCTTGAAGGTTGAACGCACTTAAAAAAAAATAATAATAAAAAATATATGTGGACGTATTTTACATGTACATAATCCAATGGGTTGTGTGCGTAATATAGAGACGCGTAAAATATGGACTGATAGGTTGATAGGTATCAGTAGACAATAGGTAGGAAACAACATAACTAATGATGTATAGAGAATGAAGTTTCTTTTTCTTTTTATTATTATTATTATTATTATTATTATTAAGGAATTTACCATACATTCAATACGGAAGATGTCCAAATACTAAACACGTGATCAGTGTTCAAGGTATGGAAAACGTGAAGAGAATTAAGTTACTTTATGACGTCATAGTTATTAAATTTTGTACGTATAATACAAATCATTATTAGGAAGATTTACAAGAACGAATTAGAGGCAAAGAGTTATATGCAATGTGTATGCATAATCTAGGGACGAGGGTGAGATGCAAGACAATCACAATTAATTAATTAACTTCTATAACAAATAAAATGGATACGACTAAACCATATGGTATGGTAGATCGTAGGGTTTGACACGATCAAGAATAGGAAGCCACAAGTAAAATTACTATCCAAACTCGCGTTAAGCGATTTTGGTTCTTATGTAAAAATGAATATTGATCATTCATTTCATTTTTACATTGCTCTCCCCTTTTAAAAAAAAACGATATTTATACAATAATCTAATAGGGTACCATTAATACAATACAAATGAAAATAACATCCTAACTACTTCAAGTTAGATGACGAATTTTTTTCTTTACATTACAAATTTTTATACAGAGCAAGTGAGTTTATTATTATATATAAAAAATTCAAAGATTAATACTTCAATTTAGACAAACAATTACGCTAGACAAAGAATGATATTGTTAAAAAAAATTTTTTTACAAAATTTTTATTTTTCTGGGGGAAAAAATTATGTACATAATGAATAGTAGGTAAAAGGAAAAAAATATAAATTATTTTCCAAAGTTACCCTGATCGTGCAGTCTATAACTAATTTTATTGACTATTGTAGGTAAAAAATCGAATTACGTAATGGATGATGTATAGACCTGTGGTCTAGTGTGTATTTGTGTGTATTAGATACAAAGTGTGTATCATAACTTTGAGGGACAGACTAGCGGAGAGGATTCTTACATTAACTGAATAAATGCCTGAGCAAAAATTTATATATAGTAAGCAAAAAGGCTTAGGACTATAAATAGCAGAGTTAGCACCTACACGCTATGAAATAGTTTGTGATATCGAATGATTTTAGAATAAGGTTTGTATATATAGTATATATAGTGTGCATACATGCGTGTGTATGTGTAGAGATTTGGAAGGTTTTTGAATTAACAAAGTTTAAAAATAATGTATAATAATTTAAGATGGGTTTTAGGGTTATAAAATCTTTTGAGTCAATTATTGTTGTTATTATTATTATTATCATTATTATTATAAAATCCTTTAAGTTCAAGGTAGTATTTAAATATTTAATTAAATCAGTTCGACGTATTAAGGTAATACAAAGAAATGTACTTAGAGGACTTACAATTGATGAAAGTAAATCTCACGGTTAAAAATTGAATTTTTGAAGATGGAATTAAATTCGACTAGTAACATTCCTAGCTATATATGAACTATATAACCATTAACATTAACCAGAAGTATCGGTACGATAATTGAATTAAAAAATTAAGAATACAAATTAAAAATATAAATCAATTTATGCATTTAATGAGCTAAACATAATTTTATAATATTATTAAAAATAAAGTAAATCGAACCTTAGATGAGTTTCGGCCAAGAATAAAAAGTGTTATTGAAATGGAAGGAAAGCATTTCGAACAATCTTTTCTTTTAATAATTTCAGGTAAATTTTACATAAAAATTATTTTTTTATATACTAAAAAAAAATATTAAAAAGGTTTAATAATTTTTGCAGGTTAAGTAGAAAAATCATACTCTTTCGTTGAATGTTGATAGAATTTTGAATTATTTGATATTTTTAGTCTGAAAACTTGTTTGCATATAGACAAATACATCTGTTTTATTGCGTAGAAGTTTTATTAAATATTAAATGACTGAAATTTCATACGGGTAAATTTCCCGATCGTACAGAGCAGGATAAATTAGGTACATGATCGATTAATTGTTACACAACTATTATTATCACATATACATTACAATGATTACCAAATCGTTACATACAATTGTAAAAACTGTTTTGGGTTACAAACAACCAAATGTCATTTCACCTATATATTTTTATACGCAACAATGGCATAAAAAAGAAAAGACAAATCGGTCCATTTCCTCTTACAACAAAACAAAGAAAGGTTCTCTTTACAACACAAAAAAAGGTTGAATTAAATTCTTAAATTACATTTTCTTAAATTAAATTCTCTTAACTTACAAAGAAAAAGTTGAATTCAATTGACTGCATTGAAATGACTTGGGACTTAAAAACTGACTTCTTCAAAACTAACTTCTTCAAAACTAACTTCTTCAAAACTAACTTCTTCAAAACTAACTTCTTCAAAACTAACTTCTTCAAAACTGCTTCTTCAAAACTGGCTTCTTCAAACTGCTTCTCAAAACTGCTTCTTCAAACTGGGGCGGTTGTCCCTCTTGGCGCAACCTTCTGACTTGACCTCTTATCAAGTATTTCTATAAATCTCTGGGGCGGTTGTCCCTTTGGCGCAACCTTCTGACTTGACCTCTTGTCAAGTATTTCTATAAATCTCTGGGGCGGTTGTCCTTTTGGCGCAACCTTCTGACTTGACCTCTTGTCAAGTATTTCTTGAAACTTAACTATCTAACTTGAACGCTTGTCAAGTATCTTTATAAATCTCTGGGGTTTGGTTATCCCTTTTGGATGCAACCAACTGAAACTGATTTGCAACTTATTTGCAAATAAAACTGACTCGAAACTACTTCGAGTATCTTTATAAATCTCTGGGGTTTGGTTGTCCCTTTTGGATGCAACCAACTGAAACTGATTTGCAACTTATTTGCAACAAAACTGACTCAAAACTGATTGCAACTTATTTGCAACGAAAACTGACTTCAAAACTGACTTGCAACTTATTTGCAACTGTTGCAACTTATTTGCAACGAAAACTGACTTCAAAACTGACTTGCAACTTATTTGCAACGAAAACTGACTTCAAAACTGACTTGCTTTTGCAACAAAACTGACTTGCAACTTATTTGCAACGAAAAACTTCAAAACTGACTTGCAACTTTGCAACGAAAACTGACTTCAAATATCTCTCTAAATCTATAACTCTGTAAACTCTCTCTCTCTTAATTTGCAAGTCAATTCAATTCAGTAATTGAAAAAAATTTGCAAACAAAAATATAAAATGTAAACAACATTTCACTCTGGTATTATTATGTTTGGTACATAAAATAAAATTATTCTATACTGAAATAACAGTGAAAATAACTCTGAAATTAACTCTCTTTTGAAATAACTCTCTTTTGAAATTAACTCTCTTTGAAATTAACTTCTTTTGAAATTAACTCTCTTTTGAAATTAACTCTTTTTGAAATTAACTCTCTTTTTGAAATTAACCTCTTTTGAAATTAACTCTCTTTTTGAAATTAACTCTCTTTTTGAAATTAACTCTCTTTGAAATTAACTCTCTTTCGAAATTAACTCTCTTTCGAAATTAACTCTCTTTCGAAATTAACTCTCTTTCGAAATTAACTTCTTTCGAAATTAACTCTTCTTTTGAAATTAACTCTCTTTTGAAATTAACTCTCTTTTGAAATTAACTCTCTTTGAAATTAACTCTCTTTTGAAATTAACTCTCTTTTGAAATTAACTCTCTTTTGCAATTAACTCTCTTTTGCAATTAACTCTCTGTTACACTAAGAAAAATGTATCACTAGTGTCTGAAGTGTTCACTGTGTTTCTTGTAAATTCTGACTTAATACTCATTATTAACTGTTAATAATACTGAATTTTCAAGTGTTTATAAATACTTAAAAAAAACAAAATGTACTTAACAAAAGTTCTACTGGCAAAATCCTCAGAGACGTGTCTTGCTGGCCACTTGTTCTTGGATGAAAACTAGGCGTAGAGAACTTGGAGTCGTGACACACCGGTCAAGGGTGGATGTTACGAACTAGAAGTCGTGACACGCCGGTCAAATGGTTTTATCCTGATAAATCCTCTTTTATAAATCTTCTTTTATAAGTCTTCTTCTTTTATAAGTCTTCTTCTTTTATAAGTCTTCTTCTTTTATAAATCTTCTCTTTTATAAATCTTCTTCTTTTATAATCTTCTTCTTTTATAAATCTTCTTCTTTTATAAATCTCTTTTATAAATCTTCTTCTTATCCTGGTAAAGGGTCGCCAGCTCTGTTAGACCCTTCCTTCTTCTATGTGTTTATCCTGGCTATAGGGTCGCCAACTGTTAACCCCCCCCTTTATGGCCCTTTTTCGGTTCGGATTCGACGGGGTTCTAGTTAGGGAGGCAAGCAACGGATATTTCTTCTGATACTTTTCTTCTATAATTTTCTAATTCTTTCTCTGATACTTTATAACTTTTCGACTTTACTAAGTTCTCTGACGATGATCCAACTCGAGGGGGAAAATAAAAAGTTTCTCTTACTGTAAATTTACTTCTTAAAAATATACAGGTACTGCTCTGAATTTACAGGGGTAGAGGTTCGACCTCCCTCCCCGCAGCGAGGCTGCTAACCAGGGGAGTCTCTTAGCAGTCAAGGCAGAGTCTCGTAATCAAGTGTCCTTCATTTTACAAATACATGTATAAAATATGCTTGAATGTTGGGGGATGGCAGTTGGAGGTTAAGTTTCCCCCCTTTTAAACACGATCAGGTGTTTGAAAGTTTCCAAATAAAAATAAAAAAAAAATAAATAAAAATAAAAACTAATCTTATTTTTTTTTTGCCACGTCTTCATTTCTGAAGGCGATATCATTTTTGTTTGGGTTTATTACAATTATGATTGCGATTATGGATTACTTCCCATTCGCTTATGATTGTCCCTTACAGTTCGATTAAAGTACCTTACATTATATATAAAGTCATTACATTCAATTACAGTTTCATTGAAGTACATTACGTCGTTACCATTCTTACAGTGTTTTTTATATATATATGGTTAGATTATATGGTTAGATTATATGGTCAGATTATATGGTCAGATTATATATGGTTATTATATATGGTTATTAGTACAACACAAGTACATGAGACATGACAAGATAATTTATATACACATAATATGTTATATTACATTATAGTTATAGATTTGGATCAGAGCGAAAGATGTTGTTTATCTTAGAAACGTTCGGTTCTGCTGTGATTCGCGAATTTGAGCATTTAATTACTGTAAGCCTAATGAATGCCTTGAAGGTTGAACGCACTTAAAAAAAAATAATAATAAAAAATATATGTGGACGTATTTTACATGTACATAATCCAATGGGTTGTGTGCGTAATATAGAGACGCGTAAAATATGGACTGATAGGTTGATAGGTATCAGTAGACAATAGGTAGGAAACAACATAACTAATGATGTATAGAGAATGAAGTTTCTTTTTTTTTATTATTATTATTATTATTATTATTATTAAGGAATTTACCATACATTCAATACGGAAGATGTCCAAATACTAAACACGTGATTCAGTGTTCAAGGTATGGAAACGTGAAGAGAATTAAGTTACTTTATGACGTCATAGTTATTAAATTTTGTACGTATAATACAAATCATTATTAGGAAGATTTACAAGAACGAATTAGAGGCAAAGAGTTATATGCAATGTGTATGCATAATCTAGGGACGAGGGTGAGATGCAAGACAATCACAATTAATTAATTAACTTCTATAACAAATAAAAATGGATACGACTAAACCATATGGTATGGTAGATCGTAGGGTTTTGACACGATCAAGAATAGGAAGCCACAAGTAAAATTACTATCCAAACTCGCGTTAAGCGATTTTGGTTCTTATGTAAAAATGAATATTGATCATTCATTTCATTTTTACATATACAGTATATATATATCAGGTTGTAAAATAAATTCTGCTTGATTAGAAAACGGACGATAGATGATAGAATAACCTCAAGATAATGTGAAATAGTTTTAGAAATGTTGCAAAATAAACGCGGCGACAGGTTCGCACAGGTTTTATCACGATACAGAATGATACAGAATGACTTAGGCTAGTGTAGGATTAGGCTAATGAATATTTTCTCTGGTGTTTTTCATACAGTTACAACGCCACCCCTACGATATTACAGTAATTGAAAAAACATGGAACCCACGAAAAAGCATATTCGACATGTGATGCTGTATGAGTTCCATAAAAGATCTAACGCTAGTGAATCCGCAAAAAACATTCAAAGAGTTTATGGAAATGATGATGTGAGCGAATGGATGTGTAGGAGATGGTTTGAGAAGTTCAGAAATGGAGACTTCAGTCTGAAAGATTATCAACGAACAGGACGACCAAATGAGTTAGATGAAGAGTTGCTGAAAGCAACAGTGGAGGAAACCCCAATGGTAACTGTAAGAGAACTTGGCCTGTAACTCGGCGTTAGCCATATGACCATTCATCGTCATTTGAAGCTGTTAGGAAAAGTAGTGAAGGTTGGAAAATGGGTTCCGCATGATTTGTCACAAGCGAATCTTCAACATCGAATCGATATTTGCACATCACTGCATTCTCGGCAACTGCAGGAACCGTTTTTGAATCGGATCGTCACTGGGGATGAAAAATGGGTCCTCTATAACAATATTAAGCGTCGACATCAGTGGCTTAGCCGTGAAACAAAGCCTGAACCTCAGCCAAGGAATGGACCCCATCCAAAGAAAATTTTGATATGCGTTTGATGGGATATGCAAGGAATTAGTCATTTTGAACTTCTGCCAGATAACCAAACAATCACAGCTGAAGTCTACTGCCAACAATTCCAACGAGTGAAGATGGCATTACAAGTAAAACGTCCTGCATTAATTAATCGCAGAGGTGTTCTATTCCGCCAGGATAACGCGCGCCCTCACACTGCTCGAATCACCACTGCCCAATTGGAGACATTTGGTTGGGAAAAAATGCCTCATCCACCTTATTCTCCGGACATCGCACCTTCAGACTACCATTTATTCAGAAGTCTGCAACACCACCTAGACGGACAAAAGTTGCAATCCGGGGAAGCTATCGAAAACGAAGTGATCGCTTTTTTTAACTCGAAACCAAGGGATTTCTTCGAACATGGCATAAAAAAACTTTTCTACAGGTGGGAGGAGGTTATAGAAAAAGAAGGGAATTATATTGATGATTAATTTGTCATTGTCATTTAATTTTTGTTGTGAATAAACTAAAAATTCGAGCAAATTTGTCCTGATAAGTCATTTAATTTTTGGGATCAGTCCCAGAATAGGCACCTGAAATCATTTTTAGGTGCTTAATCTGGGATTGAGGCAAAACACAGGTGCTTAATCTGGGATTGAGGAGAAAAAAAATATAAACAGTTTTTAGAGATATAATTTCATTGTTTTTATCAATATTTGAAAAAATCAACTCTAACCTAACCTAACCTAACCTAACCTAACCTATATCTATACCAATTTATGTGGCAAGATAGATTTGCTTCAGATGGATTCAGAAACATTCGGGCTCATATTGCAGGAATTTATAATATCTAAAATTTTTCTTTATTCATTAAAACACTTTAAACCTTTTATAACTTTGCCTTTATTACAATCGTAATAAACTTTGTATAAACAATAAATTTTGTAATCATCAGGTTTTTTTTATTTAATTCCTTGCAAGGTGCCTATTCTGGGATTGAGGTTGAACGCAGGTGCTTCATCTGGGATTGAGGTACATCAGGTGCCTATTCTGGGATTGACCCAATTTTTGTTCTGAATGAACAAAAAATCGAGGAATATATGTTACAACCTTATATATATATATATTAGGGTGGTCCATAATTATATAGAAAAATAAAAACATTTAAATATTTTACGCGGTACCTTTGCAATTTGTTACATTTACCACGCTAATTAATCCTGTAAAGTTTGGTCTTGATACAATAATATTTAGAGGTTGCTCAACGCCCTTTAATTTTTTGCTAATCCGTCGCAAATATCTACTTTTATTGCAGGTTTTGAAAGTCAAATAGTAGATATTTCTCGTTGTATAAAGAAGGAATGTATGCATTTACTATTCAATTTACATTTACTATTCAGTACTATAATATGACGAAATAGGATGTGATATTGCATCACCCTAGACGATAAATATTGCATCATCATAAAATCTAAGGTGGCAGTAGTGCACAGTGGCTGTTTCATGTCGCAACGCTAATACACTCTTTAAGCCAAGCATACAAAAGTGAGTATTTTTAAGTTGTATTTTTCTTCTCAAAAATGAATAAACATTATTTATTTTCAAAAACTTATTTTTGCTTGCCTATCTTTTACAGAATTATGGCTGCATTCAAAACATCAGTTTCCGTGCCAGCTTCCAGACAAATTAGTTTTGTATGGCTCATAGGTCTCTGTATCTGAGAAGATATGTGGTATGAAATTGCCAACTGCACGTCAGGTGTTATCATTATTCTTCTACAAACATTACATTGAACAGATTACAGTAAGAGAGAGTTCAAGGTATGCAGTGAGGGAAGTTTTTAAGTTATGGGATATGGCTCGTATTCCCACAACAATCGAATGAAATGCAATTGAAAAGCTTGAAAAAATACTTCACAGGTGGGCAAAACTGAAGAAAAATTCAAAGCGAAGAACTCCTACACAAAAAGCAAATGAAGATAACTTTCAAAGTTATATTGATAAGCTTTATGACATGGCACATGCTGATGCCATGAAACTTATATCCATACCAGAAGATCGTGCATTTCTAGAAGATCAGAGCCATTTGAGAAAAGGGTACACGAGTGGAATAGACACACTTCTTAGCAAAAGAGAAGAAAGAGTTAAAAACAGGAAAGCAGGTGAAGATGAATGAATTCAATGTGAATTGAAAAGAAAAGAAGAAGCACTCGCACTAACATTTGAAAATTCTTCGCCTGAAAATGATGATGAAGAGTTGCAACTGACAAAGCAACAAAAGACAAGAGCTAGTAAGAAGCGCACAAAAATTATAAAACCCCAAGTAGCTGCAGCTCTAGATCGTACGAATATGAGCGATAGAAGTGCAGCCTTTGTTTTGACAGCAGCGGTGCAAGGTGCTGGTCTTAGCCTAAATGATGTGGCAGTCAGTCGTTCTTCTATTCGGAGAAGCAGGATAAAAAACAGATCAAAATATGCAAATAGTTTAAAAGAAAGCTTTTCGGTTCCAGAAATACCATTAACAGTTCACTGGGATGGAAAGATGTTAACTGACATTACAGGTAGAGTAAAGGTTGACAGACTAGCTGTAATTGTATCAGGTAAAGAAGTTGAACAACTCTTGGGAGTGCCAAAGTTATCATATGGTACAGGGGAAGCAATGAGTCAAGCTGTATGCAATGCTCTTCAAGACTGGGAAGTCCTGAATCAAGTTAAAGCTATAGTATGTGCGCAGATACAACGGCATCCAACACTGGGGCAAAATCTGGTGCTTGTCAATTGCTTCAGGTTAAACTTGAAAGACAACTGCTATATTGTGCATGTAGGCATCACCTGTACGAAATAGTTCTAAGTGATGGTTTCAATCAGAGTTTGGGGTCGTCAGCCGCTCCAGAAATAGGTCTGTTCAAGCATTTCCATCAAAAATGGTCATCACTTGGCAAAGAACACTTTGATACAGCACTGACCGACCAACATTGCTCAGAAATTCTGAAAAATAATATGAATTTGAGGTCTGAAATCAGTGAGTTTGCAAACAAAACTCTTCTATCCAATTTTCAGCTTCGAGATGATTATCATGAACTTGTTGAGCTTACTCTCATATTTCTTGGTGATACTCCACCACGAGGCACTCGACTGATTGCTCCAGGGGCAATGCACAGGGCCAGATGGATGGCTGAGGCTTTGTACACTATAAAAGTCTGGATGTTCAAATGACATTTCTGCTTGACCGCAAGAGAGGAGAAATGTTTAAGAGACATTAGCCTTTTTGTTTGCTTATTGTATACCAAAGCTTGGATTTCCTGTCCTCATCCAACAGCTGCACCAGCAAATGACCTGATGTTTCTGAAATCCTTATACAATTACAGAAATGTTAATGAGGCTGTTGCCAGTGCAGGACTGAAAGCTTTTTTGAGGCATCTTTGGTATTTATCTGAAGAAATGATTGCTTTGTCCCTTTTCGATCCTGACATGGATACAATAACCAAGAGAAACATGGTCAAAGCTTTGAAAAATCCAGAAAATGAAAATTATTTAAAACAGATAAAATCGGATCCTTCTACAATTCCAACCAGAGCTTTAGCAAATTTTGTATCTCGCAAAACAATTACCTTCTTCGACATTCTAGGACTAGATCGTGGATTTGTCACAGAGGCGGATCCACAGGATTGGGAAAATATGAACCAATTTCTAATAGCCAAGAGTTGCATTGAAAGTCTCAAGGTTGTAAATGACACAGCAGAGTGGGGAATTAAGCTTATAACTGACTTCACTGATCGTCTCACAAAAGATGAAGATCAAAAACAGTTTCTTCTTCAGATAGTCTCTGATCATCGGTCTCACTATCTGAGGCCCAGTATAAGCCTACTTGTTAATCAGGGTGCTGGACCATCTTCAAACACATAAAATATGATAAAATATATAATAAATTACGTAGCTTGTCCATGTGCGTGTAAAAATACAATTTTTATGATTGATGACAGCATTGAGAAACGGCATGTCCATTGAGCGACCTCTAAATATACTTCAATTATTAAAATATTTCGCATACATTAGTTTCTCATTATTTGTCACAAAAATAAAGGGTACCACTTCTAAAATTTTGACTTTTTTATTTTTTGGACCACCCATATATATATATATATATATATATATATATATATATAATATATATGATACACACAGACCGTGCATGGAACAAGGAACTCTTCTGGAATAATTAAATCCACTATAGTCCAAATAAGTAATGGTAAATGACAAATACCATAGTTTTTCTTTTTCATGATGCTAGCCCGACGTGGCAACTGGTCACTCGCAAAGAGGTCCCATAAATATAGCTTCCCTCACCAGCTATTTGCAAAGCAGGCAGGATCCAGCTTTGGGACAGGGAAAAACTATGGTATTTGTCATTTACCATTACTTATTTGGACTATAGTGGATTTAATTATTCCAGAAGAGTTCCTTGTTCCATGCACGGTCTGTGTGTATCATAAAAAACTCAGGGGACCATTCTGAGTTCATTCCCATATATATATATATATACACACGAGTATATAATTTATTTTCAACTATGTTCACTGTCATGAAAATTTTTTCCCAGAAATAAATTAAAGTTGTAACGAACGATGAAAAACCTATTAAAGTGATCAACTCAATTTTCTCGTAATTGAACAATAAATTATGGAAATGATTTCCAATTCACTTTATAAAAAGAATAAAGAAAATATACTTTCTGACAAGTAATTAATACCCCCACAATCGCAGAAGCCTCAAGGATTCTCCTTTCCTACTTTGTAATTTATAATGACGGGTATAATCAGCCACAAAACTGTTAAAAAGACCAGATTTTGAATACCCATGCCAAGGAGATTACGTTTGCTTTTGATAACAGAACCTCTGAACTAATAATAAACTAGTAACTCGAGGATAAAATTGATGGCCAGTCAACTTTTCTAATGAAAACTTTTAATTCAGAAATTGTAGATGAAACCAATGCAAAGGTTATAAATCTATTTACTAATTGAAAATTATTACTGTAGTTCGCGCGATATTGTAACGTCTCAAACAATGACTATCGTATGCTTATAGATATCTTTCATTCTAATAATAGTGTACGGATTAATGGCAAAAATAATCTGTTTAGTTAAATCTTACGAGTGTGATATTAAATGAATCTTTGACCGGGTGTATTTTACTGATTCCCTATAAAAGAACTATAGAAATCTAGAGATGAGGTAAAGTTTAAATTTACGGTCTCTCTTTATTGAGAATAGCCTGTGAGATGTTGTACGATTCTAAGGAAAGTTAAAAAAAAAGACTTTGGAATTTGTTTGAAGTTAGAAATTGGGGAGCAGCTTCTTTATCGACAATCGATGTTTGGAAAACGGAAGTTGCAAAGAAGATGCAAAGATTCTTAATATGTCCATGAAAAGTTTACCTAGTATGCGTTACAAACGTCATTTCTTGCTGAGAAGATTGCAGTTGTATTAACTGATTTGAACGAAATTAGGGTGAGTTTAGAAGATGAAACTATAAGTCCAGATATGGTCGGTAAAACCGGCTTCTTCTTTGGCGATAGATGTTAAATAATTACATAACTATGCTCAGAACTTTCTATATACCATTGTTATTGTTAGCAGCGTTATCTGACATTTTGACTTTTGTAAAGAAGTGGTGTCAGCTGTCATAGCATCCCTTTCATCCTACTATTTTAATTTTGCTTGAAATACCTATTGTTTCGTTAAATGAAGGATTATCTACTGTATGATATTACCGTAATCACTGTGGTTTTGATGGAAATCACTAAACCTGTTTGTATTTTTGAAATAGAGAAAGTATTTCATGAAGAGAAATACTAAATGATACTCAATTTATAACTGTTTCTTAGGTATAAATAAAATACATGCTAGAATTAATTATATTATTTTATTTAGTGATTATGAGAAAGGAACGCACCATTTTATATAATAAACACGTTTAGGTTTTGCCAAACCTTTCAACCATTAACAATTTAGCATTCTAAATCAGATACAAATGAAGTGAAAGACAACGTTCTATCTATAATAGTAGACTCCGTAAACGCCTTTGTAACAGGACCTTCAAGTTGTCGCGTATTAGGGGCCTCTGGGATATTCACCATCATTTAACTTTGCTACTCATCACAGAATACATAGAAAAATTATTGCTGATTTGAACCGAATTTAAACATAAGTTAGATTCCATTTATTTGTATTTATTTACAAATAAAATTATTTTCAATGAACGCAAACCAAATTCAAAATCAACAAACTACATTTTTTTATGAAATTTTTTTTATTATATATTTGAAATATAATGATCGAGTTGTTTAACATCCTTCGCAACATACAAGAGTCTATGACGGAGGGAACCTACAGCTTTACGCGGGATCTGAACCACGTCGTTACATAATCTGGACGTGGGAGTCACGGAGTTTCCAGTCTCAGAAAAGAATAAAACTTCTCACATTCTTCCGTACATAGAAATTGTCTCAATTATCTCAATTGTCACAAATCACATACAAAACAAGAAGTTTTGAAGACCATATCTTCTATCTAAAGAAGTTATGTATTATTAAAAGAAGTTTTTATAGCTTTTGAAAGGAAGCAAAAACTTCTTTTAGAATACACCCTCAAAAACAGAAGTTATAAATTCTAAATTTAGAAAGTTTTATTTTGAGTGATCTGGCTACTACCGAGACCCAATGTCGCTTAACTTCGCTCATCGATGACAAACATATTACGACACTGGCCACGCCGTAGCTCTGATATTTTTAGAAAGTTTTAAAACAGTTATTTGCAAATAACACATTTTACCTTACTTATTTGAGAAACGTACGTATAATAATTTAAATTAAATACATTTTCCTGTAGTTCCTTTATCCGTTATTTATATTGATGTAAAAATATTTGTCTCTTAAATTCAATACAACATTATGGTTGAAACAGTTTCCAGATATTAGGTACAGTATGATTTTAAAATCCCCCATAGATACTCTTGTTGACAAATTATATGCTAGCGCTAGATCATAGTTAAAATATCCCTTATTATTTTGGTACCCTACCTGTTTAACAAGTTTAACAAACTTACCGGATCTAACCTATAGGTTTAAATCCGACTAATTTGATGTTAAAAAAGTTAATAGTTAATAGAGATGTTAATGGGCTAGAAAGTTTTCTAACATTATATAACACCCCAAATTTCCAAGGATGGTTTTTGAATACGGTACAAAATCGGTGGGCAAATTCTAAAACATAATCCTTTCGTGTTAAACATCTGAGGGTGAAAAGGACCAAGATTTCCTGGTATCTTGAACAAATTAATCATATAATTATTTCAGATAAAGTGTATACTTTCATCCGCAAAATTCTAAAAGTATAACACTTTAATTTACGACAGACTTCAGAAGTTTATGAGGTGATAATAGAGGTGATATATATGGTTCTAGGAAATTTCGCCGCAAACATTTTCGCCGTAGGAAAATTCGCCGTAAACATTTTCGCCGTAAACATTTTCGCCGTAAGACAAATTCGCCGTTAGGACATTTCGCCGTAAATTTTTAAAAAAATAATCAATGGATGATTATTTAAGAAATTTATTTAACCAAACTATCACGACTTAACCTAACCAATCGTCAATGCCGTACAGTGAGTTTCAAAGTAAGATAAGGAATTTATTTAAGAAATTTATTTAACCAAACTATCACGACTTAACCTAACCAATCGTCAATGCCGTACAGTGAGTTTCAAAGTAAGATAAGGAATTTATTTAAGAAATTTATTTAACCAAACTATCACGACTTAACCTAACCAATCGTCAATGCCGTACAGTATAAAGAATTTTAATTGTGGTAGACTGCTCGAAGCTAGGTAGACCGCACACTTAACCAGCACCGGCTATTATAAGGGTTCAGTTAAACTTTTTTTTTAATTTTAATTTTATTTTATTTACGGCGAAATGTCCTTATGGCGAATTTGTCTTACGGCGAAAATGTTTACGGCGAAAATGTTTACGGCGAATTTTCCTACGGCGAAAATGTTTACGGCGAATTTTCCGGTCACGGATATATATACGTCAAAGTTTACCTCTCTATGATACAATACTCTTACTCCCGTAAAGTACAACAGCTCTTCCTAGAAGCTAATAATTGCTGTAATTTAGGATTAATTTTCGTTACTATAATCCTTTTACTCACCATAAAAGAGGAGTAAGTTCCGATTGAATGTATTTTTTCTTTTACTCCAAATTTTGTAATCTTTTCTCACTTGTTTACAGTATTTTCAGCAGAATCACGTTTCCGCCATGCTTTTTATGCTTTCATATACTTTTCTAGGCATAGCTTTAGATAACCTAACCTAGCCTTCTTTTGTGATACATAATAATAATAATAATAACTAGCAGAGCCCCGCAAAAACATTTGCGGTCAAATAAGTATCTTTATTGCAACATTATTTCTTTAAATACAGTGTTTCTAGTTATTCTTTCACCAAAGACTTTAATGGAATCAAAACTTCTCACTCTAGAAAAAGCGACATAAAGTTGTCCATGTATAAAAACAGGCTTAGGAATATAGTAAATACAAAACATCTGTGTTCAAATAAGTATCTTTATCAAGGAAGCCCGAGAATAATGTAGCAGAACTATGAGGACGCTATGGCAATTATAAGAATATCTGGGAAGCCGGCTCTCTTTATTATGTTTACTCGCAATCCAAGATGGACTGAAATCGCTGAAAGCATTGAAGCTTATCAAAGACCAGAACATAGGCCAAATATTGTTGCGAGAGTTTTTCACATGAAACTAAAAGAGCTGCTTCATGATTTGATAATAAAACATATACTCGGGAAGTGAAGTGCGTTTTTGTATGTAGTTCATGCACCTTCAAATTTCAGTTGGCGGGACCAGCCAAAAAATGACGGGTTGAAGTTTCCCACATGCCCCACATCCTCTCCCCGCCAAAGAATGACGGGTTGGAGTTTTCCACATACCCCACACCCCTTCCCCGTCAAAAAATGACGGGTTGGAGTTTTTCTTCCAAGAAGAGTCAAAACCCTCTAAGAATATGATATGATGGAGCCAACTAGAGGTCTGCACAGGCACGGGTAGGACCGTAAGCCCGGGCCTGACAGGGCCCATGGGCCGGGTATGGGCGGGCTTGTTGAAAGCATGACGGACACGGACTGGGTATGGGCTGAAAATATAGTGTTCGACTACTGGCCTGGGCGGGTGCGGGCTTCAACTTTTCTCAAATGTGAATTGAATATTAAAATTTAAAAAATAATAATTTAAAATATTTGTAAATTTTTAAAAAAATGCTGCTGATATTAATTTTATAGTTGCTGCTTGTCATAATACACGATATCGATAGTCACACACCTATAATACTATAGCTGGCATAGCGTTATAGGTCGGTGACAGTGTCAATTGCGGGTTGGGCCGGGCCGGACACGGTTTCAAAATAAAAAGAACTGACCGGATCGAGCCGGAACTAAAACTCACGGATACGGGCCGGGCCAAGCGTGTAAAAGTAGGCCCGTGCAGACCTCTAAATTAGACTATATTCATTGTCTCAGAAAGCATGAATTAATTGTTCCCTTTCGTCTCAAGCTGTGTACTGAATATGTTTATTGATTAATCTCTTTAATTCTAACAGTCAGTTCTGATAGTCTCATTCTTATACCCATTAAAATAATAGCCAACACTTAAACTTCAATCAGCTATCGTTGGTGACGTTAATCATGTCATCACAACAGGCGTATAAAGTCGTGTAACTGAGATACATTGACGATTTGGTGTCCAGAGCGAAACGTGATAACGTCTCAGGGAAAGAGAAGAAATGGATTGAATTAAGAATTAGAATAAAGGCCTTTGTGCCACTGCTATGCACCTCAATGAAAATGATCGAAGCCAAAAAACAAATCTAAAACTGAAAAGGCCATACAATTCTCTCTCTTCTCTCTCTCTCTCTGTATATATATATATATATATAATATATATATATATATATATACACATACACACACACACACACCTTTCAACCTTTCAAATGTTCCGTGCGATGATTCCTCATTTCACAAAGGTCAAGCTTGTCGCCCCCTCCTCTCGAGTTGGTCTGGTGAAGCAGTGAGTTGGTTTCTTGTACTCTCCACTTCACATAGCCAGGTACGCCCGGTTCATCGGAGATTGTTCTGAGCCAGGCGTCTAATCTTCTTTTGAAGATGTCCACCGCAACACCACTCGTGTTCCTCAGGTCTTTGGGCAGCTGATTAAACAGTTTTGGTCCTCACACAACAAAACTATTTTCCTTCAGGGTTAAGGATGTTCCCTGTCTCGCCTTTAATTTGGGAACACGACACAGTCTTCCTTTTCTACTTTCCACTGTTGTTTGGGGAGTTACAGGGTTCAGAGTAAGATTAGGGACTACTAGTTTCTCCATTATTTTTAAAGTGTAAATAATGGTGTATCTCTCTCTTCTCCTTTCCAGTGAATATAGGTTTAATTCGCGTAACCTTTCCCAGTAATTTAGTTCATTGTACCCATTGATCTTGGCTGTGAAGCTTCTCTGAATCCCTTCTAGCTGTCTAATGTCTTCTTTTTTATATGGGCATGTTACGACCGAGCATATTCCAATTTGGGTATGATCAGTGTTTTCAGTAGAGGAATCATTATATTCTTATCCCTTCCTTTAAAGGTTCTCAGTATCTGCCCAATTATTCTCTTTGCTCTGGTTACTGCTATCTTATTTTGTGTTTCAAATTTTGCATCATCAGTCATTACAACCCCTAAATCTTTTGCTTTAGAATTTCTTTGAATTTCCTGTCCATTTGGTGTATAATATTCCATGGATTTTAGGTTCTCTTTTTTCGTATCGTAACAGCTGAAATTTCTTAGTGTTAAACTTCATATTGTTGTCTTCCGTCCACTTGTAAATTCTGTTCATGTCGGTTTGTAGAGATCCTATATCTTCCGGGTTTCTTATTTTTCTAGTGATCTTTGTGTCATCAGCCAAGGATGTTACTGTGCTGTCTCTGGTAACGTCCTCTTCGATGTCAGTTAGCACGATTATGAAGAGTAGTGGAGCTAAATACTATTCCTTGTGGTACTGAGCTGAGGACCTCTGATTCTGAGGAAGATGCTCCCTGTACTGTAACGACTTGTCGCCGCTCACTAAGGAAATTATATATCCATTTTCCTACTTTTCCTGTTATTCCCATATACTTCAGTTTATGTATTATGATTCCATGGTCACACTTGTCGAACGCTTTGGCAAAGTCTGTGTATATTACATCATATTTTTCATTACTTTCAAGTGCATCAATAATGTTGTTGTAGTGTTCCATTAGTTGTGATAGGCATGATCTGCCTGACCGAAACCCATGTTGGTTATCATTTAATTTTTTCCGAGTTTCCAAAAGGCCATAGATTTTCTGTCTAACTATTCTTTCAAATATTTTAGCCAGCTGAGATATAAGCGACACTGGCCTATAGTTTTTGGCCTCGGATCGATCTTCTCCTTTATATACTGGGACTATGTTCGCGCTCTTCAGGATGTCCAGTATTTCTCCCGTGTCTAGTGATCGTCTCCATATCCAATATAGGGGCTCAGCGATTGCATTCTTGCAGTTTTTGATCATTGTGGCATTCCATCTGTCCGGTCCTGCCGCTGAGTGTGCTTTTAGTTTCCCTTAGCTTGTGTAATATTCTCTGTCGTAAAGTCGAAGTCTGTTATACTTTCCCCTTGTAGTTCTTCAAAGAACACGTTTCTATCACATATCAGTTTGTCAGTTTTTGGGATACTGAAAGATGATTTGTACTGAGCTCTTAATATTTCAGATAGTTCTGTTAGATCATCAGATAAAGCACTGTCTTCGTTTTTTGAAAGGTCCAATAGTCGCATAGTTTTTCGACTTTCTTTTTGCAAAATTATAGAAGCACTTTGAGTTAACCTTTATCGCTTCTATAGCGTCTTCTTCTTTTTCTGTATGCTTCTCAATTAGTTCCTGTATGACGCAATCGATGCTCTGCAGTTTATCATTTAATATTTTTCTGATGCAGTCACTCTTTTTCTCTTTCGGAACAATGACCTCTTTTGTCTCTCGAACCAGCTTCTCTTTCCTCTTTGTTGCATTTTCGGGACATGTCTTTCCACAATTTCCAGCGTCTTCTCCTAGGTCATTAGCATCGCTTCCGTTGTCTTGGCCTCGAAGATGGTTTTCCAATCTATTACTGCCATGCTGGATGCAACAATAGCTTTGGAGTGAAAATTAAAAATTTCGAATTATATATATATATATATATATATATATATATATATATATATATATATATATATATATATATACGTTAACCCCTCCGTCTATGGCCCTGGGTGGTTCGAATTGACGGGGGTTCTAGTTGGGAGGCAGCAACGGATATTTCTTCTATAACTAGGCTGACCATATTTCCTTGAGACAAAAACGGGACATTGGGATGGCAAAAAAGGGACGGGGTTATGTAATATTCTGTATTCATGAAAAAGTAAGTACATAAACCGGGACAAAATTTACATGTTTATTAAAACGACGGGACGGCCAGGAAATATAAAACAAACGGTACTGTCCCGTTCAAAACGGTACGTATGGTCAGCCTATCTATAACATTCTAATTCTTTTCTCTCGCTTTAGGGTCGACAGTTATTAATTCTTCTCTTGCTATAATACTCTGATACTTTCTCTGAGACTAAAATTATCGACTTTTCTTTTATAACTTATCGACTTTACTGACTAAGTTCCTCTGAAGATAGCCCAACTCGAGGGGAAAAATAAAAAGTTTCTCTTACTGTAATTTACTTCTTAAAAATTTACAGGTAGTGGTCTGAATTTTACAGGGGTAGAGGTTCGACCTCTTTCGACCATGGCTCAGGCCTGAATCTAAAAAGTTAAGGAGGCAATGGGCCTCTGCCCCCTCCCCGCAGCGAGGCTGCTAACAAGGGAGGCTCGTATCAGTGACCCAAGCAGAGTCCCGTAATGAAGTGTCGTTCATTTTACAAATACATGTATCATATAAGCCTAAATGTTGGGGGAAGGCAATTGAAGGTTAAGTTTCCCTCCTTTTAAACACATGATCAGATGTTTGAAAGGTTCCAAATAAAAATTTAAAAAAATAAAAATAAAAACTAATCGTATTTTTTTGTCGAGTCTTCATTTCTGAAGGCGATATCATTTCATAGTAGTACATAAGTACAATTTAAGTACACGACTGAGTACATTTTCGTTTGGGTTTATTACAATTATGATTGCAATTATGGATTACTTCACATTCGCTTATGATTGTCCATTACAGTTCTATTAAAGTATATTCTTACATTATATATTAAGTCATTACAGTGTTTTTTATATAAGCACACCGGACAAAAAATTAGTCACCCCTAATAGCACCGATAGTAGGAAGTTCAAGGTCACACAGAGGGCGCTGATGTAGCATTGGTAAGTGACAAGTAGCGGTGACGTAGCACACAGGATCAGATCTTTTCGTGAGGTGGTGAAGAACAAAGTGTGTGTTGGATATAGTCTGCAAAATGGGTCGTGAGGCAGACGTTACTCAGTGGCAAAAAGGAGCCATCGTGTTTGGCAGAGCCCACGGACACAAAATGTCTGAAGTAGCCCAATTTGTTGGTGTGTCAACGCGTACTGTCCAGCGAGTTTACAAAGAGTGGTGTAGTTCGCAATCAACTGACAATCGACGGCGTAACTGTGGCCGGAAAACAATTCTCGACAATAGGGGCCGCCGCCATGTTTCTCGTCTAGTAACTGCAAATCGTTTTCAAACCAGAGAACAATTGCTCCAAGAAACCAATGAGGTTCTCCAGCGACCAATTTCCGAACGGACATTGCGACGAGAACTGCATGCGATGGACATCTGGAGCAGGGTACCACGGAAGAGGCCGCTGTTAACAGCAAGTCACAAATTGGCACGTTATAAATGGGCTCAGAGGCACAAAAACTGGGGCAGATTGGAAACGTGTAATTTGGTCCGATGAGTCCCGTTTTGTTTGTTCTTCAATGATGGGAGGCGACGAGTACATCGCAGGTCCAATGAAGCCTTTAATACTGAATGCGTCGAAGGTGTTGTTCAGGCTGGAAACAGAAAGTGAAGCGCAGGAATAGACACCCACGGACTCTGGCGGAACTTCGGGACCGGCTGATGAACGAGTGGCAGCAAATCGATGTTCAGTACATGCACAACCTCGTAGAGTCTCTGCCTCGCCGGATTCGTGCGGTTATCAAGGCCAGAGGTGCCGTCACACGTTATTAGGTACATTCTGAGAGGGGTGACTAATTTTTTGTCCGGTGTGCTTATTTATATATGGTTATAATATATGGTTATTATATATGGTTATTATATATGGTTATTATATATGGTTATTAGTACAACACAAGTACATGAGCACATACAAGATAATTTATATACAACATAATATGTTATAAATTTGAATCAGAGCGAGAGGAGATATTTATCTTAGAAGCGTTCGATTTTGCAGTGATTAGCGAATTCGATCACTTACCTAAGCAGTTATGAATATCTTGTGAGGGGTGAACGCACTTAAAAGAAAAAATAAAAAGAAATACATGTGGACGTATTTTACATGTACGTAACACAATAGGTTGTGTGCGTAATATAGACACGCGTAAAATATGGACTGATAGGTTGATAGGCTAGGCATCAGTAGACAATAGGTAGGACACAATATAAATAATGATGTATAGAGAATGAAGTTTTTGCTATTAAAGAATTTACCATATATTGAACATGAAAGATATCCACATACCAAATGGGTGATTCAGTATTGGCGGTATGGAAACGTGAAGAGAATTAAGTTACTTTATGACGTCATAGTTATTCACATTATGTCATACGTACAGTGTAACTGTAAGTCATTATTTGGGAGGACCTAAAAGAAACGAATTAAAGACAAAGAGTGGGTATGAAGGACTAAGAAGTACAACTACGGGTTCCAATCCTGTTATATGCAATGTGTATGCATAATCTAGGGTCGAGGGTGAGATGCAAGACAATCATAATTAATTATAATAAATTCTATAACAAATGAAAATTGGAAAATGGATACGACTAAACCATAGAAATGGTAGATCGTAGGGTTGTGACACAAACAAAAAATAGAAAGCTACAAATAAATTTTTTATCCAAACTCGCGTTAAGCGATTTTGGTTCTTATGTAAAAATGAATATTGATTATTCATTGTTCATTTTTACATATATATATATATATATATATATATATCAAGGTTGGGTCGATTAACTTCCAAAATTAATTAGTTAAGTTAATTTTGAAAGTTAATCAATTAAGTTAATCAATTAACGTTTTCTTTCTTGGAAGTATAGACATTACACTCGTCATTATATATAACTAATCAAGGTAATGATAAACCTGTAATTATGTGGGATCACTTTGTATGGGTGGTTGTCACTGTCTGATAAATTATATGTATTTTTTTTGTATATTATACAGGGCAAGACATACTGTAAGGATAATTTTTTCTATAAGCTTTTATTATTTTTCTATTTCTTATAAATAAATTAAATTTGTTTATGGTCTCAACTCAACTTTTCTCAACGAGTCTCAACTTTTAGGCATATAATAGTTTTCCATCGTAAAAATGAAGCCAAAATGAATTTAATAACATTGTTTTCTAAACTGTATGTTAGGGTGACAACTTCTTATAGGGATAAAATTTGAAATTCAAAAAAATTTGCTGGCCATTTGTCCAATGCTGCCACCCTATGAGGAAACACCGTAGACGAAATCTCATGGAAGTCGGAAAGCATTTAGGGGTGCCTCGAGTCACATGAATGAAACTGTCGCGCGGAAGAAATTTCAAGAATGAACGAGTTTCGACAACGCTTCAAAAACAAAAATGTTTCGAGAATGCAAGTGTATTATATAATTTAATAGAATTGTTTCCTTTATTTCATACTATAAATTATGCAAATCGATTAATTTATTTCATTAAATTAAAATTTTCATAAATAAATCGTTAAATAATATGATGTGTATCAATCTTTGGATGATCAGCTTTTGGTGCTTCAAGTTCATTTTGCATACGACTGCCTGACTGAAAACAACGCTTAGAAATTCTCTCCCGATTCTTTTAAGATATCTAAGGTAATATTTTTTATTTTGATAAATTGATTATATTATTATTGGAAATTGTTCTAGAAAAGTTTCATTAATTGTTGGCATAGTTTGATGTTTAAATTATATAAATTTGGAACTGAATTTGATTTCCTATGATAATATATATATATGAGTATATAAATATATATACAGGGCCATCGAGAGGGGGGGTGCCCGGGGCCCCGCAGGAGAATAAAAAAATCGTAAAAAAATAAATAAGGATCATAATAATCATTAAGAAATTATGACGTTTTTTACATTCGGAGCTCCTTACATGTAATATCTGAGTATCCTAAAAGTCAACACTAAAATTCATCAATCTGACACATTTTTTCAAATGTAGCTTCCGTTCTCACGCTTTGTGGTATGATCGAAAGTAGCCAAGGTCAATAAACTTGAGAAATATTTAACCAAATCTCTCACTTGTGTTTTGGGTGTTGCACGAAGAGGTTTGAAACACTTGAACTATTGAATTACTTAATTTTTATAAAGTTAAATATTATATTATTAAAGTTATACATATATATATATATTAATAGATTTATTGCATATATATAATGCCTTGACACTTGGTGTGGGGGCCCGTAATGTTTGCTAGCCCTGGGGCCCGTTAATGGCTCTCGACGGCCCTGTATATATATATAATATAATATATATATATATATATATTACAATATAAATGAGATCTTTAAAAATGGAATCATTAAAAAAAATTAATGCTTTGATTCTTATTTTAATTTAATATACGTTTTTTCTTTTCTTTTCTTAGGCCCAATGGCGACTACTCGCACAGCGAGTCAAATTTGGCTCATTGGCCATCCCATACCCAAGATCAAGGGCGCACGGCTTCCTTCAATTGGAGACGTTTTACGCCTGTTTTTTCACTTTCACATAGAGCACAAGAAGACAGTGAATGACTCAGCGAAGGAGGTGGCATCATCAGTCATTGGTTACTGGGAGAAATCCCGGATACCTACCATCACAGAGAAGAGCATTGGTCGAAAAGTGGTAGATATTTTTCTTACTTGGAAGCTTCTCCAGAAAAATCATGCTCGCGCTACGGAAACCCAGCGGAAAAAAGAAGATGAGTTCCGTGATAATTTGGAAAATCTTTTCGATGTCACCCACCCTAAAGCGATGGAACTTTTGACCATCGAAGAAGATCGAGCCTTCCTTATTGCTCAGCGAGAAAAAGGGAGGAGGGGAGTAATGGGAGGAGTTGACAAGAAAATGGCTCATTCTGTCATGCGTCGGGAACAAACTGAAAGACGCCTAGCTCAGCACCAACCTCAAGCCAATATTACTGGAATCTTCTTCTACGTCTGAAGCACCAAGTTCTGCGCCTTCATCTGAAGACTCACCACCCGCCTCTCCTGAAAAACGCAAGTGTTATGCTCGTGGCACTATGAAAGTCATCACTCCCGAACTGGCAAGTACATTGGATCGCACAGGAATCAGTCATCGTTCAGCACACCGGATTATCGATGCTATGGCTAGAAGCCTCGGCCATAACTCACAAAAACTCGCGCTCAACTATGAAACCATTAGAAAATCACGAGAAAGGCTCCATTCGGCAATGGCAGAAAAGATTAAACAAAGGTTCACACCCAACAAAGTGCTCACTGTTCACTGGGACGGAAAAATTCTACCAGACGATGAAGGTGGTCGGTGTGACTGACTAGCCATTTTCGTAACCGGAGTTGATACCGAGAAGCTCTTGGGTGTACCTAAGCTGACATCAGGAATGGGTGAGGTCATCGCCTCGGTGGTACATGCTGCGCTCAAAGAATGGAATGTGTCAGAAAAGGTATCAGCTATGAGCTTCGACACTACAGCTTCAAATACTGGTTACTTGTCTGGGGCATGCGTAATTTTGGAGCAGAAACTCGGCCGCCGACTCTTATACCTTGCATGTCGCCATCACATCCTAGAACTTGTCGTTGAGAAGGCGTACATGGAATGCATGGGACCATCATCTGGTCCAGATATCCTCTTATTCTCCCGCTTCAAAGAGACGTGGAATACAATTTGCCAAGATAAGTACAAGACCCTGTCAGACCTTCCATCGAGTCTGAATGAGAATCGAGAAGAACTGATCGCTTGCTGGAATCTATATCTGACAAAACATCAGCCGAGGGATGATTACCGTGAATTCTTGGAGTTGTCGATTACAATCCTTGGAGGTAATTTACCTAACTTTAGGTTTCGGCGACTTGGAGCACTTCACCGAGCACGTTGGATGGCAAAAGTAATTTATTCATTAAAAATCCTGCTGCTTTCCCATCAGTTCAGACTTACAACTCGTGAAATGTCTGGCTTAAAACAATTTGTATTTTTTGCCCTGGAGTTATATGTCAGCGCGTGGTTCACAGCCAGCAGTCCTTCATCTGGCGAGTACTTGATTGGTCTCGCACTCTTTGGTAAAGGTATCAATGCAACGATGAAAAAGAATATAATATCGCTCGATCAATCCTCAAAAAAGAAGCTGCTGAAGATCCTCCAAAGCGAGCCCCAATACCTGCTGTTTCTTCCATTTCAACAAAGCAGCTCTCGGACTTTGCCTCGAAAGGATCAAAGCTTCTCTTTGAACTTCTAAAAATTAATGATGGTTTCTTGTCCAAGGAACCAGAGACCTGGCCGGACGACGAAGATTTCAAGACTGGTTTGACTATAGTTGAAGGACTAAAAGTCGTCAATGACATGGCAGAGAGGGGAATTGCCTTGATCCAGGCCTTCAATACAAGATTACGAAGAATGAAGAACAGCGCCAACATCTCTTGCAGGTTGTTGAGGATCATAGGAAGTCTCAGCCTGGTACATTGAAAAAGGGGTATGGCTTGAGGAAAAGCAAGAATTAATGGGTGGTCTACAATTGAATGAAAGACACCCTGGAATATATTTAGTAAATATATTATTTACTTATTAAGATTGGAGTACGCCTGCACTTAAACCTTATGAACTAAAACTAACGTTTATTTACATTAATTAAAAAATATTAATTTATTTTTACTAGGTAATGAATAATTAATTTTTGTTATAAGGAGAATTATTTACCTCACTTGAGACACCCTTAAATATTATCTGAATGACCTAATATTTACAGTACATTGTTTTCTCATGTAGTAGCAGCATTGAACAAATGGCCAATAAAAAACTCCAACTTTCGATTTTTATTGTCACCCTACGTTGTATGTTTTATATTGTACTCTATTGACACTGAACATAATCCAGATTCCGGATCAAGTAAAGATAATCCCTCCCAGGTCACACTAGTAAAGCAAATCCCTCCCAAAAATGACCAAGTAAAGATAATCCCTCCCAGAAAGTAAAGTAAAGTGAAGCAGTCTGACATAAGGATAAAAATTAAGAGAATCTTTTTTTAAAAAATGATTTATTTGAAAACAAAATTTATTAAAATTCATTTATTACAATGGATCAAGTAAAGATAAGCACCCCCAACCTTTTTTAGTTAGCTTTATAAGGCTAACTAACGAAAATATCACGACTTAACCTAACCAATCGTTAGGTCAACTGTACGCCCTTGACGATTGGTTAGGTTAGGTCGTGATATTTTCGTTAGTTAGCCTTATAAAGCTAACTAAAAAAGGTTGGGGGTGCTTAACTTTACTTGATCCAAAGACTTTAATTAAAGCGGTATTGCGGTATTGCGGTAAAGCGGTATTACCAACTTTACCAAGTAAAGATGATCCCTCCCAAAAAATGATCAAGTAAAGATAGTCCCTCCTTTTTCTGTTGGGAGGGATTATCTTTACTTGATCCAAAAAGTTAAGTAACTTAATTGACCCAACACTGATATATATATATATATTATATATATATATATATATATATATATATATATATATATATATATATATATATATACAGGGCGTCCCCAAAAAATGTATACACACTTTAACAGCTGATAGCTCAATTGATGTTTCTTTCTTTCCAAGTTAAACCCATTAGAATTAATAATGGCAGTCAGACTAAGCTTTGAACAAAGGAAATTCATTCTAAAATGCTACTGGAAGTGTGAAAACGCAGTTGAAGTGCAAAGACAGTTTAGGAGGGAGTTTCAAACAGATCCACCAACGCGACTTACCATCACTCGAATTAGAGATAAGTTTGAAGCCGATGGAACTGTTCAGAATGTCCACAAGAAGCGTTCCGGAAGACCACGGACATCGACAAGCCCCACAAAGCAAGAAAGAGTACTGGAAACGTATCACCAAAGTCCAAGAAAATCTGTGCGGCAAGCGAGTCGTGAGGTAGGAATTTCAGAATCGTCTGTCCAACGCATTTTGAAGCGCTGTCAATGGAAAAGTTACATTCCAAGATTAGTCGATGCTATTAATGAAGATGATCCGGACCGAAGAGTGGAGTATTGCGAGTGGTACTTGGCACGACGTGGATGTGGATTGGACGAAGGGGTTTCGTAGAATACCCTCCGCGTTCACCAGACCTCACACCACTAGACTTTTTTTTATGGGGATACTTAAAAGACAAAGTCTACGCTATAAAACCTGCAACAGTCGCTGAATTGAGAGCAGCCATTGAACGAGAATGCACACAATACCAACGAAATGTTTCGTGATGTTTGCGATTCCATTGCTTCGCGTTATCAGCAGTGCCTGGACCAGAACGGACGTCAGTTTGAAAACAGGCGTTGACAAAACAATTAAATAATGTCTGTAGATTCTATTACATTTTGAAAATGAAATGTATTTTAATAAACACTGCCTTTATAAGTATTTAAAGTGTGTATACATTTTTTTGGGACGCCTGTATATATATATATATATATATATCAGAGGAGAGGAGGGGGGACAACCTTGACCTTCGTGAAATGAGGAATCATCGCACGGAACCTTTGAAAGGTTGAAAGTAGGGGTATATATATACACACACACACAAAGAAATCTTAATATATATTACACAAAAAACAATCCTATTTTTATCCCGAAACAAATGAATATTTAAGTTAATCTAATACCGCATCAGAAAATGAAACTTTTCTTTCAGTAAATTTCCTTTTCTGTTCTTCTAAATTTACAAATGATGTATTTTAGGTTTAATTTTGTAAAATTAAATTGAAAAAACCTTTTCACGAGTATTTCATACAAAACAGCGTAATTCTTCTTTGCTTACACGGAGGCTTGAATTTTGAAAATCACTTTCGCTCATGTACTCACACGGGGCGGTGGGAATCGAACCCGCGCTTCGCAGTTTGAATCCGATGTCCAGCCAATCGAGTCACTCCTATTTTCTAAAAAATACTGAGTTTTGTCAATGTATGAACCTTGAAATAGACCAGAATTAACTATTTTTATTTTGAAAATGCTTTGCTTTCCACGCATAATGTAGCTTTTCTGAAGTGCCATCGATTACCACATCCCAAAAAATCTTAAGCTTGAATTGCACTTGCTCACGAATCTCACGAGATTCATGAGCAACTGTAATTCAGATTTATAAAGATTTCTTAATTGGTTGAATCTATGAAGAAAGCTTATTCAATTGATATTTGAAAAAGACTTTTCAATCAAATCTAATAAATTCATATTCAGTTTTAATACAGTATATTTTTGGTGCGAGTTTGTTTTGTTAGTGACTCATTGAGCAAATTACAGTAGTTTTTAAAGTACCTTTTCCAAGTAGATATTAAAAACATGCCACGTAGAGACTAAAGATTATAGTGGTTCTACTGCATAAATACGTCACAACATATTTATTTATACAGCTACATTTATCAATTAATTATGTATTTTTTGGACCCAAACTCAACAAATTGTTATGTTATTAATATATTGACATATGAAAACCATCCAAATTGTAAACTCATTGAAAAACTTTTAACAGAAAACTACGAAATATTATATGAAACCTAATACCATCTGAATTACATTACGTTAATACATTAAAATGTTACTTTGTAATATTTTTACTATATAATTTTCATAACAGAAGGGTAGCTAAATTATTTTTATATTTATACAAAGCCTAGGTGCTGAAAGTGACTAAGAATTTATTAGATTTGACGAAGAATTTTTTCCAAATATCAAGTGAATAAGCTTTCTTCATACGTACATTCAACTTACGAAGGGTGTTGAGAATGTGTTTTAGGTAGTTTGCTTCTTTACACTCATTAAGAAATTCTTGAAATTAAATAGAATCTTAATGAATTTTTTTTCATTAATATATTTGTATGAATGCGTTTCCCAAAAGTTTTTTCAGTGGAAAATTGAGATAAAATGGGCCGTAAGGTAGATGTGGCACAGTGTAACCGATGATGCCTATAAGTGCCTCTAAAGGATAAATATAAAGAAAAAAACTCTAGCAATGCTCGTATATTGAATGTTTTTAACTATCTATTATAATATATCCTTCAGAAAAACACATTCTGAGTAACTTTATCTAATTAGGCTCTTCATTCTTATATGAAATATAACGCCTACCAATAAAAGAAAATTAATTCCTTTTCCTATATTAATTTCATAAATTAAATTTAAAAGTCATTTGCTTGAATGATAATTATTATTATTATTATTATTATTATTATTATTATTATTCTTAAACAAATAAATAACTTGTTTTCCATCCGTACATTCACTTGTCTCTTATTCCCGCAAACTGACATAAACCTCAATTTACCCTTATTGAAATTCGTTTATTCTTTCCAAAATCGGAAATTTTTAATATGTCAGATATTGGAAAGGTTTTTTAATATAAAATCCCGTATGTCGATTCTCCCTCATACAAAATAAATTTGTATTTAGAAATTTGCTCTAATTTTAGTCATTGGAGATGAGAATAAAGGGTTGTATGCTACGTTGGTATGGTTATGAGGAGAGAATGAATAATTAATTGATAGAATTGTAAAAATGTGTTCATACGTGAAAGAAATAGAGGAACACCACATAAAGTATGGAAAGATATAATTAGCGCTGAATTAATGTGGAAAATTCAGGGATGACATTCAATGTTCATTTCTATACCTGCACCTATACTATACCTATATTATCTAAACTTTATACGTAAGTAGAATTTCGCACAGACAATGGTGGCTTCGTTGTGTATTTTCACTTTATGTTTAGTGAAGAGACATTTAAAATCTCATTTCTCGAAGTAAGATTTCCTCAAGTAATGGAATCATTAATAATTAAAATAAATTTAATTTTTTTATAATTCAGTTTGTTGTTACTGCCTTCATAGCTTGCGGTGCCAGCTATTCAAAATGCACGGTGGGCGTCTGCTTGTAATTCGTATTCGACATGAAGGGTGTAAACTGTCGGAAAGCAAGTTATATATTTATTTCTAGAAATTAAAATTTGTATTGTCATCTGCTTAGTAACAAGCACACGACAATACAAATTTTAATTTTTAAAAATAAATATATAACTCTTGCTTTCCGACAGTTTACACCCTTCATGTCGAATACGAATTACAAGCAGACGCCCGCCGTGCATTTTGAATAGCTGGCAAATTTTATAAACTTGTTGCTAGGTGATCCCAGGACTTTAACAGCCTAAATTAACGGACGAGCAGCCAATTATTGAAATGGGGAAACTATTCAGACCTATACACATTTTGCTGACGGAAAGTTTCGTTGACACTCTAATAATTAATTTAACTTAAGTGAGCCTAACCTAACCTAACTAAATCTAACCTTTCAAAAACCTTTTCATTAGAATCTCGTCTTGTTGAAATATCATGTCGTTAGACCGACCTATTCAATAGTTTTGTTTTTATTGGCTATATTTATTCGGTAATTATATATATATATATATATATATATATATATAGTAAACCACAAGGAAAAGGAAAAATGATTCCAAGGTCTTTCGTGTATTCAGAAGTACACCTCCTCAGGGATATACTTCTGAATACACGAAAAGCCTTGGAATAATTTTTCCTTTTCCTTGTGGGTTTGCATCATTCATTCATTTCACCTGTTTAAGTATGAAATTCATCCTTCTTCAGTAATGTAACGGATTGGGATTTTATTCCGCAGAAATTCAGGAGGAGATTGTAAATACCAATCGACCAGGGAAGTACTATGGGGGGGGGGGGAGACATTAGAGTGATTAGACAGAAGACAGGGAGTGCTGGAACTCCCGTTTCTCCAATCACTGTCCTCTTTCGATGATAATTTTCCGTGTCTCATCTACCCTGTGAGCAGTCCAGCATGCTCTCAAACACACACTTCTCCCTCTATTCTTCACTACACACGCATGCATTTTACACACTACACACTTCTTTAAAAAAATTTATAAATCTTGGTTTTCCGAAACAGAAAATCAAGGTCGTCGACTGGTTTCATGTGACAAATTCTGTGACGCAGGTACCACCCGATAGAGAGACAATATCGCGAATTCTTGGAAAATTTCAAACAAAAGGAAATGTAAGAAATCAATATAGGGGTAATAGTAGTAGGTGACGATCCACAAGAACTGTGCAACATGTTAATATGGTTCATGAAATTATTGGACGCAGTCAGCAGAAGTGAATTCGACGTTTGTCAGCACAAGTAGGTATTTCACGAACATTTGTGTGCGTCGCATACTTCGTACCGAATTAAACCTTTTTCCCTGCAAAATTTATTCATACGCTTCACTGACTAATGTTCAAAAACAAAAACGAATGGCATTCGCAACATGGATGTTAGCAAAGCTAGAAGAAGATCCTGAGTTTTTGAAGCACATCTACTTCACTGACGAGTGTTATGTGTATCTGTCTTGGGAGAGTCATAAGCAAAACTTTTGTTACTGGGGAAGTCATATTGGCGTTCCAATATAGCTTTCACGTATTGTTGCTAAACTCAGCCTTTAGGTCGCTGTTGGATGTATGGTGTAGTAGGCAGTGTTGGGAGTAACGCCGTTACTTTCGAGATGTTGTAAGGAAAATGTTAACGGCACTACTTTTTAGAGCGATTTCAATCGTTACTCGCTATACTCGTTACTTTCAAACTGATCATTTGACTAGTATCATTTATTAGCTGTTAATTAGCTGTTAGCTCCTCCAACTTCAAACGAGGAGGACTATCAGTTGTCAATTTTGAAAACTAAAAAATCTGCAAGATTAGGTTTTGGACAGGCCATTTTTTTATTTGAGTTTTTGATTTTTTGTCATATAGAGTATAATTTGGAATTATTAAGGTTTTTTTACTCTTTAGTATTTTCTTAAAAGTAACGGTAGCGGTAACGGTAACGTGTTACTTTTTCATAGAAGTAACTGAAGCGGTAACGACGTTACTTTTTTATCAATGTAACGGTAGTGGTAACGCCGTTACTTATAGAAAGTAGCGTGCCCAACTCTGGTAGTAGGTCCCTACTTTGAGAGTGAAACTGGAAAAGCAGTAACATATATATATTAAAACACAATAACCGTGTGCAAAATTAATTAAAACAATTAAAATCCCTAATGGTTAAAAGAATAAAACAAAAACGAAGCTTTTCGAGAGAATCTCCCCTCTTCGTTCGGTCTGTGAGCAGAAACTGAAAGAGAGTCAAAATTAAAAGGAGTATTTAATAAAAATCGCCATGCCTCAGGCAACTCAAACAGACGTAAATAATTCCAAGAGACACAAGATTTTGACAGCCAATATTTGCTCATATAATGAAGCATGTTTTACAGGGTGATTCAAAAGTCAGGTTATATAGGGCTTTTCTGTTTCTTTGCAGGTAAATGAGTTATGAGATGTTATCGAAGGAGGAGCGCATTGATGTGATATTCCTAGCTGGCTGCACAAGTGCATTGCCGTTAACGGTGGCCATATCGAACATGTGATGTGACTATTCCCCTGTATCATTACATAATACAGTGTTTCCCTATGTAACCTGACTTTTGAATCACCCTGTATATTAAAATTATCAGTATTTTTTATAATAAAAGATTCGGCGAACTTATGTTTGTCATTATTAATGATATTTAAAAGTAAGTGAGCGTTATTAATATCAATATTATGATCCCTGTCTAATCGATGCCTACTATGTAAGGCCACATTTTCATCGGCCGTATTCATAACGATTTTTATAAAATACTCTTTTTAAATTTGATTTACTTTTCGTTTCTGTCCACCGCCCGAAAGAAGAGGGAAGATTCTCTTGAAAAGCTTCGCAGATTTTAGTGTTTTATTCTTTTAACCATTGGGGATTTTAATTGTTATACTGTATATGCGGTGTCCCCAGTAAATGACCCTATTTTATTTGCCCGTTATTTTATAATGGGTGTATATTTTATTACCGGGTGATTTCTTCTTCAGAAAGGTAAGAGACTGCGTTTTTTTATTCCATATATACCTATACATTTCTAATCTTTCATTACTTAATAACTAATAAGTATTGTATATTAAAAATGTTATTTCCCCATTTTATACTTAAAGCAATAACTTTTCCTAATTTCTACAAAATTAGGAAATTTGAAAAGCCTATACCTCTATCAATAGACTATTGGCTTCCATGCTATATTAGGGCCATATAAAGCCTTACTCGTTAGTCTTAAGCAGGATGGAGCACCTTCACACACTGCTTGTGAAACTCGCAACCTTTTAAAGAAGCATTTTTCCGGGCGACTAATATCCCTTCATGAGCCATTGGAATGGCTACTATATTCACCTGACTTCACACCCCTGACTCCTTTTTGTTGGGTTACATAAAATACAGGATCTATTCTACCAAGCCTAAACATTTGAAAACCTAAAGACCAAAGTCTATGAGGTAATCAACAATATTCCAGCTGAACTCTTTCCAAAATTTATGTCAAATATTTGTGTAAGGTTGAATATTCTGTAAGAAAAAATGGTGATTACACTGAAAATGTTGTTTAATTAAGTTTAATGAACTGCTCTGTTTTACGTACTTATGGCGGGTGTCTTTGTGTTTAGATTCCTTTTTTTAACTTAGAACATTTATTTAGAAATATGGACTTTTTCGGGGACACCTGGTGTATATATATATATATATTATTATATATATATATATATATATATATGAAGAATTTCACAAGGTGTACTTCTGAATACACGAAAGGCCTTGGAATCATTTTTCTTTTTCCTTGTGGATTTGCGTGATATACAGGGTGGGCCGAAAGTCTGGATCCATAGGAAAATATTTATTTTAATACATAAATTACAACAAATGGTAAATACTTAAAATGAATATCAACTTTAACTCGTAAATGCGTATCCGTGATACTGTACAGTGGTTCGTACTCCAGTATAACAACAATTATAACAAATGCTCAAATTGGCGGCCTCTGACATCAAGACACTTAGGGATGGAATTTATGATTTTTAATAATTCTTCGAATTGACGTTCTCGAGATGCGTGTTTCATTTGATAATCTTCTTGTTGACTTTACTGGACTATTCGTTAAAGTTTCACATACCATTGCAGAGGTATTTTCATCAGTTGCAGTTTTTGGACGACCAGAACGCCGTCGATCATGTACACTTCCTGTTTCTTTGAAACGTTTAAACAACTTGCCAACAGTCGCATGTGTTACTGGATGCTTATCAGGATGATTTCTATTGAATTCGGTAGCAACTTCTCTGTGTGTAGCGCCCTGTCTTGCGTACATGAGCACAAGTTCTACCCGGTCTTCTGTTGTTAGATTCGAAGCCATTTCTGGGCTGAAATAAAAAAAGTACTTGAGTATTTATACTGGAGTACGAACTACTGTACAGTATCACGGATACGCATTTACAAGTTAAAGTTGATATTCATTTTAAGTATTTACCATTTGTTGTAATTTATGTATTAAAATAATATTTTCCTATGGATCCAGACTTTCGGCCCACCCTGTATATATATATATATATATATATATATATATATATATATATATATATATATATATGAAAATTATTTCACGAAAGTAACACGTGAAAAATATTTATGATGAATAAAACCACGAAGGAAAGGAAACACAAAACGGTGCTCAAGCGCTTTCGTCTAATGACATCCTCAGGAACACTGAAATACATAAAAGGTTACGGCCTATATATAGGTTACAGAAAGAGAAAAAAAAATAAATAAATAACATACATACAAACAAACATATATACATATATATATACATACGGTCTTATTAAAACCCACAAACCTGGCAACCCTATGCGCCCTATTATTAGCTCGGTGGGCTCTATTACTTATAAACTCTCCAAATGACTTGTCAAAGTCTTGTCCCCCATTCTCGGAACTATCTCTGATTCACATGTAAAAAATTCCATGGATCTTACTGAAAAATTGAATAATGCACGTACTGAAACTAACGATAGATTGATCAGTTTTGATGTTTGTTCATTGTTTACAAAAGTGCCGATTGATGATATGCTTGACTTTCTCTCCCAAGAATTACATAAGTATGACCTGCCACTACCTTCACACATTGTTTTGGAACTTATTAAGCTTTGCATTAAAGACTGTAAATTCACTTTCAATAACGAGTATTATCAACAAGTGTTTGGGATGGCCATGGGCAACCCCTTATCGCCCCTCCTCTCCAATATTTATATGGAGTTTTTCGAAATTACTTACATTCCGAGAATCCTGGGGGTTGGCATCCCTTGGTTGCGGTACGTCGACGATATTTTGTGTATCTGGCCCATGAATCGTGACCTGGATAACTTCCTCCTTCAGTTAAATGATCAAGTCCCCTCCATTAAGTTTACTTTAGAAGTGGAACAAGACAAGTCAATCCCATTTTTGGATGTGCGTGTACATAGGGAAAGCCCAGGTTTTAAGTTTAGTATCTATCGGAAAACAACAAACAACTTGTCCTACGTACACTTTTACTCGGGACATGACACCCCCACTAAGAAGGCCATTTTTTCATCAATGTTTCTCCGCGCGCTTAGGATCGCCAGTCCGGAATACATCGATGCCGAATTGGAAAAAATCAACGGTATTGGAAGTGATCTGTGTTACCCATCTGCGTTTATGGAATCTTGTCTCAACAAGGCAAAACGAACTTTCTATCGTGTCAATAATAACACTCGTACTTTGTCAAAAAATATTTTAGTACTTCCATTTTTCCCGGGCTTTTTAGGCATTGCTAATGTACTTAAACTTTTGCATATTAATGTAGTATTTTCATATAACAATATTGTGAAAAATATCATAGCAAAAAATAGCTCTACCAATAATTCAGGCATTATCTATAAAATTGGGTGTAAACAATGTGATTCCTTTTACATAGGTCAGACGGGAAAGGATTTGCACACACGTATAAAACAGCATCAATATTCCGTCTGAACAGGACAGTTGTCCAGTGCTCTTTTTGTCCATTTGTCAGAGTTATCCCACTGTATTGATTGGAATAATGCTTCAGTTTTATTTCATTCAAGCAACATTGTCAATAGAAATATTCTTGAGTCTGCCATTATTCAACTTTCAAATAACTTCAACATAAGCAAAGGTCTTTTTCAACTCGATCCTGTTGTTTTGAATTCCTTCAAAACAAACCTAGATAAAAAGGGTAGGACACTTAATCTTTGGTAAACTTGTAAGCTACTTTATTAACTTTTAATCTTCAATTTATTTTTTATATATCGAAACTTGACTCTAAAAGGCAAAGTGTTAAACCCGGGCGTATCTCCAGTATAAATTTGTATTATTTTTATAACTCATTTGATCTTGTGCTAAAAATCGATATGCCTCTTTGTTAATCCTCTAATCCTTAATTTTTAAGTTTTATTTTTACTTCTCCGTTTATTGCATATATATATATATATATATATATATATATATAATATATATGTGTGTATGTGTGTAGATATGTATGTATATATATATATATATTATGTATATATGTTTGTGTGTATGTATGTTATTTATTTATATATTTTTTTCTCTTTCTGTAACCTATATATAGGCCGTAACCTTTTATGTATTTCAGTGTTCCTGAGGATGTCATTAGACGAAAGCGCTTGAGCACCGTTTTGTGTTTCCTTTCCTTCGTGGTTTTATTCATCATATATATATATATATATATTAGGGTGTCACTTATTTTTCAACTTTTAAGTTTCCGTGCTCTGACCCCATCAAAGTATGCCATATGATGTAGAAACACTGTGTACAAAGTTTTATTGAGCTATTTTAATATTTAGAGGTCGCTCAACGGCTTCGAAGTATTGGATAAGAGATTCTCAGAAAGTATGAATATAAACAATTTCCAAATGTATTTAAACAATTTATTATGTTCCTACATTAGAAGGAAGTGCACAAGATATTATCATAATATTAAGATGAAGTACATTAACATCAGACAGTAGCGTAATTATTATGATTAATCATTATTTCCACTCAAGGTATGCTTTTGTCCCCATGTGCAATGCTTGCGATGGTCTTCAACAACCTGGAGAAGAAACTGGAGTTGTTCTTCATCTTTGGTTAGGTAGCCAGAAAAATCCTGGATGAGAGCAACTCCACGTTCAGCGAAGTCATTTGTTACAGTTAGAGTTTTTAGTCTCTTTCGCAGTCTGGTAATGGGTATCCTCTTCCCATTGCTCAGAAGTTTTCTCCAAGAATTCATCTGGGAGGTTGAGGTTCGTGAACAATGATTTTGTGTTTTTTGTTACAAAGTTTTCCAAGCTTTTTTCTTTCACAATATCCAGGTCAACAACCACACGCTTTGGAGGGTTCTCTTGTCCATCAACACTAGTCATAGATATGACCATGCGACTTTTTATATCAGGGAGGATATCGTCATCGCAAAAAGCAAGACCCACCAGCTCTTCAGACAAATACCATAAATGAGCTACCATCTTCTGTGAAGTTACCATGGCAACGCGTGGATGGATATTTGAATACTTTATTAGTGACTGTAGGCAGTGGCGGACTGGCTAGGCTGTCAGTCTGCCATGTGGTTTTACCCCTAGACCTGAGGTAAAAAAAATTGGCAGCCAATCTATTATACTCGTATATAAAGTTTAAATAAACATAAGTCAGTTGGGCCTGATGAGATATATCCTAGAATCTTAAATGAGGGTGTTGACAGTATTTCTATTACATGAAATAGATATAATTTATTTAGATTTTTGTAATTATTTGTTTGTATTTTTTATTTTTTATTTATTAATAGTATATAAAAAGGCAAATGTATTAATAACTTCTTTAATTTGTTAAAATTATTGCAGGTTTTAAACTTTTAGAAAGTAGCAAAAATTAATAAATTTGCGTGCCTAAAATACAGTTTTGCCAACCTGCCTGTCACTGCGACATTTTTAACTTCATTAGTTTATTTAATAGTTGCCTACATGCTTCATTAAAATCAACTCCAATTTATCACAGTAAATCTCTTATTTTTGTTATTGCTGTTATATATGTATAATTATATTTTACCCATTTTTATGTCCATATATAAAAGATATATAGAGTTATGTATATATTTTATATAAAGCTGCTATATATAAAGATATATATAAAAATAAATAAGAAAATACATGTAATAGTATTGAGAAAAGATTACAATACATTACATTACAATTACATTACAATACAGTTACAGAATACATATATTCATTCATTATAGTATACAGTAATTCAAGCATCGTTATTTGTTTTGAAATTTGTTGATCTTCATTATATTAAATGCAATTAGTAAATCAGATTACTTTATTAATTTTATTTATTTTTTTTATATTTCAGGTAAGGAAATGGAACACATGAAACGGAAATCTGGGGCACAGAAACGGAAAGATAAACGAGAAGCAGAAAGAAATGATTCAGCAAAAAAGTGCAGGCCTATAACAGCATTTATGATATCAACACCTATATCTACATGTCAGAAAGAGGAAAGCGCCTTACAGAGAAATTCAACTACAACTGTTCATGCTGATACTGTAGATCTAGGACATAAAGATGAAGGTATGCCTAACGTTTTTGAGACTGTAGATGCTGATTTTTATGATTCTGAATTAGCTGGTGGAATAACAGTAACTGAGCCTGGGCCTGTACATGTACATAATCAAAAAGATCTAGTAGCTGATTTAAATAATGATGAGAATCAACCAACATTTAGACAGGATAAGCTCTTTCAATATCCTGCACGAACAGATTTGAAATCTTTTTTCAAAGAGCATCCAATTCAGCCACATGATCATGATCTGCCATTTAATGTAAAGTTATATAAGCGAAAAATTATGGGTGACACTGTCTCGCGACACTGGTTAACATATAATAAGAAAAATAGATCACTATATTGTTCATTTTGCTTGGCATTTGAGTCACCAACCTCTTCTAACCCATCTGCTTTTGTGCGAGGATTTAATGATTACAGACGAATTAGCCAGTGCTTATCAGGGCATGAATCAACTGGTATACATAGCAAGCATGCTCAGGAATATATCAGTGTATTAAATGATGGTTGTTTAGCTCGTTTTTTCGCTGCATCATTGCAGAAGCGAAAAGATGAAGTACTAAAGCAGAGAAATATTGTTGCCAGAGTTGTAGATATAATAAAGATGCTAGGTAAACAAGCTCTTCCTTTTCGTGGACACAGAAATGAGTCAGCATATTCTCTTCTTGATAAAACAGAAAATCATGGAAATTTCTTGGCTACTGTGCAGTTGATGACAAAATATGATCCTATTATGGCTTCTCATGTTTCCGTGGTGAAGGAAAAGTCTGAACAACGATGTGAAAGATTGGAAAAACAAAGAAAGGCACAAAGTAAAGGTCGTGGTAGTCTTGTCACATTCTTGAGTAAAACAACCATCTCTTCTTTGACCCAAATTATGAAGAATATGATACAGGAAAAAATTACTCAAGAAGTTGCTGAGGCCAAGTATTATTCCATACAAGTAGATTCAACCCAGGATATTTCATCAATTAATCAATTTAGTATTGTTATTCGATATGTAGTAAATGGTACTATCCATGAATGACTGTTTGCAATTGTTCCAAGCAATGATGGTACAGGGCAGGGACTCTTTGACCTATTAAATGAAACATTACAACGTCTTGAAATAGATCCGAAAAACTGCTTATCAGATAGTACAGATGGCGCTGCAAGCTACCATAGCCTACCTCGTAGGCCCAAGCGCGCTAGAAATCGTGGTAGGCCGAAGTGGTGGACTAGGGAAATAGGAGTTTATAAACGAGCGTAATAGAGCGTATAGACTTAGTAAGCGCAATGGCACGGCAGCTAACTTAATAGATATATCGAGCTTAGACGTCAGGTTAAAAGATCAGTTAGGAATGCCAAGCGTAATTTAGAGATACTTATAGCTGCGGATAGTAAACATAATCCAAAAAAGTTTTTTTGAATACGTAAATAATCGTAAGCCGGTAAAAGATAACATAGGCCCTCTAGTGGATGTTAATGGCGCTTTGGCTTCTGACGCTCAGGCGATGGCGGGTATTTCAATAACTTTTTGCGACAGTTTTTACCGTAGAAGACGTAAATAATGTCCCCGACGTGAACGATATCGTTCCATTTAGTAGCGAGACTATTTTGGATGAAATAACTGTTTACGAAGCTGAGATTGCGCATTATATCGATAGGCTAAAAGTTAGCAAGGCTCCAGGCCCTGACGCGTTTTATCCCAGACATTTGAAAGATTTGAAAGAAGTTATCGTAGGCCCCTTAGCGAAGATTTTTAATCAGTCACTCGAAACGGGGATTATTCCTGAAGACTTCAAATTAGCTAACGTCACGCCTATTTTTAAAAAAGGCGACCGCGCAGTAGCTAGCAATTATAGGCCCATTAGCTTAACGTCAATTGTCGGTAAACTTTTGGAATCCGTAGTTAGGGATCGTATTATCGATCACTTAGAAAGTAGAGATTTGATTAATAGTAGTCAGCATGGGTTTCGATGCCATAGGTCTTGTTTAACTAATTTGTTAGAATTTTATAACGAAATAGTGCGCGAATACGATAGGCATAGAGCAGCTGACGTTATTTATTTAGATTTTAAAAAGGCGTTCGATACAGTTCCGCATAGGAGACTAATTGCGAAGGTTAAAGCGCACGGTATACGCGGTCAGGTAGCTAACTGGTTAGAAGAATGGCTTCGTGCTAGGAGACAGAGGGTCGTAGTTAATGGTAGTGAATCGGGGTGGTTAGATGTAGGTAGCGGTGTCCCACAGGGTTCAGTGTTAGGCCCATTGCTATTCGTCATTTACATTAGCGACATAGATGTAGGATTGACTAGTAACGTGTCAAAATTCGCGGACGATACTAAAATAGGCGGTAAGGTTGTTAACGAGGACGATAGAAATAGGATCCAAGACGATGTAAATAGGATTATGGAGTGGACAGATAAGTGGCAGATGCAATTTAACGTAGACAAATGTAAAGTTTTGCATATAGGTTCTCGCAACAATAATTACGCGTACACGATGGATGATAGGGAGTTAGCGAGCGTTGACGAGGAAATAGATTTAGGCGTACGCGTATCTAAGGATTTAAAGGTTAGGAACCAGTGCCTGGAGTCTTGCGCAAAAGCTAATAGGATGTTAGGCTTCATAGCGCGTAATTTCGAATTTAAATCGAAGGATATTATATTGCCCCTTTACAAGTCCCTAGTCAGGCCTCATTTAGAATATGCCGTTCAGTTTTGGTGCCCGTACTTGCGTGAGGATATTGATAGGTTAGAAAGGGTTCAGCGTCGTGCCACGAAACTTATTCCGTCATTGCGCAATAAGCCTTATGAAGATAGGATTAAGGAGTTAGACTTGTATTCACTCGCAACTAGAAGATTAAGGGGGGAGCTTATTGAAGTTTTCAAAATCGTTAATAACATCGATAACGTAAATTTTCACAAATTGTTCACTTTCGATAATAGTAATACTCGCAATAACGGATTTAAGTTGCGTGGCAGACGTTTCATTACTAACATCGCTAAAAACTTCTTTACGTTTAAAGTAATTGATAAATGGAATAATCTTCCCGCGTCAGTCGTTCATTCTACCAGCGTTAATATGTTTAAGAACCGTCTTGACAGACATTTTAAAAGTATTAACGTTGTTTAATTTAATAAAACAAAGTTAGCAACAGGAGCTCTGGTGGTGGTGCTCGAGGAGGAGTCTGTTGACAATGAATGCCAGCTTGTGACATGCCAGCGTGTGATGCCAGCAATAAAATTATTATTAAAAAAAAAAAAAAAAATAGACTAACACGAACGTAGCTGTAGCTCGTAGCGTAAACTAACCCACTTTTTGTTTAACTTTACCTACTTTTTTTTTCTTATCTCCTTACTTTGCATGTCTAACTCTTTCCTTGCATGTTTGTAGTTTGCATGGTATGACAGTGAGTTAAGACTGTGTTTGCATGGTTTGTAAGCGTTCTTATTTTACTTCTTTTCATCTTTTCACCCCTCTCCTATTTTCTCCTACTATTTTTCTGACTTGTCGGCAGTGGCCGGCGGATGATGATGGTGAGACTTTTTCCTCTTTTTCTGAATGAATGTTAACCCACGAGTGATAGGTGTTGCTCCTTACTTAACCCCTTATTCTCTTCTCTTCTCTTAACCCCCTACTCTTTCCTTTCTCTCGGGCTAACCTTAGAGTGGATCTTAGGGTCTTTGTTAGCCTTAGCTTCTGTAGATCTGTAGATCTGTAGAGTAAAATTACTGATGTAGCTGATCAGCATGTTCATGTATGGTGATATGCCCATGTACTTAATTTAGTAGTTACTGAAACCACGAAGTGTTGTGTACCAGCAGTTTCCTTCTTCAATTTACTCAAGAATTTAAAAAAATTTGTGAAGGTATCATATAAGCGAATGGCCATCTGGATTGAAGTTGTTGGACATCATCTGGGGAAAGAAAAGATGAAACGATTAAAGCTAATTGGTGAAACCAGGTGGTCAGGGAAGTCCAATGCAGCAACTACTATAGTTGGAAATTTTGACGAGATATGTATCAGTAATTTTGTGGATCTTCTGATATGTTTATCCATTATTCAAAGCTCTAACAATTTTGATGCAAAAATAAAACAGGAGGCAAATGTTTTACTGTCTAGCCTTCTAGAATTTCAGACAATATTGACAGCATTCACATACTTATATATCTTTTCAAATTACAGCCCCTTTGTTAAGCTATCTACAGACAAGTGGCTTAAATATGTTTACTGCATGGAATATGGTAGAAAATCCATTACAGATTTGAAGAAAAGATCAAGAGAATTTGATAAAGTATATAGTCAGGCTTTGAAATTTGCCAACAAATCCAATGAGCACATTGCACAATTCAATAATGATGAAAATCAAGAGTGAAAATTGATTTTGTAAAATTGAGTTACCAATCAAGAGGAACACATAAAACAAAGAGAATGGCAGATGAACTAGCTGCTGATGAAAAAAACCATCTGATTCTTTGTTAGACTATCGTGTACATGTGTTCAACTTGATAATGGATCGTGTTGTACAATCACTGGAATCCCGTTTCATTGACCATAGACAACTATATAAGGATATGTCTGCCTCGATCCATCAAATTATGAATATATTACTAAAAATGGTCTTGAAGAAGAAGCATTGGAAGGTATTCTTGAGCTTGCTCCAGGGATAAATAGAAGTGAAGTAAAATTAGAATTGCAGTCTTTTGCATCGAACTATGAAATATTTAAGCTTTTGCTGAATGATGATAATGCAGAGAGCAGCAGGCCAGCAGTAAAATGAATTCATGCTCTAAATATTGTGGCAATTGTCCATCATGTGTTCTGTATATTCTTGCATCAAACAGACTTAATGACAAGGCATATGATAATCAGCGTGAACGGGCATTTTCTAAGCTTAAAATAATAAAAACAAGATTACGAAATTCTTTGTCGGAGGAGAATCTGGAAGCATACATGTTGATGTCTGTAGAAAAGGTCATGTTAGATGAGTTAGACATGGAAACTATAATAGACCGATTTGCAAACTCGAGTAATGAACTTAAAAAATTACTCTTAGTATAGCATGCATGTATGTATGTATGTATGTATGTATTATATGCAGGCCGTACTTGTAAAATATTTGTACTTATTGGTAAAATAAATTTATAAAAAATTATAAAAAAATATTAACTTTTTTTTATTTAAACAAACTTAACTCATAAATAGGCCTATTAGGATAGGACTGGAATTGAATTATGTAATGGGGTTATGGGCCCCCTGACCCCTTTGGCAGACAAAATTTTATGAGCCAGTCCGCCACTGACTGTAGGAGATGAAGGTCATTTCGGGGAGCACTAATGGTGCAAGGGCACGTGGTCCAAGCTTTCACATAGATGCATACAATAAAAATACAAAAGTCACGAAGTCCTCTTTCCTCACGGTTTGTTAACTTAAACTGTGATCTGAACATCCAAATCTTTAAGGAATAGATTGCCTTTGACATCCATCGTGCCTGATGCATCGCTCCGAGAGCATGAAAAACTACACCACGATTAGAGACAGCACCAAGAAACAGACATGCCAGTTCAAGTAGCTCCTTATAGTCATCTCGTGGGATTTTTGTAGTCATTGCAGATTTAGAGAAGTTAATGAGACATTCCTTTACATTAGCGACAGCAGAAGTGGCAATTTCATCAGTGGTGGAGTCTTCATACCGCTTTGGATCAATGTCGTTCCACTTTCCTTGAAATCTCTTCAAAAGTTGGACATCTGTAGCTAATGTAGAACTGCTGTGAGACCAGGCGTGATGACTTCTTTTCTTCCCCGCTTGAAAGGGGGTTTCTGCCTACTTGTTCCAGGAACAGCTTCAGGTTCTGATTCCTCTTCCTCAAACGTCGATGAACTGCTGCTCTCTAGTGTAACAGAATCTAACATTGAATCCTTGTTTTGTTCTGCCTTTCGCTTTCGACTTTGTTCGCTCAACACGCGTTTCTCCTTCTTTGCCTCCTTCTGATGTAGCACAATATCAACAGAAGACATTGTTCCACGACGGCCTTTTTCACGCTGAGCAATGAGAAACTGATTATCTTCTCCATTTTGATTATGTCGAGGACATTTGCATGAGCGATATCAAAGAGATCGTGAAAATAATCCTTGAACATGCTATCATTCTTAGCCTGTACTTCTGTCTTGTGGGATGCATTTTTCTTCAATGCTTTCCATTGTGAGAAGAGTTTTTCCAGTTTTCTGATTGCGTCCTGTTTGTGTTGAGTTGGAATTCGGGCACGATTCCAAATCTCCTCAATTTTTTCAATTGTCATTGACGAAGCCTCTCTTATCGTCTTCTTTTTTATATGTAAATGAAGGAAAAAGGACAGAGCCTGAAGATTTGATGGTAGTTTACCACCTCTAATATCATTCTCACACTTGTCAATCAAGTAAACCTTAGATTTCTTTCGAGTCTCCATCATTAGGTAAATGCAAAAAACTTCACTTTTTTCTACGTGAAGGTCAAAATATGAAAATAAAAACCCACTCTAATAGACAGAGTTTATTTCCACGACAGTTTCGACGCCCACATGGCATCCTCCTCGGGTGGATACAGAAACACGAATGAACCAAAACAAGAGGGAAAAACGGTCCAGGGACCGACCGTTAAGAAATTCGCACCTAGGTTAGATCCCATTCTCCCGACACCGGAAGGGCATTTCATTAAGTACATTCGCGCAAATTTAAAACTATCTTCCTGTTCTAAACATACAGATTCTATTATATTTTTTTACATAATTAAATTCAATAATAAATTCAATAATAAATTCAATAATTATGTAAAAAAAAATATAATAGAATCTGTATGTTTAGAACAGGAAGATAGTTTTAAATTTGCGCGAATGTACTTAATGAAAATGCCCTTCCGGTGTCGGGAGAATGGGATCTAACCTAGGTGCGAATTTCTTAACGGTCGGTCCCTGGACTGTTTTTCCCTCTTGTTTTGGTTCATTCGTGTTTCTGTATCCACCCGAGGAGGATGCCAGTGGGCGTCGAAACTGTCGTGGAAATAAACTCTGTCTATTAGAGTGGGTTTTTATTTTCACATTAGGTAAATGTATTTTGCTATATAAATTTACACCTGAAAATAAAAAATAAGTGTTATAGTTACTATGTAATAAAAAACACTAATACTGTACACAAATATGCTACTATTAAGACTAAAATAACACACACTAATGCAAACACATCCAACCATTAAGGCGACTGAAATGATACTGGAGTGAGGCATAGAAAGGGAGCGCATTTCAATTTAGGACAAATAACGACGCGTCATCAAAATTTTAATGTCCTTGAGCGCCCTCTAAATATTAATATTTTCTCATGAAACTTGATAATCAGCGTTTCTACATGCAATGTCACATTTCTAGAGGGTCAGACCGAAACTTCTTGATGGTTCAATTCTTACCATACAATTAAGTGACACCCAAATATATAATATATATATATATATATATATATATAGAAAGCAACAGACAAGGAAAGAAACATCCATCAAGTTGGAAAGGGACTATATTTTGTATATTGCAACGTTTCAAGCACAAACTATGCTCATCCTCAGGCAAAAATTCTAAAAAGTTAAAAAACAATATTAAAAACCATAATGACATTAACAAATTAAAATAGGGAAAAAATCCACAAGCATTAAAAAACAGTCACACTAAAAAAATTCTAAAAAGTTACAATTAAAAACCATAATGACTATTATGAAACAAAAGCGAACAATTAACAAGCTTTAAAACAATAAAAGTGACACTAAAAACGAACAATGACTAACAGCTATAAAATACAAAATGTAAAACTCAAAAAACTCAAAATTCACAGGCTATCTTTTAAAACACTAAAAAATTAAAAACCCACACTAAAAGGAACACACCTTAAGTCTAAGCAGCACAGATTCCGAGGCAAAACTAAAAAAACAGAAACATCTAAAACCAAGTAAAGGTTGGTTTTCAAGATGTTCAGTTTAGACGGAGGGGAACGGATGAACTGTCAGAGTTAAGCGAAGGGGAGAGTTTTTTAATATACAGGGATTCTAGAAGTCTTAACGTTTGCTCACACGGAGCGGAATCTAAAATGTTAAAATTAGCTAAAGTTATATCGACTTTGCATAGAACAACATGGCTGCGTATAGCTGAAGCTTCTTAGTTTTCAAAGGTTTGTCAGTTCTATGGCTTATGCCCATATGGGCACAGAAACGCGACTCGAGGCTCCGCACAGTGCTACCAATATAGCTCCGATCACATCGGGGACACTTGAATTCATAAACGACAGCACTGCGCAGAGCATCCGATACACGGTCTTTAACATTAAAATATGAGCCAATAGAACGACGGTTGACAAATACTAGTTTAAAATCTATTTGACAATAAAATTTACTAAGAAGTGGCAGAAGGTTATTACGGCAATAGGAATTCAGATATCCCATTTCTGGGAGCACAAGATAATATACATTTTTAGGAACGTTAAAATTATACTTTTTAGGTTTGTAAATGTTAGCTAGAAATCTATGATAGCGTTTTCTACAATCTGCAAAGGATAGCCATTATTCACAAAATATTTTTTTAAAAAAACAAATTCATTATGCAGACATTGATAGTTGGAACATAAATTATACGCTCGGTTAAGTAGGGTGTTTACAGATGCCAGCTTGTATTTAAAATCACAATAACTTAAAAAATTGAGACCAAGACCAGTGAACGTCTTCTTACGATAAACTGAAGTAATAATAGAATCACTCTCTCTGCTAATCAGTAAATCCAAGAAAGGCAGCTTGGAGTCAGATTCTTCCTCCAGAGTAAACTTTATGTTTGGATGCAAGTTATTTAAAAATGTAAAAAATTGATGAGCACTGCTAGCATCAGTAAACACTGCAAAAATATCGTCAACATATATTATCTTGTGCTCCCAGAAATGGGATATCTGAATTCCTATTGCCGTAATAACCTTCTGCCACTTCTTAGTAAATTTTATTGTCAAATAGATTTTAAACTAGTATTTGTCAACCGTCGTTCTATTGGCTCATATTTTAATGTTAAAGACCGTGTATCGGATGCTCTGCGCAGTGCTGTCGTTTATGAATTCAAGTGTCCCCGATGTGATCGGAGCTATATTGGTAGCACTGTGCGGAGCCTCGAGTCGCGTTTCTGTGCCCATATGGGCATAAGCCATAGAACTGACAAACCTTTGAAAACTAAAGAAGCTTCAGCTATACGCAGCCATGTTGTTCTATGCAAAGTCGATATAACTTTAGCTAATTTTAACATTTTAGATTCCGCTCCGTGTGAGCAAACGTTAAGACTTCTAGAATCCCTGTATATTAAAAAACTCTCCCCTTCGCTTAACTCTGACATTTCATCCGTTCCCCTCCGTCTAAACTGAACATCTTGAACAACCAACCTTTACTTGGTTTTAGATGTTTCTGTTTTTTTAGTTTTGCCTCGGAATCTGTGCTGCTTAGACTTAAGGTGTTTCCTTTAGTGTGGGTTTTAATTTTTTAGTGTTTTAAAAGATAGCCTGTGAATTTTGAGTTTTTTGAGTTTTACATTTTGTATTTTATAGCTGTTATTCATTGTTCGTTTTTAGTGTCACTTTTATTGTTTTAAAGCTTGTTAATTGTTCGCTTTGTTTCATAATAGTCATTATGGTTTTTAATTGTAACTTTTTAGAATTTTTTTAGTGTGACTGTTTTTAATGCTTGTGGATTTTTTCCCTATTTTAATTTGTTAATGTCATTATGGTTTTTAATATTGTTTTTAACTTTTTAGAATTTTTGCCTGAGGATGAGCATAGTTTGTGCTTGAAACGTTGCAATATACAAAATATAGTCCCTTTCCAACTTGATGGATGTTTCTTTCCTTGTCTGTTGCTTTCTGCTTAAATTGAAATTGAAGCTTGCCAGAAGCGGCCTTCACCAATATATATATATATATATACAGGGTGGCGCAAAAGTCGCGCGCGCAGCACCATAGGAATTTTTAGTATTGACTATACGTATTATTTTTTTTCTTTTAGGTATGGGATGGCTGCGAAATTAACAATAGACGAGAGGGTGAGCTTGGTTTTAATGTATGGAATACCAGGTACTACAAATCGATCAATCGATACAGAATTAATGGAAAACACCCGGCGAGACCTCCAATTGATCAGGCAACCGTTGGAAGAGTATTAATTGGTTTAAAGAAACGGGAAGTGTTCATGACCGTACGCATAGCGGTAGGCCGAGAACTTCAACCGAGAAGCAACAACAACAATGGTATTAGGTCATCTCTTACAAAGTCCAAAAAAGTCGACGAGAAAGCTTTCTTATGAGACAAGGGTCGAAAGGAGATCCATTCAGCGAATTCTAAAGAATTCCAACTTGTTCAGGACCTGCACGGTGATGATACAGACCGTAGAAAGGAGTCTTGCGAATGGTTCTTACAACAACCCAACCTCATCCGTTGGATCATGTTCAGTGACGAGGCGATATTTCACTTCAGTGGAAATGTCAATAGACATAATGCACGCTATGGGCGACGATATAAAGCGATCGGTTAATCGGTCCGTACTTCTTTGATGGTAATGTGACAGGTGACACTTATATGCAAAAGCTGGAGACATTTTTAATTAGACATTAAAAATGTCTCCAGCTTTTGCATTTAAGTGTCACCTGTCACATTCCATTGGCACAACAGACACACCTGCGGTTCCCACAGGACGGTGCACCGCCACATTTTTCAATAATCGTCCATAACTTTTTAAATGTGACATTCCCAAACAAGTGGATTGAACGGCGAGGTCCAGTCGAATGGCCACCAAGTTCACCAGACCTCACGCCTCTTGACTTCTTTCTCAAGTCGGTCGTCTATACTGATCGCCCCAGAAGCATAGAACAATTGAAGGAGAAAATCAGATCCGAGTGTGCCAAGATCAGCATAAGCGTGTTAAGAACAATTTAAACATTAACTTTACATCGATTCGAAAAGTGTATCCAGGCTGATGGCCAGCAATTTGAGCATTTACTTTAATTTGTCCTATTCTGAGCGATTATACGCCACCCTGTATATATATATATAATATATATATATAATGCAAACTCACAAGGAAAAAGAAAAATGATTCCAAGGTCATTCGTGTATTCAGAAGTACACCTCGTCAGAGAATGTGTACTTCTGAATACACGAAAGGCCTTGGAATAATTTTTCTTTTCCTTGTGGGTTTACATCATTCATTCATTTCACGTGTTTAATTGTGAAATGCATCCCATATATATATATATATATATATATATATATATATATATATATATATATATATCTATATATATATATATATATTATATTATATATATATATATATATATATATATATATGCATTTTTGTCCTTTTTTAATTCACATTTGAATAAACAAAAATAATTTTCAATAATACTAAATATGCTTGATTTAAGTCATATTTTTTTCACCAATTTATAATATTTATAAAGGGCTCCCAGCCTCACACAGACCATACGGTACTAAAAAAACTCAAAGATAACGAAACTAAAATGGTGTGCTACTATAAAAATGAACAATATAGTGTATTTGTAGTTGATGTAAAATATGCAAATGAAAACGAACCGATATGGTTTTAAAATTTTGAACATAGCCTATAACACAGGTCAACAAAAAAACATTTTTGTTTCGTTGCCAAGGAAATTCGTACGAATTTAGGGTATTTTGGGGTTGCTGAATTCCAAAATGAAAGTAGTTTTTCCGATTTGGCTCTAGTTCTTGAGATAATGAATACCCTCAATTAATAGGAAACGTAACCATAACGTGTGCATATGGGAAACTACCGGAACATTCTAGATGGTGAGACACGCGAATATTCTTAGTGTTTACTCCGCGATCATTCTAGAATATTCCCCCTCCGTATATGTCATCGGCCACCCAACCAGTAAGTAGGCTCCGCCTGAACATTAAATTTTTTGCATTTTTACGTGTTTCAATGGGGTACCAATTATCTCATAAATTAGAGCCAATCTAGCAAAACCGATGTCATATTCGGAATCAGCACCACAAAGTTACCCCAAAATCACTCTAATATGATTGGCAATAAAATGAGTGTTGACCAGTGATAATCGGTTGCTACCACACAAGATTATTACAAAAATCTTGATTAGATTTGTCGAGGTTAAAAAGAAATAACGCAAAAACAAATACTAAAATTTACAAATGGATGGAATACATTATTCGGGGTCATGAATTTCACTTAATATATGACCATCTTAATGCTATACACACAAAAATATGTAATTCGAACATTCTGGTTTTTGTGAAGAGATCTCATGTGATACTCTTGGCCTATGCGGACTATACCGAGCAACTAATAGAATAATTTTAGGATCAGACGACAGATTACGAGCTAAATTCTAAATTTATGATATAATGCGGGTTTACATTACATTAAAAGTACACTCCTAAACCTTCGTCAATTATATATAGTATATTATATGGTATAGTGCTTAGCATCGCTGACTACGAATCCACCGGCCGGGGTTCGATATCCGGTAATGTTCATCTTTCTTACAGTCTCTCCCTTCGATACATACACAAAACAACAACAACAACCCAAAATGTATCATTTTCTGTTTATTTAAATTGATATGAAAACAAAAATTACTGAAATATTTGGGACTAAAATTTCTGCTGGGAAATCTGATTCAAAGAAAATGCGAGTCAGTAAGTGCTCAACGTGAGTAGAGGCGTGCTAATACAAGAGCATCTGGAGGGAGTGAAGATGAGGCGGGGGGGATGTAAGTTTGGGAAATTTGGGGTGGAAACAATTAATTCGCATAAAAAAAAAGAGCCGAGCACGTGGATCTAAAAAACAGCTCGCCACCAAAATATGTAGTGATTGCGTTTATTGATAATTTTAATTGTCGTTATTTTCTTATTTATTGTCGTTATTTTACTTAATTTTTACTTTTTGTTTTTTTTTACTGCTTTATAGTGATAGTCTGAACCATACCTAATTTTAGTGTGTAGTGATAACCAATTTGCGCAGTAATAATTTCAATTTGTGCAGTGATAAATTGAAAATCTGGGACTACTATGTTTCATGGACTGCTCTCGATTTTCCTACGAAATTGCAAACAAGGGCAGTCGATGACCCTGATTTTGTTTCTACAATCGGTTTTCTTGAGAAATGATAAAGAAAAATGTTATTGGATATTGAATAAATTTATTTACTGAAACGACGCAATACACTCCAACATCTTTTTCAATAAGTCCGAGCTGGTGTGGCGCTTACGCCATACAAATTCACAAAAAATGACAAGAATTAGTGCGATATCTTGCAAAAAACAATATTATAAGAAACTCGATTAGGTCAGGTTAGGTTAGGTTAGGTCAGGTTTCTCAAGAAAACCTATTGCAGAAACAAAATCAGGGTCATCGACTGCCCTTGTTTGCAATTTCGTAGGAAAATCGAGAGCAGTCCATGAAACATACTAGGTCCGAAAATCTGTGTAGTGATAAATTAGGTTCTATATCCGATATAGAACCTAATGTATCACTACACAGATTTTCAATTTATCACTGCACAAACTGAAATTGTTACTGCGCAAATTGGTTATCACTGCACACTAAAATTAGGTATGTTCTGAACTCTGTATAACGACAATTGGTAGCCCGCAGCAGAGTTTGAAGCACTGCATGGTGGACATTTTTGAAACGAAAAAAGGAATTTCAAAATGAAAATGTTGTACTCTATTTAATTAGCTTATTTTATTAGCGCAGAAATAATAAAGAGTGGGGGAAAGCGGACACACGTTTTAACGATATATTGCAGGGAGAGAACTTAAACTAACATTAAACAAATTTATTTAACGAAACTACATTTTAAGCATTTTAATTAACAATTCCCGTGAGAGATTGCCTAAACCGGGGCAGATGAAAATTTAAACCTGCGATAGCCTCCAAATCCGCTTTCGTAATTGGGGCCTCTCCCTCTCTGACAACAGTTATATAACGGTATTTTGTTTCATTTAAAATAATCGTTATTAACTTCATATTAACATTTACCACATTACGCGTAATTCAATATAAAATAATCATTATTAAATTTCACATTAAAAACACACTTGACACATCGGTGGGGAGGGTAAGAAACGTAAAACACCTCGTACGCGAAAGCATTGTGTTTCCTCGGGTGATGAAATATAGCCACGTTGTTGTTGACTTTTTTCCTGGCGTAGTAAGTACTGTATAAACAACTGGGATAAGTATATTTCAACAATCCCTTAAATTTTTAATTTTTAATAAAAAATTATGTAATTTTAGGTTATTTAACATTAGACATTATTAAATTTTCAACATTCTGTTCACATTTATAACAAATTTCAAAATAATTATTAATTGGAGCACTGTTACATTCGCCATGTCGTTGCAGAATTGCAAGAGTTACTCTGACTTCCCTAATGATTAACAGTACTAAGCTTTTGATAAAATCTGGCACGAATCCTTAATGTCCGATTTTCGATTTTTATTCTTCTATCTGTACCTTCATCTCTTATTTCCTTTCTGGCCGATCTACAGCTGCGGTTGCAGATGGCCACTTTTCCTCTCCTAAAGCTATTAACAGTGGTGTTCCTCAGGGCTCTCTCCTGTCACGTCACCCACTCTTTTCCTTTTATTTATTAATGATCTATTAAGTCGAACTTCCTGTCTTAGCCACTCCTATGGCCATGATTCTACCTTTCACCTCCACCCGTTTCACAAAGTATCCCTCTCACCAAGTTACTACTCCATGCTTCGCGTAGGACGGCTATGGTGCCCCTGACCTCTGGTCTTTCTATTATCTCTGACTGGTGAAGAGAAAACCTTGTGGCTTTGAGTGCCTCAAAAAATCAGTTCCTTCATTTGTCTACTCGCCACAATCTTCCACAAGACTATCCCCTTACATTACTTTAAAAAAAAAAATATATATATATATATCAGCAAACAACCACAGGGAAAAGGAAACACAAAGTCCGAGCGCTTTCGTGATATATTCACATTATCAAGGAGGATAATGTGAATATATCACGAAAGCGCTCAGACTTTGTGTTTCCTTTTCCCTGTGGTTGTTTGCTGATTAATAAGGTCACGTGTTATTTTGTGATTTTAGTGCATATATATATATATATATATATATATATATATATATATATGAGACATTCTGAGTTCATTCCCATATATATATATATAAATGGTGGAACAAATTTACAAATTTCTTTGCCAATTTGGGAGAATAAGAGAAAAATAATTTGATTAATTTAAAAAAATTTGTAAAATCTCAGTAACGAACAATAATTAATCATTCATTGTACTTCGAACACTAATTTAACAGGGTTTTGAAAGGAACGCGGAATTCGACCAAACAACTGTGTCGATTTAATCTTGGTGTTTTGCAAAGCCTCTTTTAGCATTCTGACCAACGTTTCTCTTCAATTTCGGTCTTGGCCTCTTTGAATATTGTAGAATTACTTTACTTCGTTGTCACAATTGCACCCAAACTTTTCCACGGATTTATACTGGAGGAGTTTGCAGCCCGTCTTCCACATTTAACTTATCAAAAATTGCTACACTGATTTCATCTGTCAAAACTACAGAAAAATCCCCCAAAACTGGTAAGGAATTTTTCTAAAACCCTTATATACTGTATACACAGGGTGGCCTAAAAGTCGCGCATCATAGGAATTTTCAGTGTTGATTATAATATATTATTTTTTTTCTTTTAGGTAGGGGATGGCTGCGAAATTAACAATAGACGAGAGGATGAATCGGTACAGAATTTAAATTCTATACCGATTCATCGATTTGTAGTACCTGGTATTCCATGCATTAAGACCAATCTCACCCTCTTGTCTATTGTTAATTTCGCAGCCATCCCTTACCTAAAAGAAAAAATAATATGTTATAATCAGCACTGAAAATTCCTATGATGCGCGACTTTTGCACCCTATATATATATATATATATATATATATATATATATATATATATATATATATATATATATATATATATATATATATATATATATATATATATATATATATATCTCGGGTGGGCAAAAAAAAGGGAGACCTCGAACTTTGACTGTAAAATCAAAAGTTATGGTCAGATTTCAAAATGTTTTTCACACCCTACAACTAAGTAAATTTCCTATACGGTGAGCGGATTTCAAAGAAAACTAATGAAAATTGCGGATTTATTGAACATTTCTTTATGCACTGGAAATTCTCCATTTACACTACTAGTGCATTGTCGGGTCGGCAAAAAAAAAGGGAGACCTTTTAAAGCCTTCATATCTCGGCAAATACGGTACATAGAACCATGAAATCTTAGTAGGTTAGTACTAGGTAATTTTATGGTTTGTATGCCATCTTTTAGCATCTCCTGTTTTACCGATTTTCTTGAGAAGCTTGTCCAAACCTCCTGCAGTTGGCTTACGTTAATTAAAATCGCTTTAATTATCGCAAGATTTTTCTGGCATATTCGCCATAAATCCAATTTCTCAGCTAAAATGCTAAAAGATGGCACACAAACCATAAAATGACCTAGTACTAACATACTAAAATTTCATGGTTTTATGTACCGTATTTGCCGAGATATGAAGGATTTAAAAGGTCTCCCTTTTTTTTTGCCGACCCAACAATGCAGTAGTAGTGTAAATGGAGAATTTCCAGTGGCATAAAGAAATGTTCAATAAATCCGCAATTTTCATTAGTTTTCTTTGAAATCCGGTCACCGTATAGGAAATTTACTTACTTGTGGGATGTGAAAAAATATTGACATCTGACCATAACTAGATTTTACAGCCAAAGTTCGAGGTCTCCCTTTTTTTTTTTTGCCCACCCGTATATATATATATATATATATATATATATATAACCTTGGTTAACCTTGGTTTTGCTTCGGCCCAAATTGTTCATGCTGACGAAGGTGAAGCTTGTCACTCCGCTTTAGTTCCCATATATACTGTATATATATATATATATATATATTAGGGACGGACCGGATACCGGTTCACGATCCAGTATCCGGCCGATCCGGCCAGTTCTTCAGTATCCGGCCGGATACCGGATAATTAATTAACATTTTAATCACAATTTGTTGATAAAAAACTTCATATTTCAAGTTTTTGTGTGTACTTTATTATTTTATTATGGCTAATGCCAGACGATTTTATTCAGCCGTGGGAAGAGCCGTGTGCAATAAAGGGCTAAATTTAACATTTATAATGATTTTCTTTTAAACAAAAAACACACTAAAAGTTAGATTTCCCCAAAATTTAGCAGAACTAGGTTCAATGAACTTTGCCTTTTTTCTTCCCGACATTGAATACGAGAGTTCCCCTCAAAATATGGAAAATGTTAAATTTTCTATTTTCTATTTCTAAAACCAATATTTATAAAGCAGATGTAGCTAAATATTTAACACTACCATTAATACCTAGAGAAAAAAGATCCTTTAACCTGGTGGAACAATCATATATCAGAATATCCATCATTAAAGAAACTCGTACATAAGTATTTAAGTGCTCCACCCACCTCACTCACTTCTGAGAGATTATTTAGAGCAGCAGACAAAATTTATGGTGAAAACAGGAACCATTTGTTGCCGGAAAATGCTGAGAAACTTCTTTTCATAATGAAAAATAGGAAATTATTGAAAACATAATGAAAAATATAACTATATATTTTCACACATAATTATGTTTATCACACATTTGTCATTTACAGTTAAGAGTTATATATTAAGAGAGAAAATGTTTTTTCATATATATATATAAAGAAAGTTCGTCTTATTTTCGGTTTATGGATTTTTTTATTTATTAAATAAACAAAATTTCTAATCTGCATTTTTTTAGGAGACTAAATGATTTTGTAAAATTAGTAGGAACCATAGAAGTTTATTTAACCACTAGTTAATTGCAAGTTTTAAAATTTTATGCCTTCAAGAATCATGATCCGGCCAAATATCCGGCAATTATCCGGTATCCGGCCATTTCTTGATCCGGCTGGATTATCCGGTATCCGGCAAAAATAAAAAGCCAGATATCCGGTTATCCGGCTATATTGTGATCCGGTACATCCCTAGTATAGTATATACTCGTGTGCGTGTATATATATACATATATATATATACACCTTACCTTATGAACCTTATGTTGTTTCGTGCGTTGGTCTCTCTTCACACGGAGGTGAAGCTGGTAGCCCCGCCTTTAGGTCTGGCTTGGTGGAGGAGCGAGTTGCTTTCTTGCGCTCTCCACTGTACATAGCCAAGCACGCCCAGCTCATCTGGTACCGTCCTGAGTCAGGCATCCAGCCTTCTCTTGAAGACTTCAACTCTGACCCCCGTTACGTTTCTGAGGTCCTTTGGAAGCTGGTTGAAAAGTCTTGGCCCCCTGACAACCAAGCTATTTTCCTTCAGTGTTGAGGAGGTCCTTTGTCGGGCCTTTAATTTGGGAACACTACACATTCTGCCTCTCTTATTTTCTAGTGTTGTTTGAATGGTAATTGGGTTTAGTTTGGGGTTTGGTACCAGTTTTTCGATCATTTTCCATATGTAGATTATGGTGTATCTCTCTCTTCTTTCCAGGGAGTACAGATTTAGTTTACGTAGTGTTTCCCAGTAGTTGAGCTCTTTGCAGCCATCAATCTTGGCTGTGAAATGTCTTTGCGTTTCTTCTAGTTTATTAGTTTCTTCCTTTTTATATGGGGACGTCAAAACTGTGCAGTATTCAAGTTTTGGTATAATCAGTGTTTTTACCAGGGGAATCATTACTGTCCTGTCCTTTCTTTTGAGCGTTCTTAGTACCTGTTCCGCAACTCTTTTTGCTTTATTTATCGCTATCTGATTTTGTGTTTCGAATTTCGCATCATCTGTCATTATTAGCCCCAGATCGATCGCTTTCGTGCTTCTCTGACTTTCCTGTCTATCTGGAGCATAATATGCAGTCTGTTTAAGTTCTTCTTTTCTACCATATCTCAAGAGCTGAAATTTATCGGTGTTAAATCACATGTTGTCTTCTGACCATATGTATATCTTGTTCGTGTCCCTCTGCAAGGCCTCCACTTCATTTACATCGCTGATTTTTTTGCTGATCTTTGTATCGTCTGCAAAGGATGTTACTATACTGTTGCTGTTTACTCCGCTGTCTATGTCTGTTAGCATGATAATGAACAGGAGTGGGGCCAGTACTGTCCCTTGTGGTACTGAGCTGCGTACTTCCGATTCTGATGATGATATACCTTGAATTTTGACGACCTGCAGACGTTCTCTGAGGAAGTTGTAGATCCATTTTCCTACTTTGCCTGTTATTTCCATATATTTCATTTTATGTGCTATTATACCATGATCACATTTGTCGAAAGTTTTAGCAAAATCTGTGTATATAACATCGTAGTTGTCATTGCCTTCAAGTGCATCTAGGATATTGTTGTAGTGTTCTATTAGTTGTGATAGGCATGATCTACCTCAGCGGTCTTCAACCTGGGCGATATCGCCCACTAGTGGGCGATTTGAGCTTTTAGGTGGGCGGCAAGAAAATTTATAAAATTCTTGTAAAATTCAACAAAATTTACAATATTGTATGCAAAAAATGATCGAATGTTTCGTCAGTTGTGTCATGACCATGATGAACAATTTGTTAGGTTATTACACACAGAGGTCCGATGGCTCTCGAAGGGTGCATGTTTAACTCGTTTTGTTGAATTATATGAGAGCGTAGTGCAGTTTCTAGAAGACCAAAATGAAGTTGATCTTAGCCAAAAGTTAAAAATGATAAAAAATGATGCTTGTTATTTGGCAGGAATATTTAAGAAATGCAATGATTGTAATTTGCAGCTTCAAGGAGCCAATATGACACTCATGAACTGCCAAAAAGTTATCTCATTATTCATTGAAAAGCTGGATTTATTCAGTCACAATCTTTCAAAAAGGGAATTTCACCAGTTTCCAGAATTGTTATCTATTAAGGATGACATAACAACAATTGATACACAAAGGTTTATTGATCATCTCAATAAACTTGAAACGGATTTTGAAACTCGATTCAGTGATGTTTTAACCATGGAAGTATATGATTGGATGGTAAACCCGTTTACTGCAAATGTTACTGAAGCTGATGTAACATGTCAAGAGGAGCTATTAGAACTCAGACATGATGAGGAAAGCAAGGGAAATTTCAATAACGGTGGTTATATGCAGCTTTGGCAAAATAAAAAGATGTCAAATGTATATCCCAATATGTGGAAAAAGATTTTTAAATTACTGATCGCTTTTCCTCCTTCGTACCTAGTTGAATCAGAATTTAGTTTCCAAGCATCAAGCACAAGGATCTCACTAAATTAAAGGTAAATACATAATGTTTTATTATACAATATATATAATGTACCATACATAATTTTTAATATATGTTTGTTGGATTTTTAATTTTGGTGGGCGGTTGGCTAATTTATCTCAATAAAAATAGTAAAAGTGGGCGGTAGGCATGAAAAGGTTGAAGGGCACTGATCTACCTGATCGGAATCCATGCTGATTTTCATTGAATCTTTCCCGTGTCTCCACGAAATCATAAATTTTCTCTCTAACTATATATATATATATATATATATATATATATATATAATATATATATATAGTGTAACAAAAGTCTATTACCATAGGAGATTAATGAGTGTTTTCTCTTTTTGCTTTAGGTTTATAACTGATGAACAATATGGCTAATTACACCCCACAAGAAAATGCAAAATTAGTTTTCTTACATGTAGCTTCTAAGAAAATTTGAAGTCTGTTGTTTACCAGACAAGACCACGAACTACTCAACAGTTAAAAGATAACATACAGCAAGGATGTAGCAATGTCCTACGTAACGTTCAATGTAGCTTACATGGCTGAATTAACATGTGTCAACACCTGAATGACATCAAATGTCTTTAGAGCAAATAAAAACTAATCTCTTATTTACAAACTCTTACGAACTTTTGTACACCACACACACACACACACACACACACACACACATACATACATACATACATATATATATATATATATATATATATATATATAAACCAGGTGACCCATTCGAAATTAAACAACTTTGAAACTCTGTAATTTTTAAAGTATTAATGTGAGAATGTTGAAACTTTGCCAGTTACTACAACATATGCATAAGTTTTTGTCATAATGTTTTTGGTTTGTTTCAGATTGAATTATGTTTACCCCACGAGAGAAAGCGAAATGTGTGTTATGGATGGCTGAGTTGAAGTCCCCTACTCTGGTGCAACGGCGATTCCGTACACCCTTTCACAAGGAACCACCCACAAGAAGAAACCTATATGCATGGACCAAGAAATTTGAGGAGACTGGCAGTGTTCTAAAGGAACACTCTGGAGGGCGATCAAGATCGGAAGAAGATGTTGAACGAATACGCGACGCCTTTGGTAGTAGCCCGAGAAAGTCCATCCGTCGTACCAGTGTCGAACTGCAGATTCCTCATTCAACTGAAAGAGCGCATCACCTGAGATACTAGGCAACGTGTGGAGGGAAATTGAGTACCGTTGCGACCTGGTCCGTGCTACAAATGGTGCACATATTGAATGCATACAATAAAGAACTCTGATGTATCTAAATGTTATAATTCACATATATCATATAAAACTTTATGACACTGACTATTTATTGTGTGAATATTACATTGTTTGCATCATTCAATAAAAAATTATAAGGTTTCAAAGTTGTTTCATTTCGAATGGGACACCCGGTATATATATATATAATATTCCTACTTCTGACTTCCCCGCTGCCGATACCGGGAACGCGGACCCGGGCAGCGGGGCTGGATCTGCTACCACCCATTCGAAATGTTCTGGGCCTCTGCGTGATTAAACTTTTCATAAACTTCTGCAATATTCGTGGCCTTTCCTCAAATTTTCAAACTGTTGAACACCACCTCTCCAGTTGTGTATATGTATGCAATGACCTAACTTGTTCTCGTATTCCCGAACCCGAATCGTTCGAATTCTATACCTTCTGGCTACGGCTCACATGCCAGTCTCAAATTAAATACATCTGCGTTCAAGTGCGTTGTCTACCTTTCTCCTAATTCTACTGACTATCCAAAATTCTTTGACTACCTCACTTCCAAAGTGAGATACATTTTATCCCACTCTCTTTTAGCTGAAATCTCCATTTTAGGAGATTTCAATGTTCACCACCACCTTTGACTTTTCTCTCGTTTCATTAACATCCTTGGTGAACTAGCTTACAACTTTTCTATCCAGAATGACCTAGAGCTGATTGCACAGACTGCAGATTGCATTCGTATCCCCGATCGCCTTGGAGATAAGCCCAACATTCTGGATTTATTTCTCGCCTCTCATCCTTCTTCTTACTCTGTCAAACTTATTTCCTCCGTTGGGCTCCTTCGGCCACAATCTTATATCCGTTTCCTGTCCTATCGCTCCGTTCGACCTTTGGGTCCTCCAAAAAGGAGGCGCCTTTGGTACTTTGGCACCGCTGATTGGGAGATCCTTAGGCAGTACTTCTGTGATTTCCCATGGAATGATTGCTGCTTCCGTGGCCGGAGCCCTTCTGAGTGTCCTGAGCGCATCACAGAGGTGATTCTCTCGGGCATGGAGGCGTACATTCCATATTCTTCTCATACAAGTAATGCAAAAGAAACCTTGGTTTAACTTTACTTGTTCTAATGCAATCCGCAAAAGAGAGGAGTCTTTCAGAAGGTACCGTCGCTATCCAACTTCTGACTCTTACTCAGTTTATATTTCTGGCAGGAATCATGCAAAATCTGTTCTTTGACTCGCCAAAAATTCTTTCATCCGACAAAAATGTGAAAACCTATTCAACTTTAATTCTTTTCACTCTTTCTGGCATCTAGCTAAGAAACTCTCTAACAACTTTAATTCCTCTTCTTTCCCTCCGCTTTTCCATTCCGACGGCTCAGTTGCCGTTTCTTCTTCTCCTCTTCGTTCAAACTTTCGCCTCCAGCTCAACCATGGACGATTCCAGTGCTGTTCCTCCATCTCCTCCTCCCTCTGACTTTATTATGTCCGAAATTAGAAGATGTTCTTCCTGCCCTATCTGGACTCAACTCTAGGAAGGCGTACGGTTCTGATGGTGTTCCTCCTGTTGTTCTCAAGAACTATGCTTCTGTGCTGACACCCTGCCTAGGCAATCTCTTTCTTCTCTGTCTTCCATGTTACACTTTTCCTTCCTGCTGGAAGTTCGATTTCATTCAGCCTGTCGCAAAGAAAGGAACCGCTCTCAGGCCCCCAACTATCGTCCAATTTCTTTGATTTCTTGCCTTTCTAAAGGTTTTGAATCTATCCTTAATAGGAAGATTCTTAAACACTTCTCTTCTCACAATCTTCTTTCAGATCGTCAGTATGGGTTCCGGAAGAGACGCTCTACTGGCGATCTTCTTGCATATCTCTGTGACTCTTGGTCATCCTTCTTTCGTGATTTCAGTGAAACTTTTACTATTGCGTTAGACATATCAAAAGTTTTTGATAGTCTCTTACAAATCTTTAATTTCGAAACTGCCCTTCTTCGGTTTTTATCCTTCTGTCTGTGCCTTCCTCTCTAATTTCCTTTCTGGCCGATCTATGGATGCAATTGTAGATGGTCATTGTTCTTCTCCTAAAGCTATTACCAGTGGTGTTCTTCAAGGTTCTGTCCTGTCACCCAGTCTTTTTCTTTTATTTATCAATGTTCTATTAAGTCGCACTTCCTGTCTTATCCACTCCTCTGCCGATGATTCCATTCTTCACTTCTCCACCTGCTTCACAAAGCGTCCCTCTCAGCAGTCATTTCACTATTCGCGCAGGACGGCTGTGGTACACTTGACCTCTGATCTCTCTGCCATCTCTGATTGGAGCAGAGGAAATCTTGTGGCTTTCAATATCTCAGAAACTCAGTTCCTTCATCTGTCTACTCGTCACAATCTTCCACACGACTATTCCCTTACCTTCAACGATACACAACTCAATCCTTCTCCTTCTGTTAACATTCTTGGCGTTTCCTTTTCTTGTGATCTTTCCTGGAAAAATCACATATACTCTCTTTTCAAAACAGGTTCTAAGATGTTAGGTGTGTTGTACCGGCTCCGCAGTTTCTTCACCCCCACTCAGTTGCTCTCTCTGTACAGGTGTCTTCTCCACCCCTGTATGGAGTACGCTTCTCATGTGTGGCGTGGCTCAACGCACATAGCCCTACTTGACCGGGTGGAATCAAAGGTTTTTTGTTTCATCAATTCCTCTCCTCTTACTGACTGTCTTCAATCTCTCTCTCTTCGCCGCAATGTTGCCTCACTCTCTCTTTACTATCGCTGTTATAACGGACACAGTTCTTCTGAACTCTCTAACTGCATGCTTCCTTCTTTAAGGAGAGCACGCAGCATCATAGTTTCGACACAGTCTCATTTCTCTTCTGTCGAACTCTCTAACGCAAGGGTTAATCGGTATTTTCAATCTTTTATCTACTCAACCGTCAACTCTGGAACGATCTTCTTCACTCCATCTTTCCCCTTGTCTATGACCAGGGGAGTACACAGCATTTCTTAAAGGGGGGGGGCCACACACACACACAATATATAGTCTATATATATATCTATATATATATATACAGGGTGTCCGAGAATTATCTGTACAATTTTTGGCTGTTATTAAAAGTCAACCATGAAGTGTAGAAATTCCAGTTTGTCCCATTTTACAGAGAATCTCATTAAGTTTTTTCTGATACCAAGTTTTGACAAGTTTTTTTAGAAATTCCAGTGTGTCCGAAAATTATCTGTACAATTTCATCTTTTAATAAAATTCTTGATAACACACGTAAAATAAATTCTTAAACAAGATTATTTAGAATCTGTATTTTCAAAAGTTTCTTTTATTAAAGTAACGTTGTTACAAACATTCGATATGTGCACCATCAGTGACTCGCAAAACATCCAATCGATAATCCAAATGTTGCCATGTACGCTGCAGCATATCCACATCAATTCGCTCAATAGCAGCTGTGATTCTTGCTTTTAAATCATCAATGTCTGTCACCCGCGTAAAAAACTTGTCAAAACTTGATATCAGAAAAAACTTAATGAGTTTCTCTGTAAAATGGGACAACACTGGAATTTCTACACTTCATGGTTGACTTTTAATAACAGCCAAAAATTGTATAGATAATTCTCGGACACCCTATATATATATATACAGGGCGTCCCAAAAAAATGTATACACACTTTAAATACTTATAAAGGCAGTGCAGTGTTTATTAAAATACATTTCATTTTCAAAATGTAATAGAATCTACAGACATTATTTAATTGTTTTGTCGAAGCCTGTTTTCAAACTGACGTCCGTTCTGGTCCAGGCACTGCTGATAACGCGAAGCAATGGAATCGCAAACATCACGAAACATTTCGTTTGGTATTTGTGTGCATTCTCGTTCAATGGCTGCTCTCAATTCAGCGACTGTTGCAGGTTTTATAGCGTAGACTTTGTCTTTTAAGTATCCCCATAAAAAAAGTCTAGTGGTGTGAGGTCTGGTGAACGCGGAGGGTATTCTACGAAACCCCTTCGTCCAATCCACATCCACATCGTGCCAAGTACCACTCGCAATACTCCACTCTTCGGTCCGGATCATCTTCATTAATAGCATGGACTAATCCTGGAATGTAACTTTTCCATTGACAGCGCTTCAAAATGCGTTGGACAGACGATTCTGAAATTCCTACCTCACGACTCGCTTGCCGCACAGATTTTCTTGGACTTTGGTGATACGTTTCCAGTACTCTTTCTTGCTTTGTGGGGCTTGTCGATGTCCGTGGTCTTCCGGAACGCTTCTTGTGGACATTCTGAACAGTTCCATCGGCTTCAAACTTATCTCTAATTCGAGTGATGGTAAGTCGCGTTGGTGGATCTGTTTGAAACTCCCTCCTAAACTGTCTTTGCACTTCAACTGCGTTTTCACACTTCCAGTAGCATTTTAGAATGAATTTCCTTTGTTCAAAGCTTAGTCTGACTGCCATTATTAATTCTAATGGGTTTAACTTGGAAAGAAAGAAACATCAATTGAGCTATCAGCTGTTAAAGTGTGTATACATTTTTTTGGGACGCCCTGTATATATATATATATATATATACAAACACACTGCATATATATATATATACAAACACACTGCATATATATATATATACAAACACACTGCATATATATATATATATATATATATATATATATATATATATATATATATATATAGTGTGTGTGTGTGTGTGTGTCAGCTCAAATTTGATGATGATTGATTTGGAATCACAATAAATTGCATCTTGGAAGACTTCAGTTGTATTTTATTTCCAATTTATGGGCAAAGAATTAAATTTGCACAAATTAATCGTACGTTAAAGACATATATATATATATATATATATATATATATATAAATGTTCCTAAGCCAGCCAAAATTGATTTTGAGTTTTGAGTTAATAACGTGTCCTGGTAACCATGAAATAACTGAAATTTCATATGACATCAAGATTTTTTGTGGTGAATGTTGCAGAATTATCGATTTTTGAAAATTTATTTTTCAAATATCTTTAATGAGAGTAGTAATAATTTTTACAATGGGGGAGCCTATACCCCCCCCCCTCTTATGTACGCCACTGTCTATGACCTCCAATCTTTCAATCGCAGAGTGTCCAGGCATCTCGAAAACCCTGGACCTTCTTCCTCTATGTTGGGGGAGGCGCTTTTGCGGTCACGTTGCCCTTTTGTCTGTGCACCCCCCTTTTATTTCCTGTTTATTTCCTGCATAAAAATGTACACACACACACACACACACACACACATATATATATATAAGAAGAAGAAGAAAAAAAGAAGAAACCACCGGAAACAGAGTAAACAAAGAGAACAGAAAAAATTTCAAGTGACCATTCATCAGTTTGATTTATATGGACTCGGACTGCGTATTTATCAATCTCTTTTTTTAGTAATGACCATTTAGAATCACATACAATATAATTTTGCTTTAAACGGATTAAATTTGTAAACCAGTGTTCATATTAGCATGGTCACTTCAGAGTGATTTGTTATTTAATAACAGGCGGAACAAACAACACTCACCCAAATACATACCAATTAGCTATGACGCTGAAGAACGAGTTACAAGTTTACAACAGCCAAAATTATTTCCAAAATCTGGTGAATCTGGCAACAATTGCTTTTCAGTAATACCGTTATTCCTTGTAAATTGAAGATGGATTACGATTTTTTCCAGAAGAACGACTCGTTCCAAGTTTGTTATTATTACGTAGGTTTTATATATCCCCAATGTGTATGGAAGTATAGAAATAATATTTCTCTACTTATACTTCTTTTCTAGGACTTACTGTACTGCATTGTATACATCCCATCTGTGGGGGAACAAAAACTGTTATGAATAAACTCTCTGTTGCTTATAATAATATTTTTTCGTATGCTATGTAGGGAACTAAAATGGTGCAGTTTCAGTTTTATGTTTACTACGAGTAAATGTTACTCCGGAAGAATATATACAATTTCATTACTAGTGCCCAAAACAGCTCTAATGTGTTACTGTATTGTGCGATGTGCGATGTCCTGTCTTCAGATACTGTGTAGTGTGTACCTCTCATCTGTATGTCAGTCTTGGTTCAGACAACTGCTGGTTTACAGTACCTTATTTTTGTAATGTAGCAAAGATTATATATGCATATTAAGTTGTGTTATAATAAGATTGTATTTGTATGTTGAGTTAACTGGCTAGGATCAATGAAAGAAAGCCACCCCCAGCCTTCTTTAGTTAGCTTTATAAGGCTAACTAACGAAAATATCACGACCTAACCTAATCACTCGTTAGGTCAACTTGACGATTGGTTAGGTTAGGTCGTTATATTTTCGTTAGTTAGCCTTATAAAGCTAACTAAAGAAGGCTGGGGGTGGCTTTCTTTCATTGATCCAATGGCTATGCTGACTTTATTTTTGTACTTGTATGTTAGTTAGGTTAAGTGGCTATGTTGGCCTCATTTTTGTATTAAGTTCAGTGTATAATACGTAAGATTGTACTTATATGTTAGGTTAAGTGGCTATGGATTGTGAATGATCCGCAATAAAGATGTTTTGTTTGTTTGTTTTCAATTTTTTTTCCAACTATATTTATATCTCCTTGAAAGTTTGTTTCTATACCTATATTTCCATTTATTTCGGTATTATACCTCTACCGGTATGCCATTCCTGGTGTGAATTAACGTTTCATATAAATGTGCTGGAGTTAAAGAGTAACAGAGGACTGGAAATACGTGTTTGGTGAGGTGTGTAAATAAATATGTTGGTCTTACCTGACATACCACTAAAGGTATACCATTCAACCTTTTTATGGAAGGTAACACTGGAACCCTGAAGCAGAGATCGTACTTTATTCCCAGTGTTGATCCCTGTGTGTATGTGTGTGTGTTCGGTCCGAGTTAAAGCACCATGCCCGATCCATGGAGAACAGAAGATTTGGGAATTAGCTCTTAGATAAAGTCGTATGTTTGCATGCTCTAATTTGCTAACCTTGTAAATTGAATTAGGATGCAAAACCTCTTGATGCAAAACCACTTGATTATGTATTCATTAACGGTAGAAAACGAGCGTGGTCTATTACAGTGAAGGTATATTTGTTTTTCTGGGGGTGATTGTACGCAAGCTAATTTTTACTCTTGTTTAGTAGCAATAAATTTTTTAATTTAACCTATAAATGTAATTTTCATTATGGGGTTAGTCCCACACTGGCCTTCTCAGGTTAAATCGGGCTTTCATAACTCATTATATAATAGGATTTTCAAATACCTAAATCAAAATTGCTTCATTACATTTATAATAAGCGTAGATTTAATATACGAGTGTATATACTGTATATATATTTAAAACTCCTCTTTATTTTTATACCTATGTACCTTCTATTCCTGTTCTGAGGTTGCCCTTTCATTGGTACATACTATTATGTAAGAACGTTATCTCGCACGTTATCGCAAGGCCTTTGGAGAAATAACTAAAGCATCAAAACAAGCAAAACTGGTGTTCATGAAAAACATTTGGAAATAAAAGATATACACGACGATATATAAACATTCCATTACAGGTAAATGCAAAAAACTTCACTTTTTTTCTACGTGAATGTCAAAATATAATAATAAAAAACCCACTCTAATAGACAGAGTTTATTTCCACAATAATTTCGATGCCCACTGGCATCGTTTTTTTTGTATCCACCCGAAGAAGATGCCAGTGGGCGTCGAAACTGTTGTGGAAATAAACTCTGTATATTAGATTGGGTTTTTTATTAACATATTCCATTACAGTTAGTTTCAAAACAAAAACGTGTGCTGCTTGAATCACGCTGATCACGTTTCATTTATTTGGCCACTCGGATCACGAAATCACGAATTATCCTTCTTCTTCGTGGAAAACAATGGTAATGCACTTTTGCTGCTCCGTTCTCTATCGACAATCTTTCAAAGGAAAGAAGCAATTCCGTGGAGAGGAGCTGAAATGGGTTAAAAAATTCATGGTTGGCGTCTCGCTGAAATCAAAGACGATCCATTTATCCAATAGATGGATCCATTAAATAAAAGAAACGGAAAGAGCATGTTGTTGTGGAAACAAAAAGCCGAAAGGTCCACTGGAGGTTAAGTCATAAAAAAGTTGAACTAAGTCGGATAGAAGTAAAAAATAAAGGGTAACGGAATAATGAAATTACATACTCACATACATACTTACATACATACATGCATACATACATACATTCCTTATATATATATATATATATATATATATATATATATATATATAGAGAGAGAGAGAGAGAGAGAGAGAGAGAGAGAGAGATTTCTCTATTATCACGAACAAAATTGGTTGATAAATTGCCCTGCCCAGTTTCGTCTTGTAGTTTTCAAGGGGTATATCGATAATTGTTTTTGTACCTTTCAGGGATAGAAAGGATGCCCCACTCTTCCGTGATTACATTAATCGTCGTCATCCTAATATTAAATTTACCATAGAGAATGAAAATGAGAATAAGTTAAGCTGTTTGGATGTCACAATTTCACGTCATGATAAATGTTTCCAAACTTCTGTATTTAGGAAGAAAACGACTATTTTATTGGGTACCAATTTCTTTAGTTTTACACCTTTTAAGTTCAAAATCTGCTCTTCTTGGCTTTCTTTCTATAATGAAATGCAATATCTGAGGTCATTTTTTAAAATAAATTCTTTTCCTCAAATTATTTCTGACCGATATCTTCATGTTTGTTGAGGAACATTTTTCCACCCAAAACTTTAATTCCGGAATACTAAAGATGAAAGTATTTGTGAAGCTGCCATATTTGGGACCACACACACTCATAAACGAAACAAATTCTTTAAAGAGATTTGGTTAGAAACTTAGCCTCAATGTCATTTTATATATTTTAATATTAATACGAACTCCCTTCAAGTCCATTTTCGTCATAGAGAACAATTACCCAAGCTTATACGATCCTATGTTGCGTATCTTTATAAGCGTGCGGAGTGTCAATCCCGCTAGGTGAGTCGTACCACCTTACAATTAAAACATACTGTAGGATCAGCAAGCATAAAGGTATGTCGCCCAGAACTGGTCAACCTCTCTCAAAACCAGAGTATTCAGCCATTAACAATAATCATCGTTTTGATACTTCTCACCCCCATAGTCTCAAACAACTCTTCACTCTTGAAAACTAATTCGGAAGATCTTACTAAGCCTGAAAATATTGAAATCTCTGTACATTAAAATTCGGGCCATCTCTTAATGAACAGACTTCATTCGTTAAACTTTACCTCCCAATCAAATGACCAACCGACTATTTATTTTTTTGAGACGTTCCGCAACTTTCTCTTTAACCTGGCTCCAATCTCTTTCTGGAATCTCTATTGAAGGTGTGTTTTGCGTTTTCCCCCGTAATGTTTACATTACGATTTTTATATACATACGATTATTCTGTACTTACATTTGTTCCTAGGGTGGAACAAAACGTTTGGGTTAAATAAAGATGCTCAGAATTTTGACGACAGTCTTTGTATTCATGATAATTATACCTTTGGTCCATATATATATACAGTGCTGGGCAGCACAAACAAAAATTCACTTGCGCAAGCGCAAATGAGCAAACCGAAACCCATACCTTGCGCAAGCGCAAATGCGCAAACTTCTCGAAACTTGCGCTTGCGCAAACGCAAACGCAAACTATTTATATATACAGGGTTTTCCAAAAAAAAATAGGTGCGGTTTTTTTTGGGACACCCTGTATAAAATTAAATTTATAGTAAATCAAATCAAATCAAATCAAAAGACTTTATTAACAGACACACGATCCATAGATATATCAATAAAGAATAGATACAAAATACAATGTTAAATAAATAATAATAAAAAAAAAAGAAATTACAATATTACAAAAAAAAAACACTTCAAAGCTCCTCAGAGTCCTCCTCCAACTCCATCGTGAGCAGGTTCATGTTGCCCTTCAGGAACACAAACCTCTCAAAGTTCTCAGAGGTCAGGCTGGACCTCTTGGGCTTCATGATGTCAGACCCCTGGGAGAACACCCTCTCCACAGCTGCAGAGCTGGGGATGGTGTCTGAGGCTGTCCATGGTTCACTAGTTATAGACAGTAGTTATGACTTATGAAGTTTCTAGAAGTTACTAGAGTAGTTAGTAGTTTGAACTCTGAAATAAAATTAAAATCAACTAATCAAACAAACGTGTTTCACTAGCGTTGTTGGTATACTGAGTGCTCACTGCTGTCTGGCGGCGCCACCTGTCTGGCAGTCACGTGTTTATGAGCTAAATCCACTATTTTTAATATTTGTTTTTTTTTCACGTTTGCGCACAAGTTTGCGCAAGAATTGGCGCAAACGCAAATGCGCAACCGAAATCACACTTGCGCAATTTGTGTTTTGCGCAAGTGTTTGCGCAAGTGCCCAGCACTGTATATATATACACACACCTTTGGTTTTCTTCCGCCCGAATTGTTCATTCTGACGAAGGTCAAGCTTTTCACTCCACCTTAGACCTCCAGTTTAACGTGAAATCCGAACCACGTCCCTCCAGCAGCCCACCGACTTAAACCACCAGGTTACCCAGGGTGCCCATTTATCTATCAACCACTTTCTTTATTGTGAAAAAGGATGAACAGCTGGGTTTTGCTGTGCGCAGCCTTATATATATATATATATATATATATATATATAGGCCTTATATAACAGGTGGGAGAAAAGTCTTTAACGATTCAAATAATTTGTTAATAACAAATAAATTCCAATGATATCATTGCAGTGTATGCGATACTTTTCAAAGTAACTATACAAGGCCAGGAATGACCCTAGGCTAGAGCGGGAAGGGCCTAGGCCCTTGAACCACTCAGCGCCATGTCAGTAAGGATGGAATACAGCAATGAAGAATTAGTGTATTCTTGTATCGTAGGCTATTTCTCATAATAATTGTGAAGAAAGTTTGGGTTTACTTCAACGAAAATATAATAAACCACCACCAAATGCAACCACTCTTTGATAGTGAAAGCTAAAATTTTTGGAAACTGGGAGCCTGGTAAAAGATCGTCCAATAAGCTGAAGGCCAGTGACGACGACAAGAGACAACAACAAAGAAAATGTCCTTCCCACTTTTCAAGTCGATCCAACAACTTCAACGAGAAAAATCGCAGAGGAGTTGGGTACTTCCAAATTTTCAGTAGCAAAAATCTTGAAATCACGGGGGTACCACGATTACAAACCCATTTACTCTTAGCTCATATACGACGATGATTCTGATAGACGGCTGCATTTTGCTGAAACAATGAGACAAAAGTTCAACAGTGATCCAGATTAGCTTCGAAAGGTCAAATTTTCAGATGAATGTGTCTTCGGTTTAACGAGTAAAGGAAACAAACACAACGTTCACTACTGGGAGAAAAAAAAATCCCAAAATACGATTGGGTAAACCCGTTAAAACGACTAAACTAACAGTTTGGGGGTGCATTGGTTATTCAGGGCTCGTTTCCTATGACATATCGAGAGATACGATGGATGGAAAACACTATTGCCAGGTACTGAGAGACAAAGTTTTGCCACACTTTACTAATGGCGTTTGGCAGGAAATGACTTTATCAAGATGATGGAGTGGCGCCACATTACTCTGCAGCTGCCCGTGAGATTGTGGATACGAACGTTGAAGGAAGATGGCTTGGACAGCGAGGTTCCATCGAGTGGCCAGCCAGATTACCTGATTTAATCCCATGTGATTTCTGTCATTGGGCTTATTAACAGGAGGAGATTGTGGACACCAATCGATTGTGGACACCATTGTAAGCCTTACAGACTTTCATTTTGGCTCTCTTTCTTATAAAGGGGGCATTTTTGCGGGCACACGCCCTTAGCCCCACCTTTCTCCATAGAAAAAAATATTTGCGTGACAAACTCTACACTCCTGGTTTCATCTATCCAAATGTGAATGCCCTTGACCGCATAATAGATGAACAATTGAAAATGATCCCACTCGATATGTTCAGAAGAACAATGAAGAGTTTCACAAAGAGAATTCACAAATATATCATAGCGGATGGAGAACTCTTTGAAGATTAAATTACAATTTAACAAAGTATTTGTAGGAATAAAATTTTTAATGACTTTTTGTTTGATTTGTTTCATAGTCAACAATGCTAACCACTATATATATATATATAATATATATATATATAGTCATGCGGTTTGCTTCTACAAAGCTTCAATTTAATATTTAGGAGAAATCCAATGACAAGGAGGAATGTAAATGCCATGAAAAGTCTTCTTTAATGCGCAACGTAGCCTGATGATGAGCGTATTGCTCGAAACGTTGCTCATTAAAGAAGACTTTTCATGGCATTTACATTCCTCCTTGTCATTGGATTTCTCCTAAATATTATATATATATATATATATATATATATATATGTGTGTGTGTGTGTGAAAGTTAAGATAGTAAAAAAGTAAGTAAAGTAAAGTAAAAGGTATATTTTCTTCAATTAATCCATAATTCAGTGACCCAAAATGCGTTTTGCAGAAGGAAATTAGAAAAAGAAGCGTTCCTCCCGCAGCTCCCCCTCGGCGGTACACGTAATCGTTGCTCTCGCTTCTTGCCATAAGAACTACATGCAGGAACGTCGTAGACACACTCCTCTCAATACCCACTGGTATTTACAGGCTAAAACAACTGCGTATACACCCTCTGTCTTTACCTGCAAAAGAACTGCAAAAACTTTTATCAAGTTGATTCTGTAACTTAGGCCAAATATGCTTCCAAACCATATACAGACATTTATTAAAATTTAGCTATATATATATATATATATATATATATATGGGAGTGAACTCAAAATGGTTCCCTGAGTTTTTTCATGATACACACAGACCATGCATGGAACAAGGAACTCTTCTGGGAAAATTAAATCCACTATAGTCAGAATAAGTAATAGTAAATGACAAACACTATAGTTACCCCTTTTCTTTGATGTATTCAATCCGACGTGAATACAACAAGACTTTTGCTTATATTGAGGTTCTAAATGTAGGGGCTAGACTGCTTTAAACCCTAGATCCTGTCCCAAAGCTGGATCCTATCTGCTTTGCAGATAACACTGGTCAGCACTCATTTTATTGCCAATCATATTAGAGTGATTTTGGGGTAACTTTGTGGTGCTGATTCCGAATATGACATCGGTTTTGCTAGATTGGCTCTAATTTATGAGATAATTGGTACCCCATTGAAACACGTAAAAATGCAAAAAACTTAATGTTCAGGCGGAGCCTACTTACAAATCGTATTGAAATTGTCTCAAATCATACAAAAGTAAACACATGAAATACATAATGGCATTTTATTCGGTCTCACCATCTAGAATGTTCCGGTAGTTTCCCATATGCACGCGTTAATCGCGTTATGGTTACGTTTCCTATTAATTGAGGGTATTCATTATCTCAAGAACTAGAGCCAATTCGGAAAAACTACTTTCATTTTGGAATTCAGCAACCCCAAAATACCCTAAATTCGTACGAATTTCCTTGGCAACGAAAAAAAAAAGTTTTTTTGTTGACCTGTGTAATTGGTGAAGGAAGCTATATTTTTGGGACATCTTTGCGAGTGACCCGTTGCCCCCACGTCAGGCTAACATCATGAAAAAGAAAAAACTAGTGTTTGTCATTTACCATTACTTATTCGGACTATAGTGGATTTAATTTTCCCAGAAGAGTTCCTTGTTCCATGCACGGTCTGTGTAGTAATAAATTGGATAGAAGAGTGGTTGCGAGGTAGGAAACAGAGGGTGGTCGTTGATGGAGCGGAGTCGCGTTCGGCTAATGTAGCGAGTGGCATTCCTCAGGGTTCTGCATTGGGCCCCTTGCTTTTTCTTATATATATTAACGATTTAGATATCGGCTTAGTCAGTACAGTTTCAAAGTTTGCGGATGACACGAAGCTGGGTGGTAAGGCGATTAATGACGAAGATAGAGGTAAAATCCAGGAAGATCTGAATAAAATCGTTGATTGGTCAGTCACATGGCAAATGAGATTTAACGTCGATAAGTGCAAAATTTTACATATAGGTTCGCGTAACAGTAATTTTGCGTATAGTATGTCAGGGAAGGAGTTAACAAGCGCAGAGCAGAAAAAAGATTTAGGAGTTATAGTCACTGGTGATTTAAAAGTAAAGAAACGAAGTACAGCAGCGGTCAATAAAGCAAACAAAGTGCTAGGTTTTATAGCTCGGAATTTTGAGTACAAATCGCGCGATATTATTGTTCCTCTTTATAAATCATTAGTTAGACCCCATTTGGAGTACGCGATCCAATTTTGGAATCCGCATATGCGAAAAGATATAGACAAACTCGAAAGAGTTCAAAGACGAGCAACTAAGATGATTCCGTCGCTAAGGTCAAAGTCGTACGAGGATAGGCTTAAGGAGTTAAAATTGACTACACTCGAGACTAGAAAGCTCAGGGGTGATCTAATCCAGTTTTTCAAAATTATGAATGGGTTCGATAACGTAGACAGAGATAGCTTTTTCGAAATATCTCAATATAATAGGACTAGAAATAACGGGTGTAAGTTGACAAGTAGAAGGTTCGAGACAGCAGTTGACAAAAACTTTTTTGCTGATAGAAGTAATTAGTAGCACGTCTATAAACATGTTTAAAAATCGATTAGACGCATATGTTGATAGATTGGGTATAGTTTAAGGTAGTAAAATTAAGGTCTTGTGGTTCGGAACCCACGTAAAATTGTAGGTCCCCTCCGCCACCACGGAGGACATGCAAAATACACAATTACGAACACAGTTAGGTAGACCAGCCATGAGTGGATCTTAGGGTCTTTGTTGGTCTGAAACATTATAACATTATAACATCATAACATTAATATATATATATATATATATATATATATATATATATATATATATATTAAAAGCTCAGTATGAATCATCTTTCAGTATCCCAAAAACTAACAAATTGATACGCGATAGAAACGCGTTCTTTGAAGAAGAACCACAAGGGGAAAGTATAAAGGATTTCGACTTTACGACGGATGATATTACTCAAGCCATAGGGAAATTAAAAACACACTCAACGGCAGGACCGGATAAATGGAATGCCACACTGATCAAAAACTGCAAGAACGCAATCGCTGAGTCCCTATACTGGATATGGAGAGGATCATTAGACACGGGAGAAATACCGGGCATCCTGAAGAGCGCGAACATAGTCCCAATATATAAAGGAGGAGATCGATCTGAGGCCAAAAACTATAGGCCAGTGTCGCTTACATCTCATCTCACTAAAATATTTGAAAGAATAGTTAGACAGAAAATCTATGACTTTTTGGAAACTCAGAAAAAATTAAATGATAACCAACATGGGTTTCGGTCAGGCAGATCATGCCTATCACAACTAATGGAACACTACAACAACATTATTGATTCACTTGAAAGTAATGAAAACTATGATGTACTATACACAGACTTTGCTAAAGCGTTCAACAAGTGTGACCATGGAATCATAATACATAAACTGAAATATATGGGAAAAACAGGAAAAGTAGGGAAATGGATATATAATTTCCTTAGTGAGCGGAGGCAAGTCGTTACAGTACAAGGAGTATCTTCATCAGAATCAGAGGTCCTCAGCTCGGGACCACAAGGAACAATATTAGCTCCACTACTCTTCATAATCATGCTAACTGACATAGATGAGGGCGTTACCAGAGACAGCACAGTAAGATCCTTTGCGGATGACACAAAGATCAGTAGAAAAATAAGAAACCCAGAAGACATAGGATCTCTACAAACTGACATAAACAAAATCTACAAGTGGACTGAAGACAACAATATGAAGTTTAACACCGAGAAATTTCAGCTATTACGGTACGGAAAAAGAGAAAACCTAAAGTCCATGGAATATTATACCCCAAATGGACAGGAAATTCAGAGAAATTTTAAAGCAAAAGATTTAGGGGTTGTAATGACAGATGATGCGAAATTTGAAACACAAAATAAGATAGCAGTAAAGAGAGCAAAGAGAATAACGGGTCAGATATTGAGAACCTTTAAACGAAGGGATAGGAATGTAATGATTCCTCTACTGAAAACCCTGATAATACCCAAATTGGAATACTGCTCGGTCCTAACATCCCCATATAAAAAAGAAGACATTAGACAGCTGGAGGGGATCCAAAGAAGCTTCACAGCCAAGATCAATGGGTGCAAAGAACTAAATTACTGGGAAAGGTTATGAGAACTAGACCTATATTCACTGGAAAGGAGAAGAGAGAGATACACCATTATTTACACTTGGAAAATAATGGAGAAACTAGTCCCTAATCTTACTCTGAATCCCATAACTCCCCAAACAACGGAGGAAAGTAGAAGCGGTAGACTGTGTCGTATTCCCAAATTGAAGGCGAGACAGGGAACATCCTTAACCCTGAAAGAAAATAGTTTTGTAGTGAGAGGACCGAAACTGTTTAATCAGTTGCTCAAAGACCTAAGAAACAGGAAGGGAGTTGCAGTGGAAATCTTCAAAAGAAGACTGGACGCCTGGCTCAGAACACTCTCCGATGAGCCGGGCGTACCTGGCTAAGTGAGGTGGAGCGCGTAAGAATCCAACTCACTACTTCACCAGGCCAACTCGAGAGGAGGGGCGAGAAGCTTGACCTTCGCGAAATGAGAAATCATCGCGCGGAACCTTTGTAAGGTTGTAAGGTGTATATATATATATATATATATATATATATATATATGAGACGACCTATTCTACGCGCAATTATTTTACGCGTTTCGGTTCTACGCGGCCAAAATTGAAACCATTAAAATATTAGGAAATTTAACTTCGCTCACAGCGCAACCAATCAAATGAATGAAGCTGCCATGGAAGCAGATGGACATGATGACGACGACGTTGCAACACCTCCAGCAGAGATGCCTTTTTCAGCAATAAAGAAATTTGTATAGTTCATGAACTCTGGCCTTAAAACTTCTGACAGTGACCCCAATTTCGAAAGGGCATCAGAAGCTATCCTTCAGGCGAAGAAAGCCCATGAAGTTTGCCTGAAAGACATCGATGGAGTCTTGGTCTCTCCAGAAGAAAATCACAAACTTCTTCAGTTCAGTTTAATTAATAAAGTTTTGTTGTCATCCTTTGTCTTCATTATTTTTATTGAAATGTTTTTTGTTTTGATGAAAAAGGAAAGAATTTGCGTTCTTTTTATTTATTTTATTTTTTTATTTAACTTCACATACAAAATTCATCGTCTCGGAATGTAGCTATTTTTTTTCAGAGGAATGTTAACAAAATTCTACGCGAGTCTCCCGAAACATATCTAAAATGTGGTTTTTAGTGTTATTCTTTTAACCATTGAGGATTTTAATTGTGTTATATATATATATATATATATATACACGCACACACCCTATATTTATTCGCGTATAACGCACCATAATTTTCAGAAGCCATTTCGAAAAAAACGTTTGCTTGACGCGTATAAATAATGTGCTTTCCCGGTCGATCGCAGTGCTGGGGTCTTTTTAGACCGAGTCTCGAAACAAGCTGCGACTTGTCTCTTGCTCTTCCCGTGCGCTCTTTGGTAGCCAATTCAAGAAATGTAGTATCAGCAATGCCCTCGACGGTACTGAAAATGATCTACTGTGGGAGGAGGAAGAGGACGCGAGCGACCCCGATAACCCTTCTGAGGAAGCAGGCGACTCCTCAAACACCAGTGACTCGGGCACGGATGCGGAAATTGTATAAACAGTAAATATGGTAAACCTTCATTCGAAGAACGTCTGTTACGCTGTGATTACCTGATTAACCTACAGTAATGTTGTCAATAGCGTAATGTTAAGCGAGTTCTGAATAGTCGTTTTAGTTCAAGTACTAATAAGGAAGTATGGCTATAAGAGTTTAATAAAAATGCCTGTGTATTCTTCCACTGTTTGTTATACCTATTTATTACTGATAGTTTTAGTGTTTTCCATGCACGTATAGTGCGCACTGCGCACCCCGAGTTTAAAGATAGGGAAAATGGTAAAAAAAAAAGTGTGCATTATACGCGAGTAAGTACGGTGTGTGTGTATATATACTGTATATATATATATATATATATAATATATATATATATATATATTATATATATATACTGTAAAATTCAGTGGTGGCCAACCATTTTTTGATGCGTGCCATTTTTAGGTTAGGTTTAATTCGGATGCGCCAAAAAAAAATTTTTTGAAAAAATTACTAATAAAATATAATATAATATTTACCTTAAATAGAAATATAATGTGAAAAATATTTACCTTAATGAGATTACATCTTAACTGCTTAACTGCTTAACTACATCTTAACTACTTAAATCTTTGATTTTTAATATTTAGTGTTAGAAGTGAAAATTTAGCACAACTCATACTAGACCTCGATGCGCCACTTCAAAGTACTTGATGCGCCACCTTTGGCGCAGTGCGCCGCGGTTGGCCACCACTGCTGTAAATCGTTGATTTATTGTGGATGCATATTTTATTATTGAGGTTTCTTCTCCAGAAAGGTAAGAGATTGGAGTTTTTACATTCGTAATCTTTTATTATTCAGTAACTAATAAATATTGTATATTAAAACCGTTCTTTCTCACTCTCAAAATGTATACTTAAAGCAATAACGTTTCCTAATTTTTACGAAATTAGGAAAAGACGAAACGTTAGCAAACACAGAAGAAAGAAAATTAATATTTATAACTGAAGAAGTAAGACAATTTAAGCTATTTATTCTAAATATTATAATAATGAATGTAGAATATAAATATAATCGTAAATTACATTAATAAAACTAGTGACACTATACGAATGGCACTATACGAATGGCACTCTACCCGTACGTAACTTCACTGTATTAAAAATGCAGTTACAGTTAAGGTAATTTATAGAGTAATATAATACTGATAATATTGCTTGCAACATAATTATAAATATAATAAGGGTAAAATGGCCTAATTGAAAATTATTATCAGAAGCAGAGTCGTCTAACTATCCTCCAAATTTCATTAGGTCTCCTTTAGATTAATGCGATTACATATGAAAGAAAGGAAAAGCTAATCACATCCATGGAATTATTTTAGGATGAAACGACGATATTACCTAGTCTTTATTAAGCTTTGGTTATCCGTTTTCAATAAGGGATAACTTAATTAATAATTAAAGTGCAGTATACACGCGTATGGTATCTTTAATTAACAAATTTCCCGCGTCTTCAGTGTTCAAATATTAAGAAAATGTCGAAACCATTTTTATTCACGAGCTAATTTTCTTTCAACTTCGATCAGGGAGACATTTTCATAAGTACTTTTTTATTTTTAATTCTCGCTTCATTTTTTTTATAATCAACGAATTGTGACGAAGATGTTCAAATCTTTATCAATATTAGTTTCAAAACTGTAGTCACGGATCGAACGCTAAATCGTTAAGTTTACTCAAATTTCATTAACCTTATTCGTGTCTGTTTTTCGATTTCATGTTAGATTTTACGTCAATGTCCAAATTTTTCGGGAAAATATTAAAAATGGCGCGGAATATTAGACCTCATTCCTATGTAACGAAACAAAATTATTACACTTCCAATGGAGTAAATTGAAATTAATTTTTAAAGAAAATTGAAAATAGCTGATGTTTAAATTTCCTTTTTCTTCAAACATGAAATTTAATTTAAGCCTTTAGAAAAGTGTAATATTTTCCTATGATATAAAAGAACTAACTACACCGTAAATTAGTGGCAGATGAGATGCCACCTAAATATTATGGAAGTTCTCCTTTATTTCTTACAGCGTATGATCATCTTAGAATTTATTATTATTATTCTGGTTTCGACGTTATTAAAAGTTTTCAATAAAAGGAATCATGATAGCCGGAGCAAGTCAGTGATTGGAGACATATTGCTGAAGAAACGCACGTCATGCCTCGGAACTAGGAACGATTTAACGGATACACTACTCGGAATGGGCAAGAACAATAAAGCAAGTAATTGAAGCTACTAAAGCCTTCTAAACCGATGAAACTTGGAGAGGTTTTGTGAGACAGGGCGACTGACAAGAATCAAATTTACCTGGCTGGTAAGACTCGTGAGGTGAGACCTTTTTTACCTTCTTTTAAAGGTCCTTATTATATGTTCTCTTATTCTTCTGGCTTTAGTCATTGCTCTCTTGTTAATTTTGCATCGTCCATCGTAATAACTGCAGAAACTCCTTTCCACTGGGTTTCATTGAATTTCCTCTCCATTTGAAGTAAAGTAGCCCTCACTACTGAAGTATTACTGGCTACTTCATAACCAATCAGTTGTTATTATTATAAATTTTGTGGAGCAAGTACTCTTCCTTGTGGTAATGAGTTACATACCTTTGAATCTGATTTGCTTCGAATTTGATCTCACTCTTTAAGACGGTTATATATTCATTTTCTATTTTGCAAGTTACCCCATTTATTTCAGCTTATGCACTATTTTATTTCCAGAGTCATAATCATCAAAAGCCTTGGCAAGATGTCATATATCATTAATGGCATCATTTACGAGTGTGTCAATAATATTGCTATAGAGCTGTACTAGTTTTGATAGGCACGATCCTCCTGATCGTAATTCATGTTGATTCTTATTGAGTCTTTCAAATATACAGGGTGTTTCAGGTCGACCCTAGAAATGTGGAAAAGAAACACTTCATATTTGTTACGGAATTACTATGACAAACTTCAAATACCAAATACCAAATACAAACTACAAATTGGCGGAATTTGTAGTTTGTATTTGGTATTTGAAGTTTGTCATAGTAATTCCGTGCTAATATGAATGTTTCTTTTCCATATTTTTAGGGTGGACCTGAAACACCCTGTATATATCCCCCAATATAATTATCTGCGGAGATTTTAAATTCTCATTTATAAATACAAAAAGGTGGATAGGAATATATATAATTATTTATATATATATATATATATATATATATATATATATATATATATATATATTAATATCTATATATATAGATATATATATATATACAGGGTGGGCCGTAAGTTTCCATACATAGGAAAAATAAACATTTTTTTATGGACAACCATTTTTATTTATATAATATACTCTACATGGTTGCCATTGTTTTGAAAACACATTTCAATGCGTGTTCCCCACTGTTGATGAACACGCATTAGCACAGTTGACGTTATGCTTGTAATGGCGTTGGTGATACGTTCCTTTAGATGATTTATGTCTCGTATCTTTTCCTGATACACCATGGCCTTCAAGTGCCCCCAAAGATAGAAATCAAGGGGGGTGAGATCTGGGGATCTGGGAGGCCACTCCACAGGACCACGCCGACCAATCCAAGCATCCGGAAACTGCTGATCCAAATACCGACGCACGTGAAGACCATAATGAGGTGGAGCTCCATCTTGCTGGAAGTAAACTGGGAAGTTACCTTCCTCGTTTAGCAGGGCCCACACCATCACTTTACCGGCACCTTGCATCTTCGTCGGACTCAGCCAGTTAGGGTTAGCATTACTCCAATAACGTGTGTTTTGCCGATTAACCTCTCCATTGACGTAAAAATTTGCTTCATCAGTAAACAAGATCTTACGTCAAACGCATATTCTTAGGGTATCTGAAACATAAAAACAAACGTTTAATTTTTCCTATGTATGGAAACTTACGGCCCACCCTGTGTATATATATATATATATATATTATATAATATATATATATATAATATTATATATATACCAGGACAAGGGGAGCACAAGAGAAGACCAGGAGCAAGCAAAAATATTGATGGCTCTCACAAATGAGTTTATGTTGACACAGGAGATAACAGAAAATACCAGATAAAATAACTGCCTAGATCTGATATTCACGAATAACACGAACTTGATTGCTGATATAAAAATAACCCCAACCATTATCTCAGACCACAACTTAATCGAGATATCAACAAATATGACGACAACATTAAAAGACAATACACATATTGAGGAAAGAAGCAAATTTGGGGCCGTTAACTTAAACTCCAAGACTATAAATTGGGAAGCAATCAGATCACACATGGCCCAAATAGAGTGGAGAACAGTTTTAGAGAATAAAACAACTGAAGAAATGCTAACAACCTTGGAAGAAAAAACTCTGAGAATTTTAGAAAAATATGCTCCGAAATCACAGCCAAAAAGCCAAAGGGAAAGAGGAGTTGGCTAGAGAGGCAAAAGAGAAGAATATTCCGCAAAAGAAAGAGAGTGGAGGCGAAGTTAGCCAACTGCGGAGATAATGCCAGGAAAGTAACACAAGAAAAATTGGAGGGTATCGATAGGGAAATACAAGCCCTGATTAAGGACCATAGAGAAAGAAGAGGAAAAGGCGGTAGAAGCAATAAAGGAAAATCCAAAATACTTCTATAGCTATGCGAAAAGGAAAACAAAAACACGCGCCGTTATTGAGCCCTTAAGGAAGAGAAATAATGAACTAACCGACTATCCAAAAGAAATATCTGAAACATTGAGCACCCAGTATGAATCAGTTTTCAGTACCCCAAAAAGTGACAAAGCGATACCTGACATAGATGCATTCTTTGAAGAGAAATTGCAAGGAGAGTGTATAACAGACTTTGATTTTACCCCAGAAGATGTAGCGAGAGCTATAGGACAAATGAAACCACATTCAGCTGCAGGTCCGGACAAATGGAACGCATTATTGATTAAAAACTGTAAAAATGAAATAGCTACACCTTTATACTGGATATGGAGACGATCCTTAGACACTGGGGAAATACCGAGCATCTTGAAAAGAGCAAACATCGTCCCTATATATAAAGAAGGGGACAGATCTCAAACAAAGAACTATAGACCAGTGTCATTGACGTCTCACCTCACTAAAGTATTTGAAAGAATAGTTAGAAAGAAAATTTATGATTTCTTGGAGACACTGGAAAGAGTCAACGAAAATCAGCACGGATTCCGATTAGGAAGATCATGCCTATCACAATTAATAGAACACTACAACAATATCCTAGATGCACTGGAAGGCACTGACAACTACGTTGTCATATACACGGATTTTGCTAAAGCTTTCGACAAATGTGATCATGGTATAATAGCACATAACATGAAATATATGGGAATAACAGGCAAAGTGGGAAATGGATCTACAACTTCCTCAGAGAACGTCTACAGGTCTTCAAAATTCAAGGTATATAATCATCAAAATCGGAAGTACGCAGCTCAGTACCACAAGGTACAGTACTGTCCCCACTCCTGTTCATTATCATGCTAACAGACATAGACAGCGGAGTAAACAGCAACAGTATAGTAACATCCTTTGCAGACGATACAAAGATCAGCAGAAAAATCAGCGATGTAAATGAAGTGGAGGCCTTGCAGAGGGACACGAACAAAATATACAAATGGTCAGAAGACAACAAAATGACATTTAACACCGATAAATTTCAGTTCTTGAGATATGGTAGAAAAGAGGAACTTAAACAGACTGCAATATTATGCTCCAGATAGACAGGAAATTCAGAGAAGCACGAAAGCGATCGATTTGGGCTAATAATGACGATGATACGAAATTCGAAACCCAAAATCAGATAGCGATAAATAAAGCAAAAAGAGTCGCGGGACAGGTACTAAGAACATTCAAAAGAAGGAACAGGACAGTAATGATTCCCCTGCTAAAAACAATGATTATACCAAAACTTGAATATTGCTCAGTTTTGACGTCCCCATATAAAAAGGAAGAAACTAATAAACTAGAAGAAACTCAGAGACATTTCACAGCAAAGATTGATGGCTGCAAAGAGCTCAACTACTGGGAAAGACTACGTAAACTAAATCTGTACGGTACTCCCTGGAAAGAAGAAGAGAGAGGTACACCATAATCTACATACGGAAAATGATCGAAAAACTGGTACCAAACCCCAAACTAAACCCAATTACCATTCAAACAACACTGGAAAATAGGAAAGTGTTCCCAAATTAAAGGCCCGACAAGGGACCTCCTCAACTCTGAAGGAAAATAGCTTGGTTGTCAGGAGGTCAATACATTTTAACCAGCTTCCAAAGGACCTCAGAAACGTTACAGGGGTCAAAGTTGAAGTCTTCAAGAGAAGACTAGATGCCTGGCTCAGGACGGTACCAGATGAGCCGGGTGTACCTGGCTATGTACGGTGGAGAGCGCAAGAAAGCAACTCGCTCCTCCACCAAGCCAGACCTAGAGGCGGGCCCACAAGCTTGACCTTCGTGTGAAGAGAGACCAACGCACGGAACAGCAACGAGGTTACCAAGGTGTGTATATATATATATATACACGTTGCTATTAGTACTATGCCTGTGTGAAGCATGGTATGAGAGTTTCCAGTATTTTTTATTTTAATTTATATTTTCTTTTATTTTCTCTACTTCTTTCTTGGGCTAACCTAGAGTAAATCTTAGGGCCTTGTTAACTGTAACTCTGTAATATAGGAACAATGTTAGCTCGCTTCAAGATGTTTAATACATCTTCTTTGTCTGAAGACCGAGAGTAAATAGCGAAACATAGCTACTTCATACTTTACATAGTTCAGTTAGCGTAGCATTCCATTTGTCTAATTTAACCTGAAACAGAATGTGATTTCCTTTGTCCCGTAACTCGAACGAGTATATCACTCGGGTTTTAAAACTAAAGTCGATAATATTCGCTTATCTAATTCTTCATCAAAAGAATTGCTTTTACATATTATTTCATTCGATTTTGGAATACTAAAAATTGATTTATTTTTACTTCCGGCAATTCAGATATACCTTTGAGATAGTCCTTTGTTCCCTGTTTTCCTTTGGGTAAACTTATAGAAATATTTTGGATTTTCTTGTATTCCTTTTTCAGCATCATCTTTTTCCTTCTTTGAATATTTTCCTCTTAGATTTCTTTTGTCATAGTCAGGTCATGAGGTTCCACTTTTCTCTGACTCTCTCTCTCTCTCTCTCTCTCTCTCTCTCTCTCTCTCTCTATATATATATATATATATATGATGAATAAAACCACGAAGGGAAAAGAAACACAAAGTGGTGCTCAAGCGCTTTCGTCTAATGACATCCTCAGGAACCCCTTCATGGTTTTATTCATCATAAATGTTTTTCACGTGTCACTTTCGTGAAATAATTTTCATATATATATATATATATATATAAAATTGTGGATATAAACAAGAATGAGACTCTCTTGAAGAATGATGATGGACCTGACGTTTGTTAAAATTTCCTTCGCACACTTTGACCTCAGTGTGTTGCAAATTGTACCCTAAAGCAAGACAGACTCTTTGAACTGTCTTGGAGTGCCTTGGAGGTGTTTTACTGAAATCAGATTTACATATGCCTTCTATGAAAACTGTGAAAAGCTGAACTCATCTAAAGAAGTCATCATAAGTCATCATTTGTACTCTACTGATATATATATATATATATATATATATATATATATATATATATATATATATATATATATATATATATATTATATTATATATATATATTATGTTCGGAAGAACCGATTCGCCTCTATTTAAAAGGGCATATCTCGGCGGAAAAACAAAGAAAAAGTGAGAGGGAAGACAGAGGAAAAAGAAAGGTGGAGGGACATCGAAGTGGAAAAAGACCAAGGATGACAAGGACTGCAGGGTCGAGCCCCATCATCCTTGGGTGCTAGGGCCGGGAGGGCGCACGTGAAACCTCCAGGAACAAGCACGTACAAACGAGCACAAAGAGCACCCAAGAGCACGAGCTTAGAACCCCCTTGCGGGGAAATATATATATATATATATATATATATATATATATATATATAATGTAGGACGTAAGAAATAAATTGAGTGTTGGTGCTCTATACTACAGCTCCATTTTATGAAGCTCAGTTCTGATTCTCTTTGTCAATGCTTGAATTACTTCTAATACTTTTATTGGAGTCTCTCGAGGATCTTTTCTCCCTTGACTTTTACGGAACGAAGCGTTCTTTTCGATGTCTCTCAGGCGTGGAGTGACAGTTGCGTTCTGTTTAATCTTCACTGAGCAATTACTATGTTCGCAGTCCGCAGTCTGCAGTGGAATGTTCATTACCTTTCTTGATTATTTGATGCCGATTCCTTCAAACTTCTCGCTTGACAATTATAAGCCCTCTTTCGAAGTCAATAAGTTTCTGCGAAATTCTTGGCATATATACTGTACAATACATATACAGTATATATATATATATATATATATATAAAAGGGTCCAAATAACAAGTACGATATTTGAACATCTTTAATACCGACTAGTTTCGAGTCACATGTACCCATTTTGAAGGCTAAAACACAAAATTAATTAATCTAACCATGTCAATGAGTTAATTTAAAACATTAAAATCTAAAAACTTTATCCAATTTGAACTGTCTTGGAGTGCCTTGGAGGTGTTTTACTGAAATCAGATTTACATATGCCTTCTATGAAAATACTGTGAAAAGCTGATCTCATCTAAAGAAGTCATCATAAGTCATCATGAGTCATCATCTGTACTCGCTACTGATATATATATATATATATATATATATATATTATATATATATTATAACTGTAGGACGTCGCAGTAGTTGACTAATGTCTTCTTTTTTTATATGGGGATGTTAAGATCGAGCACTATTTCAACTTGGGTATGATGAGTGTTTTCAATAGAGGAATCATTATATTCCTGTCCTTCTCAGTATATGCCCAGTTATTCTTTTTGCTTTGTTTACTGCTATCTTATTTTGTGTTTCAAATTTAGCGTCATCATGCATTGCAACACCTAACTCTTTTGCTTTAGAATTTCTCTGAATTCCCTGTCCATTTGGGGTATAGTATTTAATGAATTTTAGGTCCTCTCTTCTTCCGTACCTTAACAGTTGAAAATTTTCAGTGTTAAATTTCAGACCAATTGTAGATTCTGTTCATGTCTGTTTGTAGAGAACCTATATCCTCTGGGTTTCTTATTTATTTTTCTACTAATTTTTGTGTCATCGGCAAAGGATGTTACTGTGCTGTCACTGGTAACTTTCTCATCTATATCAGTTAGCATAATTATGAAGAGTAATGGAGCTAATACTGTTCCTTGTGGTACTGAGCTAAGGACCTCTGACTCTGATGAAGATATTCCTTGAACTGTAACGGCTTGCTGCCACTCATTAAGAAAATTATATATCTATTTCCCTACTTTTCCTGTTATTCCCATATATTTCAGTTTACTTGTTAAGATTCTATGGTCACACTTATCGAATGTTTTGGCAAAGTCTGTGTATATTACATCATAGTTTTGATTACTTTCAAGTGCTTCAATAATGTTGTTATAATGTTCCATTAGTTGTGATAGGCATGATCTGCCTGACCGGAATCCATGTTGGCCATCATTTAATTTTTGCCCGAGTTTCCAAAAAGTCAGATTTTTTCTCTAACTATTTGTTCAAATATTTTGGTGAGATGAGATGCAAACGACACTATCTATCGGTTTATCTATATATATATACACACAGGGTGTCCCAGAAGTCTGAACTCATAGGGAACATAAACATTATATTTTTAAAGTGAAACAAACGCATTTCTAATGTCAGTTTTACGTATTTCAGTAAAGAAAATACCCTGATATCTCAATATAACGATCAAGAGAAAGTGGAACTGATATTGCTACATGTTTCCAGAAAAAGCCAGAGGGAGGCATGTTCATGAAATAACTGACATGCCTCCCTCTGGCTTTTTCCCAAAACATGTAGCAATCCAGTTCCACCGTTTCTTGATTGGTATACTGAGCCATCAGGGTATTTTCTTTCCTGAAATATGTAAAATTGACATTAGAAATGCGTTTGTTTCGCTTTAAAAATATAATGTCTATTTTCCCTATGAGTACAGACTTCTGGAACACCCTATTTTTATGTATATACTGTATATATAATATATATATATATATATATATATATATATATATATATATATATATATATAATTTATTTATTTGTTTATTTATTTATTTATTTACAGCAGGCCTATACACGTCGCTATAAAGAGTAAAGGCGGCTTGCATAATTCATCTGGTAACATATTTTCTCACGCAAATTCGAATGTATATTTCGGCGTCTGAGCGCATTGAGGCCATTAAGACACCGCAGTCTTCCACATTTTCAGATTATTATAACTATAATGTATTTAGCCATTAGCATCTCGCACCCCATTTCGTGTATGTTTTCTTTCATCTTTCTCGCGTGATTAGATTATTGCGTTATAGAACAGCATCGATGGAGCATCAGCATTCTATATTTTGCTGTTAAATGCATGATTTAGTTTCCATATGGCGGAGGGATCTATATCTTAACGTAGGTGTTTATTTATGTATTTGCGTTATATTTACTTGTTTCAATATGAAGCGATGAGAGACTTCTCGTGTGTCATTTCCCAGATTGTGTGTGTGAAATTTAAGCCTGTGAGATTGAAAGTGGCGATAATAATTGGATATGCACCGTGTGATGATAAGTGTGAAGATGAAAAAGAAAGCTTCTGGAGAGAGCTTAATAGTGTGATCGGAAGGGTGCCTGAATGTTACAAGATGTTTGTGATAAGAGACATGAATGCGAAAGTTGGTACTGGTCCAGAGGAAGCATGGTGTACCAGGAGTGGATGATAATGGGTGTAGGCTGAAAAAGTTATGCGTGAGAAAAAGCTGTGTGTGACGAATACATATTTTGAACGTAATGGAGGACATAAGTATGACCAGTATACAAGGTGTCATCAAATTGTCTCATAAATTAGTATACATATTCAGGAAGTCAACGTGAACAAAAAAGTTCCAATGAACATAAATCCGCAATCGCTTCGTTTCCGAGATACGTTGCTTTTTTGCCGAGGACGACCAATTAAAATGAACGTCATTAAAATTTATCAGAGTTTATTTACAGCAAGTGCTCAAAATGGTTTCCCTGCATCAGCGTACATGCTTCAACGCGTCGTTGAAAATTTTGCCGCATACATTCAAAAATACCCACATGGTTGCGTATTGTTCCTAAACAATCTTGAACACATTACCACAATTCATCTATGCTATTAACTTCTCTTGCATAAACAAGATGTTTTAAATAACCCCACAAGAAAAAGTCAATTGCATTTAGGTCCGGAGACCTGGGTGGCCAAGCGACGGGACCATGCCGCCCAATCCACCGCTGAGGATATTCTTCATTCAGAAAATTTCTAGCAGTAATAGTATTTTTGTAAACTTTAATGACTTTCATTTTAATTGGATCGTCCTCTGCAAAAAAGCAATGTATCTCGGAAACGAAGCTATTGTGGATTTATGTTCATAGAAACTTTTTTGTTCACTTTGACATCCTGAAAATGTATACTAATTTATAAAACATAATTTGATAACACCCTGTAGAACAAATGATATGCATAATGAGAGAAGTATGACAGTTTATGTGCTTGTGGAAAGAAGTATGCTGAAAGAAGTATGCGCGTACGTGTACAGTAGTATGAGGTATAAATCGGGGTCTCTCAGACCACATGATAGTCCTGTGTAAAGTGAGGTTGTGTGGAGAGTGGAAGAAAGTGCATGAAAGAAAAGTGGGTCACGAAAGAATTAAAATGGAAAAGCTAATGGTGAGAGAGGTAGCGGATGAGTATAGTAAGAGAGTGCTTGATGAATCGAATGTAAAAAATGCAGATCAGATGGATATGAGTAAGATGTGGGACATGTATAAGGAATGTCTGATTAGGAAAACAGGAAATGTGTATGGGTTGCTGAGACAGGTTTGAACAAAAGAGGTACGAGTGCTGATAAAATTTATAGTAGAGTGAATCAAGGAAGAAAGGTAGCGGGTGCGCTGAAAGCGGTTATGAGGAAGTGGAGAATGGGTAGCGATGCTGTGAGATGTTTACATGAAGGTGTATTAATACCGACACCTTTATATGGGTGTGAAACAATGACATGGCATAAAAGGGGAAAGTCAAGGGTAGGAGCAGCTGAGATGGATAACTTGAGAAGTATGTGTGGCATGCGCCGGATTGATAGAATGAGAAATCGTGTGGTTCTGGACAGATGTAGTGTGCGGAAGTCAGTGGCAGTGAAAATTGAGAAAAATGTGTTAAGGTGGTTTGGACATATTGAAAGAATAGAAGATGACAGTTATGAAAGGAGTGTATAAGAATGTTTGCGAAGGTAAAAGGAGGAGAGGGAGACCGAGAATAAGGTGGATGGACATGGTGAATGAGTGCGTGAGGAAGCGTAGACTTGATCTGGGTGATACACGAGAAGTGGCTGCAAGTAGGTTGGAATGGGGAGATTTGTTAAAAGTATGTAAATTCGTGACTCTGTCTCTTTTATTTTTGACAAATCCTAGAAGCACCATCACGCACGGCGTATGAAGCACCGCAGGTGTGGAATTTAGTCATGTAGGGGTAGGGAGGTGCTGGTTCACCAGGATGCCGAATGAATGTTCGTGCTTTAATTCCCACCTTTCCTCTTCTTCCTTACCTTCTGTATATATTTTTATATCCGAGTATATCTGCCTTCTCACCCTAACTCATTTGACAAGTAAGATTTTTGATGATGAATGTATGTAAAAATATATTTTTCACATACTGTCGTGTAATTTGGTATATCCAAGTTTATTTGTTACTTTATATTTATATGTACAGTCAATTAGAAAAAGTCGTAACTGATACTTTCTTAACGGTATTTGTCGGTAAAAACATGGAATTTTTACAACATTGCTTTTTTGAACCGACTGTACGGAAAGTTAATAAAATGTAAATTAGCAACTTATTTACTTTTTGAGGGAAAATTTGCTCATGAAATAAAAATCAGTTTAGGGGAATGGGCAGAAACTGGCACGGCGCTCAAGCCAGACGAACGCGAGTCATTTGGAAGTCGAACCGCGACCTCAATGTCTTTACATCGCCTACAGGGAAACGGTGTTACCTACTGAGCCACGGGCAATGGTGTTTGCGTGTTAAGTTTTTAATTATGTTTTACTTTTTCCCTATCGCTTTCCAAACGGTCTTTACTCCACCCCGACCACTCCTACTCCACCCTTTTTATTTCAAATCTGTTTTTGAAACATTTTAATTCTAAAAAACACAAATTTATGTGTCAATGAAAAAAGTTTAGATTTAATTTAAATTCTTTACAAAATTCCAGAGAAATAATTTAGCGGTCAGACCGTTAGTTACAACTGTAAGAAAACAACCAAATAACAACGGTTAGAAATAAATATGTGAGGCTCGCTATCTCTGCGTTACACGAACTAACTTTTTCATTTAAAAACTTGTGGTGGCTACATTCTTTGGTCCACTTTGTCGTTAATACTGAAATATTTGGCCACAATTAGTCCCCCAAAATAATAAGTTATAATTTTTTTTCGGGTTGCAATTATTTCAATTATATTAAATTATATGGACCTTTTCCAGTTTGTGTACCGTTTTTTCATATAATTTATTTTTGCTTTATAAGGCTAACTAACGAAAATATCATGACCTAACCTAACCAATCGTCAAGGGCGTACAGTTAACCTAACGATTGGTTAGGTTAGGTCGTGATATTTTCGTTAGTTAGCCTTATAAGCCTAACTAAAGAGATTGATATTATCACTCATTTTTGATCTGAAAGGAAGCAAAAATAAATTATATGAAAAACGGTACACAAACTGGAAAAGGTCCAATTATATTAAATAAAGTTTATATAAAGAAGTTAACGAAACTTGGTTTCCTGACGCGCATGGAATTTCCGTTTGGAGGTTGACGAACTCGGTGAGTGTAAAGTTATTTTTTTTATAAACACCATCCCACGAATGGTGAGAAACGCTCAAACTTTGTTTGATGCTTTAATTCGCAGTGATTCTTTTGTAGCGAAAGAGAATGAAGAGTAGCTTGCTCATTTGCTTAATGCACTTCTTTAGAAATGAGTATTCTTTAGAATAGGTTTAATCCATGATCACTTTGATGTGGCAGCGACGCTGGAAATAGAATGGCGGCACTGCCTTTTCTCTGAATAACGTAGATTACTTCGGTTCCTCTCTTCCGTATAAATCCATGAGCTCTTTCGTGGTATTGTCATCACAAAGGTTCATCGGCATTATTGAGGCTCGGTGATCACATTAGGAAACTGTCCATCTCTTTTCATACGTGATGACACTGCGCCACGATTTCTTTGAGAAAACTGCGTGAGTCATCATGTAAGTACCGTGTATGTCCGATACAAACTAAAAAAAATCGGACACCAACGTAGAAAGTTGATGCCCATTTTAGTGAGATATTCTCTCTCCTGTTCAAATCCGGAAGTATAATGTGTGACCTTAAATGGTGAATGTTTATTAGCTTTAAAGAAAATATTAGTCGATTCTCTTCATTTCCGCGTATCAGTTTGACCTTTTAAGATGTTCAGCCAAACTCATCACGACTAAAATACATTATAAGATTTCATCTTGTTCAAAGAACTGTAGCTTTTATACACACCTATACCAAATAAATAAATAGGCTATAAAAGTCGGTCTTAACCTTTAAAAAATATTTATTACGTACAGGGTGTTCAAAAAGTTCCGTCACCCACCACAAAATGTACATCCAATTTTATTTTTGTGTGATTAATTCAATTTATATGTGATTCATTGGCATTTTTTTTTCTTTTCCAGGTATTAGAGTTGTGTGAACAGTGGCAGACCAATCTACTTACACTCTGGAGGAAAGGAAAGTGATGAGCACATGGGCTCATGAAAGGTCACATACTGGCAAAACGATGCATGATATCTAGAATGATTTCAACACAAGATTCAATAAGGCCGCACCACCAAACAAGACGGTGTTACGCTGGGAGAAAAAGCTGTTTGAAACTGGCTCCATCAAGGACAGACCACGGTCGGGAAGACCAACAACGCGAGCAGAACAATGTGAAGGTGTGATTGCATCGGTGGCTCGTTCACCGAAAAAATCACTTCGGAAACGATCACAAGAACTTGCAGTCCTCATGTCCACAATGAGAGATCACATGACAAAAGATCTCGGCATGAAACCAACCGCCCGTCATTTGTTAATGAATTAAGGCAGGGTTGCTCAAACTTTTTCGCAGGCGGGCACATTTTGCAAATGCTGGAGCACAGGCGGGCAGACAAAAAAATATTATGATAAAAAATACACAAAACACATAAAAAATATTATTATCTGGTTTTAATTACAATATTCTTTCTATTAACCGGTCTCTAAAATCTTATCTGGGTGCTACTCGCGGACACATCGAAATGACTTCGCTTCGCACAAATGTGCCTACGTGCACAGTTTGAACACCCTTGAATTAAGCGATACAGACACGCAGAAACGATATGAAGTCTGTGAACGGTTCTTGATTAGTAACTGTAATTAGTAACTGTATTTACTGTAATTAAAGTAATTGTTGCTAGTGACTTTTTCTTAAATTACACCTACCACATAAAATACAATTAATCACACAAAAATAAAATTGGTATTACAATATGTACATTTTGTAAGGGGTGACGGGACTTTTCGAACACCCTGTTGGTTAGCCATATGTTTTCAACAGTTTCTGTTTAATAAAAAATGAAGTAAACTAAATTTTAAATGGCTTTTACTTTTTATTAGCGGTAAACTTGCCGGAGGATCTGACTTTTTGGAATCCGAATTCAAACTCGGAAAAAGAATTTCGTCAATCACAGAGGAAACCATGATATATCATCATTCTTTTAAAATTAGGTTGTTTTCTATCACAAAGTACATTTTCGGAAAAAAGTTTGCCTACAAATCTAAAATTTTTAAGCAGCATCAATAAATTATTAATTGGTATTATTCTGTTTTTCTTTTGATATTTTATCCTTTTTCGTGATGCTAATAACATTCCAAAAACAAACCCCAATCGCTACTAATTAGTAATTTTTATGTTTTTTAGAAAGTTTATGTTCCTAGGTGAATTTTTTTCCGAAAATCTACAACGGAGATACTTGGATTAAAGGGACCTACATCGATCGGATTGACAAAACTATAAACATTGACACTCTAAAAAAACTAACAACCTAACTTAACCTAACCTATGCTAACCTAATCTAACCTAATCTACCTCACAATATATTTGTCGATAGGATATGAAGTCAATCAGATATCGTAATCCCGAATAAAAAGTACACAATTCATACGGAGTATTGAACATCTCAAGGATGAGAGATAGATTTGGGGGTTATAATGACCGATGATGCCAAATTCGAGACACAAAATCAGATAACACCTCAAATAGCACCTCTTAACAAAGCAGAAAGAGTCGTGGGACAAGTGCTAAAAACCTTTAAAAGAAGGGACAAGACATTAATGATTCCCCTGCTGAACATACTGATCATACCAAAACTTGAATACTGCTCAGTTTTGACGTCCCTACATAAAAAGGAGGGAATTAATAAACTAGAAGAATTTAAGAGACATTTCACAGCCAAGAGTGATGGCTGCAAAAAGCTCAACTACTGGGAAAGACTACGTAAACTAAATCTGTACTCCCTGGAAAGAAGAAAGAGGTACACCATAATCTACATTATGGAAAATGATCGAAAAATGGGTACAAATCTCAAACTAAACCCAATTACCATCCAAACAACGTTGGGAAATACGAAAGGCAGGATGTGTAATGTTCCCAAATTAAAGGCCCGACAAGGGATCTCTTCAACACGGAAGGAAAATAGCTTGGTTGTCATGGGTCCAAGACTTTTTAACCAGCTTCCAAAGGACCTCAGAACCGTTACATGGGTCAAAACCGAAGTCTTCAAAAGAAGTCTAGATGCCTGGCTCAGGACGGTACCAGATGAGCCAGGTGTACCTGTCTATGTGCAGTGGAGAGCGCAAGAGAGCAACTCGCTCTTCCACGAAGCCAGGCCTACAGGCGGGGCCACCAGCTTGACGTTCGCATAGCTGGGCAGTATTTAAATACATTTGTATTTAAATACGTATTTAAATACATTTGTGTATTTAGAACTGTATTTATAAATACATTGTTTTTCATGTATTTAAATAGTATTTAAATACTTTAATGAGTATTTAAATACAATTATTTAAATACTCAAAATATAAAATGTAAATACTTTCACTGGTTTAATACACGTTCTGTACTAGCACAGTACAACTCTTCGTCTTCGAGGTCCTCTATTGCACCATCTGCAGACATGAATGTATTGACATTTCTACAAGATTCCGATCGGACCATCAACAGTTTGGGAAAACATCCTCTCATAAAAAGACTGTTCCTCCGCTATAACACGACATTACCATCTTCGGCACCGGTAGAGCGAATATTCTCATTCGGGGGAATCACTTTGACTCCCAAAAGAAACTCTTTCAGACAAACTTTTGAAAGATTGGTTTTGATCCGCAGCAACCGTGAAATAAAAGAGAATTCGTAAGGTGCCTTATGTTTATGTTTTACGTCTTATGTTTACGTTTATGTCTCATCTACTCATTTTATATTGTTGTTACTCATGAATTAGTGAATGCATATGTTAAATTTTATATGTATTTAAAATGTTTTTACAAATGTATTTAAATACAATTGATGTATTTTGTATTTAGTATCTAAATACATTCGTAAAATGTATTTAGTATTTAGTATTTAAATACATTTCTCCCATGTATTTAGTATTTAGTATTTAAATACATTTCTCCCATGTATTTAGTATTTAGTATTTAAATACATTCAATGTATTTATTGCCCAGCTCTGGACGTTCGTATGAAGAGAGTCCAACGCACGGAACTACTACCACGAGGTTACGAGGTATAGTAGATTCGAAATTTTATAAATAAATTTTCACTGCGTTATATTAAACTAATTTAGGCTAGACATCAAATAATGTTAGGTTAAATTAGGTTGGATTAAATTGAGCTAATAGATTTGACGATGATTGCAGTCGATAAAATGAATATAGGTCAAAGTTTTATTCCGAATCTAAAGAAATTTTGTAACGAATCATTTTATTACCTACTTATCCCATATTCATCCAGCGCTTGTGACTCATTGGGTAATACCATTTCCCTATAAGCGTAGTGAAGACACTGAGATCAGGAGTTCAAATCCCGATGGTGCTGGTAGCAATAACTCAGGAGTTAGCTTAATGGGCCGCATTAGTTGGGCCTGAGATCGATGCCAGGTTCTGATCCTCTTCACCGATTTATTTTTACACGAAGTATTGAAATTAGATCCAAAGATAAAGTCCGAGAAGGCGGGATCTCTTTCAATATTTTTTAACCGAATTTCAAATTTTCGTCCATAAACTGCTTTATTTTATGATTTTCTCCAGTATGATGTCAAACGAAGTATAAAATCTTCAAAAATTTTTACTGAAAAGACAATCTTAATTAAGTATAGTTTTGCATTTAAGAAAAACGACATTAAAAATTTTTACCTTTCAGAAAGTTGCTTTTCTCTGTTTTCTTTATTTTGTAAATAAGCTTAAATATACCCTTAAACTATTGTACAAATTAATAGAATTTATGAATGAATTTCTATCATATTTCAATACTATGGAAACTTTCTTCAAAAAATCAATTCATTTTGATTACTGCTATCGTATATTAAAATAAATTAAGACAAATGATCTCTGAGGTCTTTTGAGTTCACCTTTCATAAATGTGCTTCTGTTATCTGAATGTACAATCAATTTATCAGCATTCCCTATATATTATATCAACGGGTGCCAAACATTTTCAGGCGGAGGACCCTTTCGTTATCTCCAGAAATTAATTATCAACGGTTTATGACCATTGCTATTAAAATGATTATTTATTAAAGAATTGTAAACAAAGGTCACGAGGCAGACCGGAAATTTGGAAAACCCCCGGTTCCGTACACAAATCCGCTCGTTCTTCCCAAGTTGGCAATTGTGGACAGTTTTCATTTTCCACCTTTACGCGGAAACCTACAGAGTTACTCCGTACCTCTTTTTTAAGAAAATACGGCTTTATATTATATATATACAGCTTCCTCTTTCCTTTTCCTTTTAGAGGAACAGAATTCAGCCTTCATCATATTGCATTTCATTCCCTTTTCCATGTTTTCTGTAATGTATTTGAATGCCAGTCAGGAGCTTTTCTTTTATATTTTATATTATAATATAAAGTTTTCCAGCTTTCCCTCGAATTATGTACGTGCTACTTTCTCAGTCTTCTCAGGAATATTATCTTCCCCACCAGGCTAAAAGATTCTATACGATCCTTCATCGAAACCGTAAGAATTCTTAATATGTTCTTCATGTTGGTAATTAACAACAAAATATTTTTCATCCTCAGAGAGTACGCTATTTTGTATAACATATTGGTACTTTTATCAGCAAACCCACAAGGAAAAGAAAAATTATTCCAAGGTCTTTCGTGTATTCAGAAGTACACCTCGTCAGGGGTGTATCTATGTATGTATATTGAATACTCGTTTATGATTCCATAGTTGTCTTGGTGCAGGAGAGAGTCGCATTTTGGAACTGTTTCACATGCTTATGACCTTCATAATACCTTTAAGTTATACACCTTTATGAGGAATATTGAGTGTTTGTGACGTCATTATGATAAAAAAGCCACCTCTGTGTGACAGTTTTGAAAAAAACTTAAAATACAGCAAAAACCTTATTAAACAGCGAAAAGTTAATACATAGCAACATACTAGAATATTAGAATATCTTGTCAGGTGTTACAAGAAATAGAATAAATTCATTATTCTTATTGAGTACTGCCAATATATTAAACCTTTATCAAAGACTTTTTAACTTTGCGTCTTAGTATTCAGTTGGTCCACCCTTAGACCTGATTACTGCCTCCACTCGACGTGGCACCGAGTCAACAAGCCTCTTGCATTCTTCTGTAGTTATCAATTGCCAGGTTATCATCAAACACCTCTTCAGTTCACTAAGTGTTCCTGGTTTACGCTTTTGGACCTTCTGCTTAATAATATTCCAAAGATTTTCTATCGGATTAAGATCTGGAAAATTAGCCTGACCATGGTAGTACTTCAATTTCATGAGCATCAAACCAAGCAGATGTTGCACGAGCCGCATGAACTGGAGTCAGTTCATATTAAAAATTAAATGGTTCGTCTCGATACAGTTGTTCCGTAGACTCCAGCATGAAGTATTCTAAGATTTCTTGATAAACGCGCCTATTGACAGTTCTACTTACAAATGCAAGCGACCTCACATCACACCACATATGACGATTATATTCTTTTATTTTCATCAATTTGCTTTCGTTCTGTAAAAAATTATACATTCATTTTCCTACTTTGATTACTACACCAATATTTTTCAATGTGTCTGCCATTTCATTCATCATTATTCATTATTCATTCATCAAATTCTTTAGCAAACTCTGCACATATGACGTTACAGTTGGCATTATTTTAGAGTATATTACTGATCTAACTACCTAACTACCTCAGTACCAGATTAACGCATGGGCAAACTGGGATGTAGCCCATGGGCCCCGAGGCTCAGAGGGGCTCCCAGCACCATTTGTCAGTTATTGAATAGTAGAAATTATCCTCATTAATGTTCATTATTAGTTATTATTAAATTATTATTTTATTAAATTCTTTAGAAAAGCCCAAAACTTCCATTACGAATGTATTTAACTCTCATGATTACAAATTCGCTTGGCGAACGATCCTTCTCAAAACTGGAACTTATTAAAAATGAAAACGGTCAAGTATGTTGCGGGAAAGACTAACTCATTTGTTATTGATGTCGATCGAACATCAACTATTACAAACAAATGAATTTTCGGATGTTTACGAATCTTTTTCGTTGATGAAAGAGAAAAGTGAACATTTGATTTGTAGTGTTTGATTTGTTCGATTAATTGTGTGATTTGAAATAGAAATTTCATATATTACAGTACTGTACTGAGTTTTACTCATTGAGTTTGGAAACATTGAAACATGGGGGGGCCCATTGAAATTCCCAGCCCAGGGCCTCATCAATGTTTAATCTGGCCCTGAACTACCAGCTTACATTTTTTGGTGTTTTAAAAGTTCGTCGAATTTTTTTCCATTGTTTCGATGCGATGACATTGATAAAAATCTATAGTTATTCGCTCGTAACGTGTTTCCTCTTTAATAGGAGTTCTTTGTCGAACGTCTCCCGGAGTAAATTCAGAGTATGTAATACTGTTCCTCGAATTTCTCTTAAAAGAAGAATTAATAACATACACTGTTTTATTCGCTGAAAACCGACTTCTGCTCTGCTCGTAATATTTCAGCTACTCTTTTTTATGATATCATTTCTCATATGTTATCTTCTTTCCTCCGAGATCCTCTTGGAAAGCTATAGAAATATTTTGGATTTTTCTTGATCTCTTTTACTGTACTCTACACCATTTCTTTCTCTTTCTCTGATTAATATATATATATATAGTGTGTGTGTGTGTGTGTGTGTGTGTGTGTGTATATATATATAATATATATATATATATGTTCTACAACTCAGAATATAACCTTTGGTTTGGTTAGCTTCCGCCCGAATTGTTCATTCTGACGAAGGTCAAGCTTTTCACTCCACCTTAGACCTACAGTTTAACGTGGAATCCGAACCACATCCCACCAGTAGCTCAGCGTCTTAACCACTTGGCCACCCAGGGTACCCATTTATCTACCAACCACTTTCTTTATTGTGTGGATGGATGAACAGCTGGGTTTTGCTGCGCGCCGGCTGCCGTCACCGGGTCTCGATCCCGGGGCCAATGGATTCGTAGCGTAGTCAGCGACGCTAACCACTACACCACCTGTATATATATATATATATATTGCTCAATCAATGTTTAAGAAATCTGTGATTACATCTTAAGTTTTATTAACTTATTTATTTACAAATATTTACAGTGTGTGCATAGATAAATATAATTTCATTACTAAATACAGATGCTGTATATGGTTGTAAACTGCCTTTAACAAACGTATGCGCTTTACAGACCGAAATCTACTAGTTAGATATAATTATATAAATCTAAGTATATAATTAGATATAATTATATAATTATAATTATATAATTTGATATAATTATATAATTATAATTATATAATACAGTAGATACCGTTGCTTACCGTCGCGTCGCTTAGGTCGAAGTCGTACGAGGATAGGATAGGCTTAAGGAGTTAAAATTGACTACACTCGAGACTAAGAGGCGAAGGGGTGATCTAATCCAGGTTTTTAAAATTATGAATGGGTTCGATAACGTAGATAGAGATAGCTTTTTCTCAATATAATAGGACTAGAAATAACGGGTGTAAGTTGACAAGTAGAAGGTTCGAGACAGCAGTTGCCAAAAACATTTTTACGCATAGAATAGTAGATAGGTGGAATAGTTTGTCGGTAGAAGTAACTAGTAGCACGTCTATAAACATGTTTAAAAATCGATTAGACGCATATGTTGATAGATTGGGTATAGTTTAAGGTAGTAAAATTAAGGCTTTGTGGTTCGGAACCCACGTAAAATTGTAGGTCCCCTCCGCCACCACGGAGGACATGCCAAATACACAATTACGAACACAGTTAAGTAGACCAGCCATGAGTGGATCCTAGGGTCTTTGTTGGTCTGAAACATTATAATTACAAGATTTTTTATAAATTTTTATAATAGACTTAAAGGGAACTTACAGACTAGGACATATTTTATTGTATTTTGAACATTTAAATACAAATTTGTTGCGTATCTTATAAATCCTACAGATTTTTATGAGAGTCTCAAAACTGAAGGAACTTACAGACAAAGACATATACTTGCATTAGAAGCTTAAAGAATAATGACACCAGTATAAATGCGAGATGAAAAGTAACAGGAGAGAGTTTTAGAAGGATAATGGCAATTTTAACGATGACAACGGCAAATTAATAGTATTTAATAATAGCAATAATAAAGAAAGGAATACCTTCAGTAACTTTGGAATTTTGTTAGTTTTAATCGCTTTACAAAAAATAAAAGAGCATTGTTTGAGTTTAATTCATTTGATAGATTGTTCCATAATCCCATCGCTAAATAAGTGTAAGAATTTCTTTTACATTGAAGAGTATAGCTTGCCTTTGAGATATATTCACTCTCCTCAGACTTTGTTTAATGATCGTGGCGTATCTGATTATTCATTATATTCTCGATTAATATAGGCGCGGCAAATTGTTTTGTAACTCTGAATATTAATCAGGGAACACATTTGTGCTTCAAATATATCTTTAAATTTTATTATAAGATTTCTGATGTATTTCTTATGTATGAACATAATAATCACTCTTATTTATGTTTTTAATAGATCTTCTGATTTATGATTAAAGGGTTGATGATGTAATCACATTATTCACATCCATATGCAGTAATATTGTATGTGAGATGTGGATAAACTAGAGAAAAGCATGTGTTTTAAGCGTATGTCTTAGAAAGAAAATGTAATTTTGTTAATATAAATAAGAATTTCGATAGTTTATGATCTATATTTTGAATATGTTGACGAAAGGATAGTTTGTCATCGAGTACAACTCCAAATGATTTTCCTTCAGTGAGACGCGATATCATAATTAATGTACGTGATAAGAAAAAAATGGATGTGATTTTTGGATTCAGCACACCTGAATTGATAAAAACCAGTTATGTATGTTGAAACATCAGATATGTTGCATACCAGTGTTATCCTTAAATAAAAATAAAGCAAACTTCTTGCTAATCACAAAAGAGAAATTAATACCAGACTTCAATATTATTGTCGATTTGCATAATTAATTATTAATTATGCAAATCGAGAATAATATTGATGTCTGGTATTAATTTCTCTTTTGTGATCAGCAAGAAGTTTGCTTTATTTTTACTTAAGGATAACACTGGTATGCAACATATCTGATGTTTCAACATACATAACTGGTTTTTATCAATTCAGGTGTGCTGAATCCAAAAATCACATCCATTTTTTTTCTCATCACGTACAGTTTTCTGGGAAATACCTATCACCCATTTTGTATTGGTGGTATATAGACATACACCCAATTATGCAATATATGTGTACAATATATACATAGAATGATTTATTCATTATATTTATATGCAGATACCATACCTTTGGTTAGCTTCCGCCCGAATTGTTCATTCTGACGAAGGTCAAGCTTTTCACTTCACCTTAGACCTACAGTTTAACGTGAAATCCGAACCACCCCACCAGTAGCCCAGCGTCTAGGCCACCCAGGGTACCCATTTATCTACGAACCACTTTCTTTATTGTGTGGAAGGATGAACAGCTGGGTTTTGCTGCGCGCCGGCTGCAGTCACCAGGTCTCGAACCCGGGGATGGATTCATAGTCAGCGACGCTAACCACTACGTCACCGAGACGCATTACACCACCAAGGCCATACACACACACACACACACACACCACACACACACACACACACACAGGGTGTCCCATAAGTCTGGAACCATAGGGTAAAATAAGTAATTCATGTTTTTCCGTTTATGCAAGTGCCCATGATGTCTTTGAGTAAGAAAGAACGCATCCAGGTAATTTTGCTCGTAGGAAATCGGAGTCAGAGGGAGGTCGCTGAGGAATTTAACAGATTGCATCCGGACTCCGCGCCGATAACACACAGCTGTGTCGGCAAACTTGTAGCAAAGTTCAGGGAAACGGGATCCATAGGAGATAAACCACGCAGTGGACCTCCGAGGACATCCACCGACGATGACACAGCCGCTACCATCCTCCCTCATTTCACAAACAGTCCCCAAAAGTCTCTTCGGGGGTTGTCCGCTGAGACAGGAGTGTCGAAAAGCAGCATCTACCGCATTCTTCAAGCACACAAATGACATCCTTACAAACTTCAAATCCTGCAGAAATTAAGCGAAGATGAACACGTTCTGTGAATAAAAGCCGTTTTTATTGCCGTTTTTATCATTTTCCCTATGGTTCCAGACTTATGGGACACCCTGTGTGTGTGTGTGTGTGTGTGTGTGTGTGTGTGTATATATATGATGAATAAAACCACGAAGGAAAGGAAACACAGAGTGGTGCTCAAGCGCTTTCGTCTAATGACATCCTCAGGAACACTGAAGTACATAAAGAATGACAGCCTATATATAGGTTACAGAAAAAAAAAAATATATATATATATATATATATATATATACAATAAACGGAGAAACAAACTTAAAGGATTGTGGGAAGGGCACACAGATTTATAAGGAAAAACTATCGATTTTTTAGCACAAGATTAAATGAATTGTTTCCAACCAATGTTATAGATAAAAAAATATACAAATTTATACTGGAAATCTGCCAGGGTTTTAGCACTCTGCTCTTTTTGTATATAAAAATTGAAAATTATCGATTTTTAGCACAAGATTAAATGAATTGTTTCCAACCAATGTTAGAGAAAAAAAAAAAAAAAAATTTATACTGGAAATCTGCCCGGGTTTTAGCACTCTACCCTTTTTTTGTATATAAAAATTGAAAAATAAAAGTTATTAGGGTGGCATACAAGTTTACCAAAGATTTAGCGTTCTACCTTTCTTATCTAAATCTGTTCTAAAGGAATTCAAAACAACAGGATCGAGTTGAAAAAGACCTTTGCTTATGTTGAAGTTATTTGTAAGTTGGATAATGGCAGACTCAACAATATTTCTATTAACAATGTTGCTAGAGTAAAAAATTCCATGGATCTTACTGAAAAATTGAATAATGCACGTACTGAAACTAACGATAGATTGATCAGTTTTGACGTTTGTTCATTGTTTACAAAAGTGCCGATTGACGATATGCTTGACTTTCTCTCCCAAGAATTACATAAGTATGACCTGCCACTACCTTCACACATTGTTTTGGAACTTATTAAGCTTTGCATCAAAGACTGTAAATTCACTTTCAATAACGAGTATTATCAACAAATTTTTGGGATGGCCATGGGCAACCCCTTGTCGCCCCTCCTCTCCAATATTTATATGGAGTTTTTCGAAATTACTTACATTCCGAGAATCCTGGGGGTTGGCATCCCTTGGTTGCGGTACGTCGACGATATTTTGTGTATCTGGCCCATGAATCGTGACCTGGATAACTTCCTCCTTCAGTTAAATGATCAAGTCCCCTCCATTAAGTTTACTTTAGAAGTGGAACAAGACAATTCAATCCCATTTTTGGATGTGCGTGTACATAGGGAAAGCCCAGGTTTTAAGTTTAGTATCTATCGGAAAAAAAAAAACAATTTGTCCTACGTACACTTTTACTCGGGACATGACACCCCCACTAAGAAGGCCATTTTTTCTTCAATGTTTCTCCGCGCCCTTAGGATCGCCAGTCCGGAATACATCGATGCCGAATTAGAAAAAATCAACGGTATTGGAAGTGATCTGTGTTATCCATCTGCGTTTATGGAATCTTGTCTCAACAAGGCAAAACGAACTTTCTATCGTGTCAATAATAACACTCGTACTTTGTCAAAAAATATTTTAGTACTTCCATTTTTCCCGGGCTTGTTAGGCATTGCTAATGTACTTAAACTTTTGGATATTAATGTAGTATTTTCATATAACAATATTGTGAAAAATATCATAGTAAAAAATAGCCCTACCAATAATTCAGGCATTATCTATAAAATTGGTTGTAAACAATGTGATTCCTTTTACATAGGTCAGACGGGAAAGGATTTGCACACACGTATAAAACAGCATCAATATTCCGTTAGAACAGGACAGTTGTCCAGTGCCCTTTTTGTCCATTTGTCAGAGTTATCCCACTGTATTGATTGGAATAATGCTTCAGTTTTATTTCACTCTAGCAACATTGTTAATAGAAATATTCTTGAGTCTGTCATTATCCAACTTACAAATAACTTCAACATAAGCAAAGGTCTTTTTCAACTCGATCCTGTTGTTTTGAATTCCTTCAGAACAGATTTAGATAAGAAAGGTAGAACGCTAAATCTTTGGTAAACTTGTATGCCACCCTAATAACTTTTATTTTTCAATTTTTATATACAAAAAAGGGTAGAGTGCTAAAACCCGGGCAGATTTCCAGTATAAATTTGTATATATATTTTTTTTTCTATAACATTGGTTGGAAACAATTCATTTAATCTTGTGCTAAAAATCGATAATTTTCAATTTTTATATACAAAAAGAGAAGAGTGCTAAAACCCGGGCAGATTTCCAGTATAAATTTGTATATTTTTTTATTTATAACATTGGTTGGAAACAATTCATTTAATCTTGTGCTAAAAATCGATAGTTTTTCCTTATAAATCTGTGTGCCCCTTCCCACAATCCTTTAAGTTTGTTTCTCCGTTTATTGTATATATATATTTTTTTTTCTGTAACCTATATATAGGCTGTCATTCTTTATGTACTTCAGTGTTCCTGAGGATGTCATTAGACGAAAGCGCTTGAGCACCATTCTGTGTTTCCTTTCCTTCGTGGTTTTATTCATCATAATTATTTTTCACGTGTTACTTTCGTGAAATAATTTTCATATATATATATATATATGGAATGAATTTCACAATTAAACACATGAAATGAATGAATAATGCAAATCCACAAGGAAAAAGAAAAATGATTCCAGGGTCTTTCGTGTATTTAGAAGTACTTCTGAGTACACGAAAGGCCTTGGAATCATTTTCTTTTTCCTTGTAGGTTTGCATCATATATATATATATATATGAAAAGCTAGGCTGCAACACGAGTTTAAAGGTTCACTTCCTCTACTCGCATTTGGACTATTTTCCTGAAAACTTGGGTAGTGTGAGTGAGGAACAAAGAGAAAGGTTCCACCAGGATATCAAGACAATGGAAAAAAGATACCAAGGAAAGTGGGATGTCAACATGATGGCAGACTACTGCTGGTCTTTGAAACGGGAAGGCTCGGAAGAAATGCAGCGCAAGAAGCGAGCAAAAAAAACGACGATTTTCCCCTTCTGGTAAATCATGCTTGATCTATTATGTATCAATTAAGTATCAAAAATGAATTTACTTTGAATGCATTGTCTTTGTATTTCTTATAATTTTGTACTCTTGGGAATTAGTTATTTAATACATATAGTGCGTTCGAAAAGTCTCTCCGCAGTTAACGTGCTATAGCCAGTATATGTGCGCCAAGCCGGTTTCAGCCGGTTTAAACTCGATCGTGTCAGTACTGTGACAGAGTTGGGATCGTGGCAATAGTGTGTCGATAGCTTGGTGAAAAATTCATGAAACACTATTCAAGAAACACCATTGCATGACCAGAAAATCGGCGTTTGGGTTGCAATATCAAGAAAGCGAATTGTCGGTCCCATTTTCTTTGAGAACACGATAAATGCTGAACGATACTGTTCAGAAATTCTGTATCCATTTATTGGACAGCTAAATGAAATGGAAATACTGAATGCATACTTCCAGCAAGATGGTGCCACGGCACACACTGCTCACCATTCGATGGAGCTACTGCATGATGTGTTAGGGGATCGCATAATTTCAAGGGGGCTTTGGCCTCCACGATCCCCAGACCTTACGCCGCCCGACTATTTCTTGTGGGGAGCAGCAAAAGGTGTTGTTTATAAAGACCGCCCGAAAACAATTCAGAACTTAAAAACCGCAATATCCACTTTGCTTCAATATCAACCAACACTTCAAAAAAAGTGTTTGACAACAAGTGTAGACGAGTTGCTCTGTGCCTGCAAAATGGTGGAAAACACTTTGAACACATGCTGTAAAATCAAAAGGTTATGTAATAAAATCACTAAATCATGGTTGAATGAAAACATTGTAGTTTTTCAATTTCCTACGCGTTTAACATAGCACTGCGGAGAGACTTTTCGAACGCACTGTACTATGAATATATGTGACCAGTCACATACTATCCCCATGTCACTAATCACTATTACATTAAGGGATGCTGTTTGATTGTATCAGGGAGGTGTCTTCCGCATATTGGAAGCATTTTCCTTTATGAGAGTCGTGAAAGTCATTTATTTAGATTAGAAAGAGTAGTGGGCACAAAATGCTTCCTTGTGGAATTCCATTTGCAATTTTTAGCTCGGCGATGATAAAGTTATTATGTTTCATGCATTCACCTCTGTTGCACAGGTATGATTTGAACCAATTTAGAGCAACGTTATTTATGCCATAATGAGATAATTTATAAATAAGTATCTCGTGAAAAACTGTATCAAAGGCTTTTGATAGGTCCATAAGAAAGAGAACAGAATACTCTTTAATATTAATTTATATGTTTTTTATACGACTGAAATTGCGTCGCTTGTTTTATGGCCCTTCCTAAAACCAAACTGAAAGTTCGATATGAGACTATTTTCATCAGAATATTTTGAGAGCTGCGCGTACACAAGTTTTTCAAATATCTTTCCTAGTGTAGGTAAAGATCGATATAGGGCGATAATTCAAAGGTAGTGATTTGTTTCCTGATTTGAATAGTGGACATATTGAATTGAATTGAATTGAATAACCTTTATTGGTAAAATAAATACAATTTTACCATTTTTTTATTTTGTTTTAAAATAAATAATTGTGAAATTGGACTATTTATTTTATTTAACTGGCCCTTAAACTTTAGGCTTTACTGGGCTCTTAACCCTTTCACTCACTGGGTAGACAATTGTGTAGCTGAAAAATAAACCATATTGATTCTTATATAACCACACATAAAGGCAAATTTCTTTTTTACCCTATGTCATAATTCATGAGTGAAAGGGTTAATTAAAAATAAAACAGATAGATATTAATTATTATTAATAACATATAAATTATAAATAAGAATTATTAGTTAGAATATATATTAATCCTAAGTTATTACTGTATTATAGATATTAAGCAAATACAAAGAAATCAGTATTATACAAAGAAATCAACATTAGACATGAGAGATAAGAGATGAACATTAACAAGTAATGTACATTTAATCCTAGATTTTTGTTGATATTTCATTATTATTCGAGATTCCAACCTTGTTTTATACAAATTTATAATCACAATAGTTTTTGTATCAGCATTTAATTCATTCCATAGTTTCAGTCCAATGAAAATGGCTAATTTTTGAGATGAAGACAATCTAAATTGAAGAATAACTAAAGTGAGCATATTTTTAGGAGCAAAAAGCGGGACATTTTTCTATTTTTGGAGTTATAAACCAAAATGACTATATTTTCAGGAGCCAAAAGCGGGACACCTCTCTACCTCATATATATATATATATATATATATATATATATGTGTGTGTGTGTGTGGGTGTAGTGGTTAACGTCGCTGACTACGAATCCATTGGCCCCGGGTTCGAGACCCGACGGCAGCCGGCGCGCAGCAAAACCCAGCTGTTCATCCTTCCACACAATAAAAGAAAGTGGTTGATAGATAAATGGGTACCCTAGGTGGCGTAGTGGTAAGACGCTGGGCTGCTGATGGGGCGTGGTTCGGATTCCACGTTAAACTGTAGGTCTAAGGTGGAGTGAAAAGCTTGACCTTCGTCAGAATGAACAATTCGGGCGGAAGCTAACCAAAGGTAAACCAAAGGTATATGGAACATTAGGGTGTGTCGAATTTTTCAACTTTCAAATTCCAAATATGAGGGGTGCTAAAAAGTTGCAGCATGACTTAGGAATTCTAAAGATATGTTTGTTAATTTAATATAATTTAGTTTTGCTTGGTAAGAAGCTACATAAAAATAGTGACTTTTTTGACTTTTTTGTGGAATTATATAATAATTATTTATTAATAATTATATATGCTGTATATATAATGCACTGCTGTTTTTGCTTATTTCACAGGTTGAAACATATTATCAGTGTGCTGAAGATTACTTGTCCGTCAGTGATACCATCCTAAACCAGTGGGAATTGACCTACAATGGCTTCTAAAAGGAGGACAAGACTGGGGACATTCACACATATGAGCAACCTAATTGGAACTGGTAGAGAGTTGTTGCCCTCTGAACTCCCAACTCTGCGAGACGTTCTGAAATATGGGCTACTGCTAAGAGAACAAAGTGGCGAGGATGTGAGAAACTACCCAGCAGCCAGTCTTGCAAAGGAGATTTACCCTAAAGTGCTTGAAAAGTGGGAACGAGCAAACGGTTCTTTTGTAGCCCCGTTGTAAATTCACGAGTCACAATCTTAAACAAGATCCAAGAGAGCTGGGAGCAGGCCAAAAACATATCTCTTGGGAGAGGAAAGCTACATGTCAAAGAGGCTTTCATTGCAAAACTTGACAAGCTTTTGACACCCTCAGTTGCAAGTGTAAAATTGTTCTCTGCTCTGAATTTGGCTGCCTTGCAGATGCTGGTTGCAAAAACGAAACTCACATTAACTGTACATGCCCTAGGGAGATGAAGATCCCTGTGAAGGAACTTGCTTTCATTAAAGGTCAGAGAGACAAGTCTGGTTCTATTGGACCACATCAGATTGGCTTGCCAGATCAACCTGAGCACAACAGACAAGTCAAAAAGCAGAAGCAGCAAGAAGACGAAAAAGAGAGGCTTGCTGAATATAAGCAGACAAGTAAGCAGGATGTTTCAATGCCATCAAATGAAATAATTTTCTCTGATGATGAAAATGAAGAACAAATAGCTGATGCTCAAGATGGAAAGGATGGAAGTTATGAAGTGCCATTAGAAATACCAAGCACGTCTTCAACTTCCAATAAAAAGCCAGAGTACAACACATTAGAAATACCTAATGTTGCTATGCATAGCATCAGATATGGTGTTGGCCTGCGTGCCACAGCTGCCATCACCACTGCTGCCTTTATGGATGCTGGCTTGATCACTGAAGAAGACAAGAGACTTGTAGTTGATCACAATAAAGTCAAGAGGGCCCAAGAAAAAGTTATGAGATCCTTGGATCAGGAATTTGATGATCTTTGTAAGAAGGGTGAAATTGACTGCATCTTCTTTGACGGCCGTCAAGATACAACTAAAGTTATGCTGAAAGCAGACAATTCAGATCGTCAGTTCCCCAGCATCATCAAAGAAGAGCATTATTCTGTGTGCAGTGAGCCAGGTGGAAGATATCTCTACCACTTCACTCCTGAGAAAGGCTCAACGAGAAAAAAACCTGCTGAAGTTATTGCTGATAATCTTGTAGATTTCATGAAGAAGAAGGGCATTGATAAAAGCCTGCAGGCCATTGGAGGTGATTCTACAAATGTTAACTGGCTGGGAGGGTGGTTCCATGCATTGGGTAGAGGTCAAGCTTTGCCGTAAGCTGATCTGGTTGGTTTGTGCCCTCCACACTAACGAGTTACCCCTGCGACACTTGATCACAGCACTGGATGGGAAGACCTTGTCTAACAACAAGTGGACAGGTGACATTGGCAAGATGCTAGACACTGCAACCGAACTTGAAATTGATCCTTCATTCACCAAACTCTCAATTGGAGAGCCTCTTACTTCACTGAGTGACAATGTCGTAAAGGATCTCTCTACTGGTCAAGCGTACGGGTATAGGATCACACAGGCCATAAGGACAGGAGAACTTCCCACAGATCTGGCCCTTCTTGAAATTGGTCCAGTGAGCCATTCAAGGTGGTTGACAACAGCAAACAGGCTTTGTCGCATATGGGTTTCAAAACATGGCCTTAAAGGCAAAACCCTCAACAACTTAAGACTGATAGTGGAATACATTGTTGGTGTGTACTACCCCTGTTGGTTCAACATCAAAGTAAAACACTCTTGGGTGGAAGGCCCACGCCACATCTTGTTTCAGCTGCGGCTAGTTAGGCTGCAAAAGAAGGCTGTAGTGGATGCTGTTTTGCCAACCATCAAGCGCTCAGCATGGTATGCATTCAGCGAAATGATAATCCAGACACTCTTGTGCTCAGATGACAGTGAGGAGAGGAGAGCTGGTGTCCAAAAGATTGTTGACATGAGGGGTGGAGATGATGACACACTTGGAGATCTTTCTGTACGTCCCAGGAAGACACCTTCCATCAACCCCAGTGCTTCTTCCGTGTTGGAGCTGACAGACTGGTCTGACGGGGTATTTGAACCTCCTTTGACATGTAAACTGACTACAGCGGAAGTAAAGAAGTTCTTTGACAAGCCTATGCAAGTTCCACAGTGGCCCTATCATGCTCAGTCAATAGAGAGGTGTGTGAAACAAGTCACAGAGGCAGCAGGCAGGGTGTATACACATGAGAAACGTGAGGGCTATATCAGAGGCCAAGAAGCAAGTCGGCGGCTGATGTCCAAGAACGAATCAAAGCAAGACTTGATGAAACTTGTTGTTTAAATATTTTTTTTTACTGATGTCATTACTTTCTAATGTTGTTTTATGATTACAAGGATATGTTTTATGATTACTAGGATATGTTTTATGCAGAGAAACTAAAATTTTTATAGCATTACCTGACATTTTGAGAAGCTAAAATTAATAAATGTTGCTTTCCGAGAGCAATTTATGTGCTTTTTAATCAAACGTAGATTTACCAAGCTAAGTGTTGAGCAATCACAAAAATAATAGCAGATTTGAATTCTTCACATCCAAAAACATATTTTTAAAAACCCTCAGTGAAGGAATTGGCAAAAATTAATTTTCACCTCCCAAATTGACACACCCTAAATTGGAACATAATTATTACTTCACTGCTTGTATTTTTCTCTTGAGTATATAATTATGAAAAAAATTAACTCAACTGAGAATGGCTTATATCTATGACATACCAATACATAATATTATCGTACTTGCTTTTCAATTCTTGTACTTTTCAGTAGATGAAATCTTCTGAAGTAACTCCGGAGTTGATTTCAACATCGTGTAGAACTCCATACAGGTTTGATTGAAGTTTATTTTAGTTAAAAGTGAAGCTTTTAGAGTTGAGACTTTCAGTTGTGCTTTCTTAGATGTCCACGTCTTATTCATTTGAGAGAAAGCACGTACATTCGAAGCATTAGTTCCTGGAAGACAGAGTATGAATTGAACTAATGCTGACATTCGTTGATGATTGACATCTCTGGCCTTGAAATGAGTGAATACTTCCACCCAGCGTTGGTCTGTTGATAATTTAGATGCATTCCACTCTGCTACTTTCTCATCACTAATGTACTTTGCAAAACACGTGAACTCATCAAATAATTCAGTGTCAAATTTGGGGTCAAATAGTTGTTTTTCAGCAGCAAAATCCATTGTTTTCTCAACAACTGACCACTTTGGAACTTGTTTTAATAAAGCCCACTGCATACACTCAACGTTTGGCAAGTGACCCGACCACTGATCCAAGTACTTAATACATGTGTCATAAAACTCAACTAATATTTTCTTTACAGATAAGGAATCATTAGAATCAATCAACCCATCTTGTTCAAGTTTGTTTACAAGACTCCTGACTGAGAGTGGCACAAACACATTATCTTTCTTTGATTGTAAATTATCCTTCAGATCAGAAATTGCACTCATCACTTCCACAACTGATATATGTTCACCCTCAATCTTTAAAACCACTTGGTGAAAGGTGGCTGCTTGACAGTGCACAAAGTTGAGCCAGATCTCTGATTGTGGGTTTTCAAAAACGTTTTTCAGTATCACTGGACACTTGCTTTGGCTCAGAAAGTATGATCTTAGACCAGGAAACAATTTGAGTATTCTTTCAGCTGCAGGCATTAATGCCAACCACCTTGTTTTACTATATCCCAGTAACTGTTTATATTCAATGTCCACAAAATCACAAAACTCTTTCAGATCTTTTACTCGAACAGTATACTGTAGATGTAGAAATATGAATATATTTTTACAACCACTGTTTCCACATCAATTGGCAGACAGTCACTGGCAGACTGAACAGCATTATGTACAATATGTGCAAAACAACCAATCCCAATTAGTTCTCTACCAATGTAGTCATTTAGCTTCCTGAAAATGTTATTCACTCCTTTTCTTGCAGCACCACCAAAATTACAGTTAGTGTTATCACCACAGAAAGCAACTAATTTTCTGCCCAGGTCATGCTCTTCAATAATATCAGTTAAATATTTCACCACAATATCTGAGGTTCCTCCAGGCCGAGATTTAAAGTCAATAAACGTTACTTGAACACCTTCATATGGCTGAAAGAAGCGAATTAAAACAGGAAACAGCTTGATGTTTCCATGGTTGCTTGCATCAGTTAGCAATGTTATGCAATGCGCATCCTTTAATTGTTTTTTTAATTCTGTTTCAGCATATGGTGCAAATACATTTGAAACAATCGCTTCGCATTTTGTTCTGGCACATGAAAATTTTGGTTCAAAGTATGTTTTCAAATTTTTTGTTGCACAGTCAGTAGATCTGAAGCTTTGATTTTCCCTGACTGTATGGTAAGCCCACAAACCCTCAGCAGCAGCTACTTCTAAATCCTTATTACTAGGCGTCACACTTTTAAAATAATCACTCACAATCTTACTAGATGAAGCACCGATATCAACCGATTTGTGTCTTTTTGAGCCAAGATGCTTAGTAATATCATTAATCTAATCCCACCATATCCAATGCTGAAGTCACTTCTACATTTCTCACACCGTACATCACTTTCTGTTGTTGTTTTTGTAATAAATGGATATTTAGACTGCAGATGTGCATTAAATGTACACTTCCTTTTAGTTTTAGACATTTTGTGTTGTGAAACTAGGCCTACGACCTTACGTACGATACAATTAATAACTTTCCTTATCCTTCAAACGAAAAAGTTTAACCTAGCTGCAAAAGAAAAAAAAAGGATGCAGGGATAAAAATTAATTAAGGTTATTAATTAAGCAAACATAAAAACATAAAAGCGTTACACTACAACACAACTTTACACAGAGGCCGTTAATGAAACACTGAAACGCTAGTCGGGAATCACGGCACTACCGCACGGCGACATGTATCGTACCAGTTCAGTTTGCAAGTTAGTATTTAGATTTGGAATTCGGAATGTGGCATACTGTAATTCTATTAATTCATAAAGGACATCGAATGTCTAATGTAACAGTAATTTTAATAAAGCGGAACATTTATGAAAATTTGCTCCAAATGCGGGACATTTTTGGGACATTTTGAAAAGAGGGACACATGTCATAAATTCGGGACTGTCCTGCCCAAAATCGGGACTCTGGTCACTTTAAGTATAACACGCTTTGATATATTTCTGTCCTGATACGAGTGGATTTCTTGATGAGTTACAAAACATTTATTTACCCATTGTAAGTTAATGATTTTGTTCCCACACTCGTAGCTGTTTAAAAATGCACTAGAATGACCATGGAAATCAACATCAGATAATAACCTTATTGCTCGTTTTTGCGTGACAAAGATACTGTTTAAAACGTTGTTAGCGTACTTCAAGGAAAATACTTTGAATGAGAGATGAATTGAATAATATTGATAAAGGGAGCAAAAAAATATCGGAACAGTATTTGAAGACTGCGTTTGGAAGAAAATCGACATGACATGATTTGTTTTTAAGAGTGCAGATAGCCATCTTGACATCTCTGGGAGGGATAGGGAAGAAGAGGAAAATATGAGGCGGGGTGGGGGTGGGGGGGGTTGCCAAGTTATTCTTGATAGCTGCGTATCAAAGGCGCTATGAGATCAGTTGTTTTTTCCTACATAGCGCAGTAATTATTTAGATGATTGTCTATATCTAGTGGTTCGTTATAAATGATGTTGGATCTATGATAATAATAATAATATTAATATGTAGTATACTCTAATTAAAAATTCTTATTCATGATTTATATATTATTAATAATGATAATAACTGTTTTATTTTTAATTAAGAGCCCAGTAAAGCCTAAAGCTTAAGGGCCAAATTAAATAAAATAAATAGTCCAGTTTCACAATTATTTATGTTAAAACAAAAACAAAAATTGTAAAATTGTATTTATTTTAGCAATAAAGGTCATTCAGTTCAATTCGAGTGATGAAGGAGATTGCAGGCACCAATCGACCAGGGAAGTACTCCGGGAAGGACGTTAGGCAGAAGACAGGGAGTGCTGGACCTTCTGTTTCTCCTGTCACTGTTCCCTTTAGCTGATCTTTTTTCCGTGTCTCATCTACCCTGTGAGCAGTCCAGCATGCTCTTAAACACACACTTCTCCCTCTGTTCTTCACTACACATACGTGCATTTTACACACGACACAATCTTTTCAAAATTTATAAAACAATGGCATTATGAGCCTCGGAGACTTGATTTCATCTCTTCCCTTCTTACATAGGAGGAGGGCATTTTTGCGGGCCTTCACCCGTGGTCTCTGCTTCTCGCATAAAAAAATGATATTTGTAGGAAAATAATTTTGTTCTTTCTTGCTATGTAAAGTTTCACTGATAAGTTTCCATTGTTTCTTAGAATCACCTTTGTATTCCTCAAATTTTTTTATGTGGTACTCTGAATTTGCCTTTATGATTAGGTTATTTAGTCTGTGTCTGTAACTGGTGTAAATTTCTTGGGACATTGTACCTCTTTTAACGTATTTATAAATTAAATATTTTTGCTGTATAGTTTGTAAAAGAATTTTATGTAGCCATAGTTTACTTTACCTTTTATGAGTCTTGTTTATAGTAGTTTATGTTTATAGTAGTTTATGCCTCCCATAGTATGTCTGAGAACTTAATAAATTTTTTGTTTATGTCTTCAACCCTTTCAAGTAGTGATGGATCGAATAACCGCAACCGCAACCGCAACCGCACTACAACTGCACAAAAATTCACAACCGCAACCGTAACCGCAACCGCCGTTCCATAAGTGCGGTTGCGGTTGTAAAAGCTTAGTTAATTTTAATTTTAGGTTAATTAGAAATATTTCTTTTTTTAAAAAGAAATGATGGGTCTCCTTATGCGTGCTTAAACGTGACGTCATACGGCTGCCGTAGTAAAATTGGTTTAAACTGCGCTCTAAGTTATTACTCTGTGAGCTCCATGAAGTAAGTAAGTTTGACATCAGTTTTTCAAATGAATAATAATCCATAACTTTCCAATGGGTGGAGGCTGGTGAAAGTGGTAGGTGGGATGAACAGTGCGATGGGTCCTCGTCCCTCATCCTGGTAACACACTTAGTGCAAAATATGGTTTTAATTAATTTGACCTATTCTTTCATAATAGCTATATAAGTTTAGAATATACTTCATTTAAATAGTATTATTTAGTAAATACCTTATGTTGAACACAAGTTTTGCAACACACAAATAGCGGTAGCGTGTATTGCAAAACTTGTGTTCAACATAAGGTATTTACTAAATAAATACTATTTAGTATATATTATGTACCAAGTGTGGCTAAATCGCACTATAGTGGCTAAATCCAGTTAATAATTACGCATTTTTCCTAGTATATGATAACCGCAACCGCAACCGCAACCGCGGTTGGAAAAAATTCGACAACCGCAAACACAACCGCAACCGCGGTTGTGAAAAACCGACCACTCGATCCATCACTACTTTCAAGTACTTCAGACCTATTGAGTCCAATTTCTGTTTCAGACCTAAATTTTCATTTATTTTTCTGACTCGTTTTTACGCGATCTGTTTCTGGAATTTTATGACCCTCATTTAACGCTAAGAGAAAACGAGAGATCCCCAGCAGAAGTATGCTGGCTGTAAGTTCAGATGACTTTCACACCATATATGATCTGTTAAGGTTGAGTATTCTATAGGAGTCGTAACACATGTAGCTGGAAGTAAGATGAAAAGTTTAACATTTTTTCACATGCAGCATCATTCCGCCCATACATCCATTCCAAGGTACAAGCAGCTGGCAGTAACATTGCCAAGCAAACAGGGGTTCAATATACTAACGAGACCTTCGTACGTAGTTTATCACCGCTGAAAGCAACAATGTTCCGTGTTATCCCATTTCAAAGAATATCCTAATCCGTATCTGCTTTTCGCAATTTTAGTCAGTTTGTATACAGACACCTCTAGTTATTATCAGTCCAGACGCATAATTCTTCAGGAGCAAGATGCACCGTAAGTTTGTGTTTCCTCTCCAAGCCAGCACAAATTTTCCTATATCAAACACAGTTACATTCGTACAACTCCAGGCCTGCTCTACACAAACCGGACCAGATACACACAAGTACCTGCAATCAAAAACCTTCTGTGTATATATATATATATTATATATATATATATATACACACACACACACTGTATATATATATATATATATATATATATATATATATATATATATATATATATATATACTGTATGCAAACACTTCTCATGTAGAAAACTAAAAGAATTAGGCTGTATGAAAATTTTTATAGTAAACACATTTCTCACTGTAATAAGTGAATTGTGGAAATTAGAAAAGAAGAAATTATAGTTTTTCTTAGTTATCTTCATTTCAACTTTTATGGTTCCCTAACGACCATTTAATTCAATTATTAAATAAAATCACCAATTAAAACCTTATTTGTTAAATTTTCCGTCAAAAATTTTCCAAAGGTAAATTTGTTAATTTAACCGAGTTTAGATCCAGGCTTTGGCGGGTGATTTGCAGAGCCATAAAGGAAGTTTTATTAGCCAATAATACCTTCTTTTATTATTAATATATAAAAAGCAAAAATAGTGTAGTTTATGATTATGGGTGCTCTTCCAATATGTGCTCTACCTTAAACTTTACCATTCCAATACGTGATCTACCTTAGATTATTTGGATTAGCAGCAGGTACGTTAGTTAGCCTTATAAGGCTAACTAACGAAAATATCACGACTTAACCTAACCAATCGTCAAGGGCGTATAGTTGACCTAACGATTGGTTAGGTTAAGTCATGATATTTTCGTTAGTTAGCCTTATAAGGCTAGTTTCACGGTAGAGCACGTATTGGAATATGGTAGATCACAGTTTCGCGGTAGAGCACATATTGGAAGAGCACCGAATTATGAAGTTGCTCAAATAATTTAAAATTTTAGCCGTTTTCAGAGAATTTTATTATTTGGAAAATGGGTTCGTAATATTCATTCTTGCAGTTTGTGTAATTACAAAAATTGAAGTTTTTTGAGTTTCATTTCTTTGACATTTTGAATTCATATAGGCTATATGATATTCCGCATCGTTCAGCATACTTACCTAGATTGCATTACCCTGAATACACCTTATTTCGCATTATAAATTACTGTATATTATTCGCATCGCAGTTTTTTGTAATATTCGCTGATTTTGGTCAGAATGGGATAAATTTTCTTCCCAAATGACGTAATTCTATAAATTTAGAGTATCGTAAAGCGGTTAACGTCAAGTTTAGCAAAAAGATATCTAGGAATATACACAAAATCTAAACTTACTGAATAGTTTGAAAATATTAATCATTAACTTCACCTTTTTAAACTTACCGTTTTATTTAATGCCTCCAAAACCTTTCTTCCTCGTTTCACGAATAAGGAAGGAGAAATTTGTAATGCAAATATAACTTAAGTAACTCCTTCTTTCACTAAAACTCTCGCGAAACTCGTTCAAAAGTAAATGATGAGGAACATTGTCTGAACTTCTTTATAGGGACCGAATGAACGATTTTCGTCAGTATTTCATCGACATCGGGACTGTAATAGCAAATAAAGATATAAAAATAGAACTGAACAATGAACGTTCTACGGCTCCAAACGCTCGACGTTTAACGTTAAGTTTTATGAAAGTTAAAAATGAATTTAACGTGTGCAAGAGCTACGTTTACGTTACAATGATAAACTGTATATTTAGGGAAAAAAATTCGCGTAGAAATAAAATTCATGAAAAGCATCAAAAAATTACTAATCAGTAGTGAGTGGTTTTTGTTTTTGAGATTTTATTAGTCATCAAAAAGAATAAAATATCCGAAAAAAAAACCAGAATATTGCCACTTGGTATTTTTTCTTACAGTTGGGATCGACCGTTGCCCCTGATTAATGCGAGTGGACAATTAAGTTTTGATAAAAATAAGTGAGATGCTAACTATCCGACCAGGAGGACCATCAGTGGTTCAAGAATACGCAAGGCTGCTATAAATATCGTAAATAATGTCAATCCTTCGCATCATACATCTCAATGATATTTGATAAACCCTCGCTTACCGCCATATGCGTCAAGGAGGTAATACATGGAACCTATGATATTTTGGAAGTGTTCTCGGATCAGTTTCAATTTATTTACTCCATGGGAGCATGAGCACGAAGAATGGCAAATCAAACATTTTTTTAACCTTTTCCCAGCCCACAACTCAATTCAGTGATTTTGGGTTTTGAAAAGAATAACAAATCGTCGCTTATATCTTAAAAGGCCCTAGCTTACAAAAGGTCAATTGTTCAGGAAACAAGAAAGACTGTTTTGCTGCTCTATATACCGGGTGTACATAAAGTCAGGATCTATTTTTGTGAAGCATTTGGAAATTATATGGAATTCAATCATAAATGATAAAGTGGTAACATTTATTAAATAATTAAGAGTAGGATTCGACGTGACGCCCATCAGTATCCCTGCACAGCTCAAATCGTTCCGCAGCATTTCTAAACACATTCTGGAGCATTTGCGGGATTATGTTATCTGCAGCAGTTCGTATACGTGTACGTAAGTTTTCAAGACTCGTAATCTTCGTCTGATAGACGTGCGATTTGATAAAGCCCCATGCAAAGAAATCTAAAGGGGTTAAATCTGGTGATCTCGCTGGCCAAGGTCTTAAGTTGCTTCCGCGTCCGATCCAGCGATTTGGAAAACGTCCATTTAGATAATCCTGAACAATTTTGGCATAGTGACAAGGAGCACCATCATGTTGATAGACATGATGGTGCTCCTTGTCACTATGCCAAAATTGTTCAGGATTATCTAAATGGACGTTTTCCAAATCGCTGGATCGGACGCGGAAGCAACAAAAGACCTTGGCCAGCGAGATCACCAGATTTAACCCCATTAGATTTCTTTGCATTGGGCTTTATCAAATCGCACGTCTATCAGACGAAGATTACGAGTCTTGAAAACTTACGTACACGTATACGAACTGCTGCAGATAACATAACCCCGCAAATGCTCCAGAATGTGTTTAGAAATGCTGCGGAACGATTTGAGCTGTGCAGGGATACTGATGGGCGTCACGTCGAATCCTACTCTTAATTATTTAATAAATGCTACCACTTTATCATTTTATGATTGAATTCCATATAATTTCCAAGTGCTTCACAAAAATAGATCCTGACTTTATGTACACCCTGTATTTATACATTTTTTCAACTTCGTTTCGATGCTAAAAAAATGCTTTCTGGTTGGAGGAGAGCTAGGCCCTTTTGAGACAAGGTGCAGAACACGAAACGAACCAGTCTTTCGATAAAAACGTTTTTTTAAAATTTTCGAGCTAGGACCTTTCAAGATACAGTATATACGACGAAATGGCATTCATGGAGGACGTCTTAATTATACTAAATGCGTACTCACTCTAGGGACCCATTTCCTCCTATTGTTCTAGCAGGGTATTATGAAACTATAAACGCGTGCTGAAAAAGGATTTTGCATACCACATATTACATCTATACAAAAACCAGTCCCCGGTGGAAGAGACACGATTGGTTATTCTTTCCCTGGGTACTTATAGATAAGCTTTAACACGCCTGGGAACACTTTCATTTTCAACATTGGAAACGAGGACCTCCTCCCACATCTGTGTGGTAGCGTTAAAGTGAAAATTTAATGAAACTTTGATTCCGAAAAGTGTCTCAGACTTTGTGAGACTCTCGGAAAAGTTATGTGGCGTCAAATGACTAAAATAAGATCGTTTTATTTTACAAATTTGTCCAAATCTCATAAGTGTATATTGTGTAACATAATAACATTTGCTTCTGTTACAAGAGTGTTCATATCATTCTTTTAAGGGGATGGGAGGGTTCTGTTTTTCAAGATAAACTGAATTTGAGAGCAAATATAAATAAACTTTCTGAATCCAGAAGCACCATCTGTTGTCTGTTTGGAAGAGCTAACGACCAAACTATTGCTTCAGCAAAAAACTTCAACTTCTCATTTCATATATACAGAGTGGCGCAAAAGTCGCGCATCATAGGAATTTTCATTGTTGATTATAATA